>SJYT01066636.1:347330-438550 GCA_006410635.1 Cephalophus harveyi
TCATTCCATAGTTCATCAGGCACTCTATCTATCAGATCTAGGCCCTTAAATCTATTTCTCACTTCCACTGTATAATCATAAGGGATTTGATTTAGGTCATACCTGAATGGTCTAGCGGTTTTCCCTACTTTCTTCAATTTGAGTCTGAATTTGGTAATAAGGAGTTCATGATCTGAGCCACAGTCAGCTCCTGGTCTTGTTTTTGTTGACTGTATAGAGCTTCTCCATCTTTGGCTGCAAAGAATATAATCAATCTGATTTCGTGTTGACCATCTGGAGATGTCCATGTGTAGAGTCTTCTCTTGTGTTGTTGGAAGAGGGTGTTTGCTATGACCAGTGCATTTTCTTGGCAAAACTCTATTAGCCTTTGCCTGCTTCATTCTGTACTCCAAGGCCAAATTTGCCTGTGACTCCAGGTGTTTCTTGACTTCCTACTTTAGCATTCCAGTCCCCTATAATGAAAAGGACATCGTTTTTGGGTGTTAGTTCTAAAAGGTCTTGTAGGTCTTCATAGAACCATTCAACTTCAGCTTCTTCAACATTACTGGTTGGGGCATAGACTTGGATTATAGCTTTCCTCTAATCTTATAGAGCAAAATTTTCCAAAAGATGATCATTTACTCTTAGAATATTTATTTTTCCTTTCAGTTATTAATATTCTTTTTCTTTCTTGAGAGTGGCAACTCTAGGCTTTCTTTATTACCATATTATTTCTGAATATGGCAAACAGGGAAGAATAAAAACTCTTGTTAAACAATGCTACTTTTTAAAGAGGGCACTGGTAGGACATTGGTTATTTTATTTATGAGCGTTAGCTAGGCTGCCTGGGTTTTCTCATCTCTAACCTAGATAGCATATTGACAAGCAGAGATATTACTTTGCCAACAAAGGTCCATCTAGTCAAGGCTGTGGTTTTTCCAGTGGTCATGTATGGATGTGAGAGTTGGACTGTGAAGAAAGCTGAGGACCGAAAAATTGATGCTTTTGAACTGTGGTGTTGGAGAAGACTCTTGAGAGTCCCTTGGACTGCAAGGAGACCCAACCAGTCCATCCTAAAGATCAGTCCTTGGTGTTCATTGGAAGGAATGATGCTAAAGCTGAAACTCCAATACTTTGGCCACCTCATGTGAAGAGTTGACTCATTGGAAAAGACTCTGATGCTGGGAGGGATTGGGGGCAGGAGGAGAAAGGGATGACAGAGGATGAGATGGCTGGATGGCATCACTGACTCGATGGACATGAGTTTGAGTGAGGCTCACAGTCTATAAATATTTAAGAATCACAGTTACCTCAACTAGCCTAAAGATGAGTTTGTCATACTGGTCTTCTATTGAATGGATAATGAGGACAGTTTTTCTCAACCAATTAATTACTTGCTGGAGTTCTTTAATGCTTCAGATTTTGCCTGAAGAACTTAGTCTTCACTATATTCTCAGCTTTTAGATATCTATAGCCCTCATATCTTTTGTAATTTAATGTTATCTCATGGTGTCTTCTGAAAAATAGAGTGATATTCTCTGAGAAACTAAATGCTGTCTTCTGGATGGTAGAAACCTATACTTACAGGGTTATTTTAAAATTTCCTATCTGCTGAAGACATGTTCCTGATTTTCTGTGCAAACATGATTAGATGTTCAATTTATAACTTAATTTAGGAATACATTATGTAATCTGCTCTTAAAGACTGTCATGGAACAAATACAGTTTTTCTAGAACTGAAGTGAAGTGGAACTAAAAATCTTTAGTAGTTTGGCCCACTGTTAGAAATAAAGTTTTCCTACATGAGTAAAAATAGCAGTTCCCCATGGGTTGGCACTTAGAACATACCTAGGCAATCAAATAGGAGACCAAAAGCACTTTTTAAATATTTATATCCATCAAAGATTTTTGTTAACATTGAAGGAGTGATTATAATAAAAAGAAACAATTAAAAATTGACATTATGTTTTCAATTATGAAAATCAGGTATGTTAAGAAAAATGTATATTAAAGCATCACCATGGGATGATTGTGAAGCTGAAGCATTCAGAGACAGTCCAAGTCAGGTCTTCCTTCTTTCAGAGAGATTAGTCAGAGGGGGACTTGCTCAGGGTTCCCCAGGGAGTCACTGAGAGTGTGCCTCAATCGTCTCAGCATTAGGGATGAAAATAGAATTGGCACAAGTGTCCTGTATTCAGGCGGAACCCACCTGCCAATGCAGGAGACCTAAGAGAGGCAGGTTGTATTCCTGAGTCAGGAAGATCCCCCTGAGGAGGGCATGGCAACCCACTCAAATATTCTTCCCTGAAGAATCCCATGGACAGAGGAGCCTGGTGGGCTACAGCTCACGGAGTCAAACAGAGTTGGACACGGCTAAAACAACTTGGCACACATGCAGATGTCCCGTATTCCCTCTGCTGCTGCTGCTAAGTCGCTTCAGTCATGTTCGACTCTGTGTGACCCAGTAGACGGCAGCCCACCAGGCTCCCCCATCCCTGGGATTCTCCAGGCAAGAACACTGGAGTGGGTTGCCATTTCCTCCTCCAATGCATGAAAGTGAAAAGTGAAAGTGAAGTTGCTCAGTCATGTCCGACTCTTAGCGACCCCATGGACTGCAGCCCACCAGGCTCCTCCACCCATGGGATTTTCCAGGCAAGAGTACTGGAGTGGAGTGCCATTGCCTTCTCCAATATTCCCTCTAGTAAACGCTTAACCTTCTGATGTTTTTATATGGGGAACAAAGGTCCATCTAGTCAAGGCTATGGTTTTTCCAGTAGTCATGTATGAATGTGAGAGTTGGACTGTGAAGAAGGCTGAGTGGCGAAGAATTGATGGTTTTGAACTGTGGTATTGGAGAAGACCCTTGAGAGTCCCTTGGACTGCAAGGAGATCCAAACAGTCCATTCTGAAGGAGATCAGCCCTGCAATTTCTTTGGAAGGAATGATGCTAAAGCTGAAACTCCAGTACTTTGGCCACCTCATGCGAATAGCTGACTCATTGGAAAAGACTCTGATGCTGGGAGGGATTGGGGGCAGGAGGAGAAGGGGACGACAGAGGATGAGCTGGCTGGATGGCATCACCGACTCGATGGATGTGAATCTGCGTGAACTCTGGGAGATGGTGATGTACAGGGAGGCCTGGGGTGCTGCAATTCATGGGGTTGCAAAGAGTCAGACACAATTGAGAGACTGAACTGAACTGAACTGAACTGAATGTATAAATGAGGTTTCCCTGGTGAAGGGAGGCCCTCCTTTCTGAACAGTAAAGAATCTACCTGCCAATGAACGAGATTATGTGTTTTGATCCCTGGGTGTAAAAGATCCCCTAGAGAAGGAAATGGCAACCCACTTCAGCATTCTTGCCTGGGAAATCGCATGGATGGAAGAGACTTGCCATCTATAGTTCATGTGGTCACAAAGAGTCAGATACAACTTAGTGATTAAACAAAAATATATAAATATTAATATAAAATGTATAGTGTTAACTATGGTTTATATGTATTTGAGAAAGTTAGATCTAATTATTGTGGGCCACCGTTCCTAAGCCCCAGCAGGTGGTTCAGTGGTAAAGAATCTACCAGCCAGTACAGGAGACACGGGTTTGATCACTGGGTTGGAAATATCTTCTGGGGTAGGAAATGGTAAACCCCCCCCCCCTAGTATTCTTGCCTGGAAAATCCCATGGACAGAGGGACTGAGCATACATAGTTTCTAAAGTGATTCTTGCTGATGCTGTACACATCTTTTGAAATATTGAAATCTAATAAAAGCAATAATTTGCATGATATTGTTGATCAAGAAGGCAACATGTAGGTAATGTATGCATGTTTAGATCAGAGTTTTCAAATCATATCCATTGAGATAGCAATGATGATCCATGAAAAAAGCATTCCTTGGCTTAAAGTTTAATAAGTCTCTTTCACAAAAATAGGGCTACAAAGAGCCCATATTAATCTAATGAGCCCTGTGAATACCCCTGTGGAGGTATACAATGTAATATTGAAACCCTGGATCATCATTAGTCAAAACTATTTCACCTGCCCTCACAGGTTTTTTAAATTGTTGCTAAGAAAGACTTAAGTATTAAGATACTAAGCCCCGCGGCAGAAGCACGCCGGCTGCGACGGACCTCGCAGAAGCGTGGCTGAGAGCTACCCCACGTCCAAGGTCAGGGGCAGCGGCCGAGAGTGTCAGCCTGTGACAGCGCGCAGGAGGGCCGGGGGGAGCTGCTCCACGCCGGAGGCCAGGGGCGGCGGCCGGGAGGAGCTGCCCCAGGCCCGAGGCCAGGGGCGGCGGCCGGGAGGAGCTGCCCCAGGCCCGAGGCCAGGGGCGGCGGCCGGGAGGAGCTACCCAACGTCCAAGGAGCGGTGGCTGCACGGGCTCAGGAGGGCCAAGAGGAGCTACTCCACGTTCAAGGTCAGGAACGCGGCAGTGAGGAGATACCCCTCATCCAAGGTAAGGAGCAGAGGCTGTGCTTTGCTGGAGCAGCCGTGAAGAGATACCCCACGCCCAAGGTAAGAGAAACCCAAGTAAGATGGTAGGTGTTGTGAGAAGCATCAGAGGGCAGACACACTGAAACCATACTCACAGAAAACTAGTCAATCTGATCACACGGACCACAGTCTTGTCTAACTCAATGAAACTAAGCCTTGCAGTGTGGGGCCACGCAAGACAGGTGGGCCATGGTGGAGAGGTCTGACACAATGTGGTCCACTGGAGAAGGGAATGGCAAACCACTTCAGTATTCTTGCCTTGAGAACACCATGAACAGTATGAAAAGGCAAAATGATAGGACACTGAAAGAGGAATTCCCGAGGTCAGTAGGTGCCCAATATGCTTTCTGGAGAAATAACTCCAGAAAGAATGAAGGGATGGAGCCAAAGCAAAAACAATACCCAGGTGTGGATGTGACTGGTGATAGAAGCAAGGTCTAATGCTGTAAAGAGCAATATTGCATAGGAACCTGGAATGTTATGTCCATGAATTAAGGCAAATTGCAAGTGGTCAAACAGGAGATGGCAAGAGTGAACATCGACATTCTAGGAATCAGCAAACTAAAATGGACTGGAATGGGTGAGTTTAACTCAGATGACCATTATATCTACTACTGTGGGCAGGAATCCCTTAGAAGAAATGGAGTAGCCATCATGGTCAACAAAAGAGTCCAAAATGCAGTACTTGGATGCAATCTCAAAAACGACAGAATGATCTCTGTTTGTTTCCAAGGCAAACCATTCAATATCACAGTAATCCAAGTCTATGCCCCAACCAGTAACACTGAATAAGCTGAACGGTTCTATGAAGACCTACAAGACCTTTTAGAACTAACACCCCACAAAAGGTGTCCTTTTCATGATAGGGGACTGGAATGCAAAAGGAAGAAGTCAAGAAACACCTGGAGTAACAGACAAGTTTGGCCTTGGAGTACAGAATGAAGCAGGGCAAAGACTAATAGAAAAGAGATGGGAATACCAGACCACCTGACCTGCCTCTTGAGAAACCTATATGCAGGTCAGGAAGCAACAGTTAGAACTGGACATGGAACAACAGACTGGTTCCAAATAGGAAAAGGAGTACGTCAAGGCTGCATATTGTCACCCTGCTTATTTAACTCCTATGCAGAGTTCATCATGAGAAACGCTGGACTGGAAGAAGCACAAGCTGGAATCAAGATTGCTGGGAGAAATACCAAAACCTCAGATAAGCAGATGACACCACCCTTATGGCAGAAAGTGAAGAGGAACTAAAGAGCCTCTTGATGAAAGTGGAGAGTGAAAAACTTGGCTTAAAGCTCAACATTCAGAATATGAAGATCATGACATCTGGTCCCATCACTTCATGGGAAATAGATGGGAAAACAGTGTCAGAGTTTATTTATTTTGGCTGCAAAGTCACTGCAGATGGTGACTGCAGCCATGAAATTAAAAGACGCTTACTCCTTGGAAGAAAAGTTATGACCAGTCTAGATAGCATATTGAAAAACAGAGACATTACTTTGCCAACAAAGGTCCGTCTAGTCAAGGCTATGGTTTTTCCAGTAGTCATGTATGGTTGTGAGAGTTGAACTGTGAAGAGGCTGAGCACCGAAGAATTGATGCTTTTGAACTGTGGTATTGGAGAAGATTCTTGAGAGTTCCTTGGACTGCAAGGAGATTAAACCAGTCCATTCTAAAGGAGATCAGTCCTGGGTGTTCTTTGGAAGGAATGATGCTAAAAAGCTGAAACTCCAGTACTTTGGCCACCTCATGGGAAGAGTTGACTCTTTGGAAAAGACTCTGATGCTGGGAGGGACTGTGGGCAGGAGGAGAAGGGGACGACAGAGGATGAGACGGCTGGATGGCATCACTGACTCGATGGATGTGAGTTTGAGTGAATTCCGGGAGCTGGTGATGGACAGGGAGGCTTGGAGTGCTGCGATTCATGGGGTCGCAAAGAGTCGGACACGACTGAGCAACTGAACTGCTCTGAACGGAGACCCTAGTGGTAAAGAATCTGCCTGCCAATGTAGGAGATGCCAGAGAGGTGGGTCCAATCCCTGGATCAGGAAGATCCCTTGGTTAGGAAACTGGCAACCCACCCCAGTAATCTTGCCTGTAAAATTCCATGGACAGAGGAGCCTGGTGGGCTGTAGTCCATGGGGTCGCAAAGAGTCGGACACAACTGGGCATGCACACACACATCGGAGATAAAGACTAGGCTGTATTGTTTACCAATTCAGCAATTTTATTTTTGACACCGCAAGACTGAAAGTTTTTCTAGAACTTCTACACGGCTTCCCGGTGGCACAGTGGTAAAATCCACCTGACAATGCAGGAGAGACAGGAGGCTCCGGTTCCATCCCTGGGTCAAGACGATACCCTGGTGTAGGAAATGGCAACCCAGTCCAGTATTCTTACCATGGAAGATTTCATGGACAGAGGAGCCTGGCAGGCTATAGTCCATGGGTTTGCAGAGTCGCCCATTACAGGGCAGGCGCGTCTGCGCACGTATATGCATAGAACTGCTACTGTGTACTGAGGCAGAGAAAGAAGCAATGGTCGTAGGAGAGCAGAAATACCGCGAAAAAAGAAAGGCAGGCTGTTTACAGAGAAACAGTCTAGGGTAAGTTTCCTCAGGGAATGATACCTGTTTTTCGTGCATGCGCCATCTGAGAAGTCAGATATCTATTTTGAGACCCTAAAAATGAGCAGGAACTGGTACAAACGGGCATGTACAGGGATATGGGTTGAAAGATGAGATGCATTCCTGGGGGATACAGAGTCTTTATCACCGTACTTGTATGAAGCTGTTCTTCCTTTTGTTGTGAGCAATTTCTTCTTAATTGTTAAAATTATTGATTCCATTTTTGAAGTTTTATGAAAGTTTTGGAGAAAGCCTTGAGGATTACTTCCACAGATATCTTATTGCCCTCACATTCTTATTGCTGTTGTTACTGAGATTCACTTCACATTTCTACCAGTACTGTATTTTTGGTACATTTCTTTGCAAAATAACAGTATTCACAACTAAGATTCTGTGCATAAAAATGGTATAAAGCAGTGAACTATATCCAGCATGTGTCTGTATTAAAGTATATTTTATAAATACCTCTTTTAAACTGATTTTAATCATCACCATGATGCTCAACAAGTTTTTAAAGGCCTTTTGCATATATTATCTCCTTTGAAGTGATAAATTTACAACATTTTCAAACTGCTTATTAACTCCCCAAACAAGACTGGCACTGTCCTTTTCTCTGCAGCCCTAACTCCTAGATGCAGAAGCAACTGAGTCAGAAAGATGATAAATAGTTGGCCACAAAGTGATATTATATGGAGCACTTAGCAATTTTTGGATTACCAAACATTTACTCATTTTGTTATGTAAATCTGGCAGATTTCTTTATTTCCTGGATAAGCACATCATTGCAGAGGCTTGTGAATTGCCCTTGGTCATCTAACATGAGAAATTACTAAGAGAAATAATAATTTATGCTTTACCAACTGTGTTCTGCTTAGAGCTGCCTTGATTCCTAGTTTTGATAGCTGGCACCTGTATATTCAAAAGCAGAGACATTACTTTGCCGACTAAGGTCCGTCTAGTCAAGGATATGCTTTTCCTGTGGTCATGTATGGATGTGAGAGTTGGACTGTGAAGAAGGCAGAGTGCCAAAGAATTGATGCTTTTGAACTGTGGTGTTGGAGAAGACTCCTGAGAGTCCCTTGGATTGCAAGGAGATCCAACCAGTCCATTCTAAAGGAGATCAGTCCTGGGTGTTCTTTGGAAGGACTGATGCTGAAGCTGAAACTCCAGTACTTTGGCCACCTCATGCGAAGAGTTGACTCATTGGAAAAGACTCTGAAGCTGGGAGGGATTGGGGGCAGGAAGAGAAGGGGACGACCGAGGATGAGATGGCTGGATGGCATCACTGACTTCATGGACGTGAGTTTGAGTGAACTCTGGGAGTTGGTGATGAACAGGGAGGCCTGGCGTGCTGCAATTCATGGGGTCGCAAAGAGTCAGACACGACTGAGCGACTGAACTGAACTGAACCTCTATATCCATTTACAGAGACAGTTCGAAATGTTTAAGCTGTGTAACTGTAACCATTCTCATACCCTGTGCAGTGGCAGGTTGCTTGAACTCTGTCATTGGTTGTGTCTTTCATGTTTACTTAACCTAGGTTCCAAAGTGTCCTTGAGTGTCTTGCAAAGTGACTGCATGAGCAGCAGGTTAAGACTGATCTCAGTCAGCAGTAGTTTTTTCCTTAATACAGAAAAAAGAATCTGTTGCTAACCAATGATTATCTATAAATGTAGCAGGAAAGAGAGATGACCATGGGATGGTTAACTCTTTGGGGATTAAAAATGACCAGATAAGTGGTCAGAAGATAGTGTATTGAGTCTTAACTGTCTTTGAATACATGAATATCTCTTTTATCTAGAGATCATTCATCTCCTGAAGCTAATAGGCGATGCAGCTAAAACAGTAAATATAAGAATTAAAAATAGATATATGGAAGACTTTCTTTTCAGAGCAGATAAACTCAATAGCCAATAAGAGCCTTGCTGCACAATAATTGATATTTATTAAGATGACTCCAAGTAATCAATAAAATGATGATTACATCAGTATAATCAGTTTAAGAAGGCAAGGAAGTATAAAATACAATTCAGGAGTTAAGTTGAGGTCAAAACAGTTTTGATACTAAGCTTTATGGAAAAACTCATCCTCTGTTAATGCTAAAAATGAGGGGTCATTGTACTTGGTAAAATAATAATAGATGGGGTCTTTATATAGGGGTTGACATTTTCCCTCCACATTTAAATTTTAAAAAATAATACTGGAGGAACTCAACTTTGGAGGCTTTATTTTCTGATTTACCTTAAGAAAGGAGAAATTGTAATAACTATCCCCTTTCATTTGTTTTATTTAACCTGCCCTTCCATTCATTTTATTTTTCATGAAAATTTTGATATCTTGTCTCTGTGCCCTCTTCAGAGAGACATTTATTGTCTGTCCTGTCATGTTACACATTATAACAACACCACATGGTTGTGTACACCATACAGTATATGTATGTGACAGCTAGTCACAACTATGTCAGTGATGATGATCGGATTCCATTATACATTTTTAAAGGTCTATATGAAATACACATCATAGGCTACTTCCATGCTCATCTCTGTGGTGCTAATTTTTAAAGTCATTTTTTTTCTTTCAAATTAACCATTATATGGGAAAAAGATAACGCAAAGCAAAAGTTATGTTTTGTGGTGTTAAAGATATATTCTTTTTCTTTTTAAAGATAAATATTTTAAAACCTCAAATTTTTCCTGTTAAACATTGGTCAATACATAAAGTCTAGGCCATCTGAAAAAATTATTTGTGAGCATAAAGTAACACCTACCAACATGTTTTAGAAAATGTGCAATACAAAATTTACAAAACAAGTACAAATCTCATCCTATCATCTCATGAGGGAGTAATATCAGAATAAGACTCTTAAAATTGGAAATATTATTGAACAAAATGAAAACTACCAAGAAGAGAATAGGAAAAAAAAAAAAAAAAAGTGGGGTATGGAAGAAACAGAAAAGTTGGAGAATTTTTGAAAGCTTTCGATTTTAATGACCTGGTTACGGGAGAAAGTGAAGTCCCCTGTGACAACGACTTGCTGGTGTCCTGTAATTAGCTGCATTCACCTTCTGAACTGTTGCATTTGGATCTGTGGAAAGCGCTGGGCAGGCATTTTAGGTGACTAAATCCGTTGCCGTGACCGGCAGTGTGGGCATCTCCAGGTGAAGCCCCTCTGTTTCTCTCAGGACTCTTGTCAGGTCTTAGCGACTCTTTTCATATTTTCACGTGTTTCATTAAAAGAGCCTCACAATAAAGATTTTATCCAATTGCAGCAAAAAACCTTGAAACAGAGTTGAAGTATCTCAGTCATTTTCTTCTGATGTCTCTCAGAAATTAACTAAATTAAAGCCACTTCATGACATTACACTACCAGAACTAAAATGGAGGAGACAAAATGTTTAATATTCTAGGCATGACCCAAATGTACAATACGGAGAGATCTGAGAGAAAAGACTTTTGCTGAACACTCTATAGAGAGTTATAATTGAGAAGAAAAACCCACCAAAAGTAACCAATATGTAAGTAAAAAAAAAAAAACCCAAAAAACCTCAAACCAAACCAACCGTACAAAATCTCAGTGGTTACCTAACTTCGTGTCTTTTTTTTTTTTTATGTGAAGGGAATGACTAGCTAATTAGGATTTTTGAATAAAACTGTGTGACTCTTTTTTCTTATTTTACTTTGCATCCTCTTAGTCAGGTATCTGCAAATACTCGTCTTGCCAATTGTCGGAGAGAAAAATATAGACTAATTAAAATGCTAATCTTTAGTAAACACATAAGTACTTGCATGAAAATTAAACACTTGGGCTGCTAATTTATGAATACGTGCTCACACATCAGGAACACTGCAACTAGTGTGGACTTCACAGTCTTGGGCTTAGCAGCCTCGTCTACATGTCAAATCCACTTCAGGGCTGAGAGTATCTGCCATTGAAATCACCCAGTGTGCTTTCTCTCAAGAGTGTCTAAGGAGAAAAGAAAAGTGATGTGCACTTTGAGAAGATTATTTAAGGCCTGCAGATTCATTAGAAGAGAACTTAATTGTGATCGAATCTATAATCCTTTCAGTTCATCCCATAAATAATAACAGTCTGAACTCTATTGAATCACATGGCCTCTTTTGCACAAACCTATAGAGGAGAGTCCTTAAAATTGAATAGAGGGAATTGAATGGACCTGGGAAGTGGGAACTGGAATTTGATGGACAGCCTTTCACCTCTAGGTTATTGGCTTGTATCTGACCCAGGTGATGAAAAGTCATTGTTCTACAATGGCTGTTTAGTCGTTTTCTGTGTAATGAGCTGTTGGCTCCAGTCCCTTCCTAAGTGGACAGGTGTCTGCTCACATTCCCAACTCACCATTCCACTTGTCAGTCACATTTGAGGTCAAAGGCTAAATAGGAACTGGGGCCGAAATACTTTCTCATTCTGGTGAGTACAGGCCTGCTTTTGTTGGTTGACTTGGTTGAAAAAACAACTGCCTTCGTCTCTGTTCATGTTCTGCCTGTTTTCTGTGTATGAAGATTTTATTGTTTGGGGCTTCTATCATAATGAAAAATTATTAGGTTCTCAAATGTGCATGCTTTTATTACATACTATCAAAAAAGAGATACCTAAATACACTCCCTGATCTAAGCGATATTACAATTTAAATGTTTGTCTAACTGCAACAGGGATATATCCTGCGGATAAAGCATTTGCATCTGATTTTTCTTCACTGACACAGGAGAACTGGGATACAGGTACGCCTCAAATCCTGATAAAACTGGCGGGTGGAAGATATCTGATAGCTGAACATTGTATGATATTTTGGCTGGAAGAGCAGACCTCTTTGAGGTGGGAGAAAACATGTAATAAAGTATTTCATGCTTCTTGGGATTTACAAAATGGAAATAAGCTGCTCTCGTTTAAACCTGGTTAAAACACTTTTGTTTCTGTATTTTCTACAATTCTACAAATATGGATTTCTATTTATTAGCATTCCTGGAAAAGCTTAAGATCAGAAGCCAGAGGACTCAGATATTTTAGCTGAAGTCTTGGGAGGGTTTTCTGCCACAGATATGTGACACCATTTTCTGCATAAATTAACTGTATATTTCAGAGTAAAACGTGCTTTGAGTCAAATAGCTCTTGTTCACTTGTTTCTGTAGATTTTGTCTCCATTTTCTTAAAAAGATCATATCAACTTATTTTCTCTCCTGATGGAGTTTATTGCTAAATATATTTCTAACTTATTAAAAGTAACTGGATTGAATGACAAACTTTAACTATGCCTTAACTATTGTGGGCTTCCTAGCTCATTTTTAAACCTAAGTCTCTCTTTGTGATTACAAATTGTCAGCTATTCATCACACTATTTATAGATATGATAGCCAATGTTATATAGCTATAGTTCTTAGAAAATGGAAAAAAAAACAAACAAACTAGGAATCCAGAGGTCTAATAGGAAATTAAGGATTTCTTGAGAGATATTTTCATACTTTTAGCCAATTTTCTTGTTTTGCTTTTATACTTGTTTTTCTTAGGCCTATTGAGAGAATGATACATTTTTCTAAATCTTTATTGATAAAAATGAGTGGCAGAATTCTCATGGGACCACCTATAGATAAACTTCAATTGGTATTTTCTCTGTATCCTCATGATATCCTGTGATTAGCAAATTTAAGATAAAAATTTGACTAGAATCGACAATATACAATTTCTTTTTTATAAAACAAGCTTTATATTATCTTTAATAACTAGGTTTTGAAACATCAACAATAACATAAATATTTATTGAATGCCAGTTAGATAAGAACTAGTGAAAGCCAAGAGTCTTAGAAAAAATAATAAAATGTATTGCACATTAGAGCCAGTGCAAGTAATTGAGATGATTCATATTCTAGCTCTCCTTCTCTGAAATTTTAAGAATATCATGAATACCCCTTTGTATGGAGAGAGATTTCTCAAAGCAAGGGGTAGACTATTTTATCTCTAGTGATTCCTGCTGGACTTGAAGGAACCCTGCCGCACTAAAAATCTTCTTATACCATGTCGTCCATGGTAACTTCTTTATTCTTACTGCTGCTTTTTGTTCCAGTCTGGTTAGCCCACACCTGCCTGATTTGGAAGAGTATAATTTATAGTGCTTTTCTGATACTTGTTAAATAATGCTTGCTGTGGTTGACATCAGTTTAAGTCCACAATGCAGAATACTGGCGATACAGTGTGATAAGGGGAATGCTACTTCAGTTTCTCGTGACCATGCCCTGTACTAGATCCTCTCCCTGCAGATTTTTCAGAAAGATAAGCAAGTGGAATCCATATTCCTCCAGTTTTACTTGAAAAATCATGGCAGATCCCAGACCTATCACTGTGTGGGGTGAATGTTTTGGGTGGGTGTTGACAGCAGCGTGTGGCAGTGCCTCTTTAGCAGTAGCAATGCTTATTAAGGATGGTGGGTGTTGAGATGGAAAGAGAACCTGTATTGGAGCGTATACCATCATCAAAGGTGTGGCACGTGTGTGTATGGGTGGCATTTTAAACCCAACTGTATTCAGTTAATCACATTTGTGGGAAACAAGGCTTGTGGTGGCATTAGTAGGAGGTTTGTGGGCAAGTTATTCAGCCTGGCAATTATTGCAAATTAGAACTTTATTCAGGAAAGGATATCAATTTAAGAGTAGACGAAACACATTTACTGTAGTTTATTCAGACCATCGTTGAATGGGGTGCATTTTCTTAGAAGCAGCCATAGAGATAAATGCGTCGCGTGACCCTCGGAACCAAACTGCTGAATGAAGATATTGGAGGGCTGAAGCTATTCATTTCCATTTACAGAATCCAAATTGCCGAAAAGTCATGGGAAGGCAGGAAAGAGACTTGTTGTTGTTGTTTTTTTTCAAATGCTCCCTGGCATTTGTCTGCCTGCGTCATCCAATGCAGTATCTCATTCTGCTGCCACCCGGAGTCCCATTCACTGGTTTGTTTAACCTCAAAGTGGGAAAGTAACTAACACAAATACATTCATTGTCCATGCTCTAATAGAATTAAGATTCCCAACACCCTGCCTGCATTTGAATGAGGTTCGTTACACACTAGCTTTTATGGTCACACCCTTTTCCCTTGATGATTCTTAAGAATGGCAGAAGCGGGAGACCAGAAATTTTGTAAGCTCATAAATATGAAGCACACTGTGTTTAAATAATGCCAGGGTGGCGATACAGATGGACTGATGCCAGGAAGCTCAAAGTTAAAGCTAACAATTCATCCTTACACCACTATGAATAAGAAGGAAGGAGAAAGGGGCACTGTGCTCGCTGGGTTGTGCTGCCAGCTCTGTCTAATGGGCCAGCAAGGCACAGAGCTTTGAATTGCACACTGTTTACTCAGAAGACAGGAAATGGATCCATTCTCCAGGAGGCCCAGCCCGATATTGGGTGATTACATAATCATGTTGATTTCACACTGCACATCACCGACTTGAGTGTTAGGAATAAACCCATATCTAGTATCCTGCCATTCCCTGGCAGAGACCAGTACAGGGCATGGGAAATGGAAGCAGGCTCTTTGTGACCGGGTGGGCAGGACCAGTACAGGTGTTTATCAGCCTTTCTTCCTACCCTACTGCTTAGCTGCTCTTGTCTTCTGTTTCTGCTGCCTACAGTAATAGCAAGAACCTAAGCAAAGTCTTGTAAACACTGCAGTGAAGAATATCAGAGCGCCAGGTTCACTGCTGTTTAGAGATGGGCTTGCTGCTCTGAAACAAAGTGCTGCATTTTTATGGGAAAAAGTTTGTTTTCATTCCTTGGAATTTGCCATTTGGTTATGTGGTGACAATCTTAGGGATCTGAATTTTGCTTTGTCTTTTGCCAAAGTGAAACTGGCACTCGGTGTACTTTCAATGATTAGTCTGTATTGCATAGTGACTATGGAGAAGCAAATGTTTGTTGTCTTTGTGGCTAAGGTGAGAGGAAGATAAACTTCTCTGAATAAGCAATTTTTGAAGAACAAATATTCTAAAATACAAGCACTTTCAAAATAAGTTATATGCCATTTTCTGCTTGATATGTGACTGCGTTAAATTAGCCTTGTTATTAATAAATGCATTTTGCTTTCACAATCTTTAACTCCATGTTTCATCTAAACTAAATTTCTTGTAATTCCTAATTGCATATGCTCTGCATCATCTTCTTTTTGTTTCTTTCACCATGGATTTTAGTGCTGGCCCAGATATCTCAATGTCTGCGGTAACCCGTGACTGTGGGCAATGCCCCTTTGGCAACCGCGTGAGTTCTTTCAGGGCTCTGGATTCCATTCTGGGCCAGCTAAATCCAAGGCTTACTGGAATCTTCGGGTATCTTCTACCCTAGGCTCACAGCTCCAAAAGCAACACCCGTAAACGTACCATGTTAGAAATATATTCTTTTTCTTACCAAGTTAAAAAATACAATGCCACTGTCGCTATTACTTCTACTAGTATTGGTGTTATAAAGTGAGGCGAGACAAACTGAAATATTGGATGGAGTTTGGAGCAGAGAAATGTTTGTTGCGGGGCCTTGCAAGGAGAATGGGTGGCTCATCACTGCCCCCACCCTCTGCCAGAACCCCGAACTCATTCAGCAAAGCATTTTTAAAGGCAAGATGAGGGAGGGGTGTCTCAGGGTATGTGATCAACTTATTTACAATTGTCTGATTGATTGATGTTGAGGTAACAGGGCAGTTAAAACTGTCAGTCCTCGTGCACCAGCAGGTCTAGAGGCTGTGGGGCTCAAGATCATCAAGTAGTTAATTTCTTCCATTTGGTGGTGGTCCTTAGCATCTGAAAACCTCAGGAAATACGCATCCGATTATCTAGGTCCTTCAGAGAGGGGCTAAAGTGGAGGATATGGGGAAGAGATCTGTCCCAGGAAGGTCCTAAAGTGTCCTGCTAGATTAAATGACTAGCTTATAATAATTTACTCTGTTACCCCTCTGTGCCAGCATTGTGTTGGGTGCTTTTTGTGACTCAATGAATCTTTACAAACAGCTCTAATGGAGCAGGTGCTATTATTAATCCCACTTCTTCAGTTAGACAATGCTTATAGTGGCAAGTAACTAAGAGCTCAACTTAGAAGTTAAATATGGGTATTTATTTTTCTTTAAAAGAGGTTTTGCTGCTGCTGCTGCTAAGTCACTTCAGCCGTGTCCGACTCTGTGTGACCCCATAGACAGCAGCCCACCAGGCTCCCTCGTCCCTGGGATTCTCCAGTCATGAACACTAGAGTGGGTTGCCATTTCCTTCTCCAATGCATGAAAGTGAAAAGTGAAAGGGAAGTCACTCAGTCGTGTCCAACTCTTTGCGATCACATGGACTGCAGCCTACCAGGCTCCTCTGTCCATGGGATTTTCCAGGCAAGAGTATTGGAGTGGGGTGCCATTGCCTTCTCTGTTAAAAGAGGTTTAGTGGTTGGCAATTATGGATGATCATTCTGTGGCTCACTGATATGAAGGCCCAAGTCTCTAGGATTCTCTAGGCCTCTTTGTATTTCCATTTTAAAAGTTCCAGAGCTTAAAAACTGTGTGATGCTTACCCAAAGAAGAACAGTTTACCTGAAATCGGAGCACACTATTAACTATTTGGAGATTATAGGAGTTATGCTGGTGTTCTTACGATCACTCATTTTGCACCCCGAGACTGACTTTGTTAGACATGCTTGCCCTGCTGTGTGGCGGGGTTCCTGCAGTGCTGAGAGTCAGGAGTTATTCACACATGGGCTTCCCACAAATAAGATGCTAAATGCATTGTTTTGGTGCTTCTGAGGCAGCCAGGAAAAACATCTTGCCTCTAATATCATCAACTCTAACCCTTTGATCTAGCAGGGCATCTGGTGATTTCTGTATTCTTCCTAGATTCCATGAGAAGAGGAAGAAAAGAGGCAAAGGGCCTATATGCGTTTAATAGAGAAAAAGTCATGTGTAAGCCCTTGTCTTCTCTTCTGCTCTTTTTGTTAGAGCTTGACCAGATACTCAGGACTGATTATGGGGCACCCATGTTGTCTTTCTAGGTTATAAAGACTACCAACATGAGCTGCCTTATGGCCTTTTCTCTCATAACTGTTTTTCTGTTGTCTCCCCAAGTTCCCTTTTCAGTTCAGTTCAGTTCAGTCTCTCAGTCGTGTCCAACTCTTTGCGATCCATGAATCGCAGCACTCCAGGCCTCCCTGTTCATCACCATCTCCCGGAGTTCACTCAGACTCATGTCCGTCGAGTCCGTGATGCCATCCAGCCATCTCATCCTCTGTCGTCCCCTTCTCCTCTTGCCCCCAATCCCTCCCAGCATCAGAGTCTTTTCCAATGAGTCAACTCTTCTCATGAAGTGGCCAAAGTACTGGAGTTTCAGATTTAGCATCATTCCTTCCAAAGAAATCCCTTCCCTTTTAGGTGTTAGTTTTGGTGGCTCAGACGATAAAGTATCTGCTTGCAATGCGAGAGTCCCAGGTTCCATCCCTGGGTCATAAAGATCCCCTGAAGAAGGCAATGGCATCCCACTCCAGTACTCTTGCTTGGAAAATCCCATGGATGGAGGAGCCTGGCAGGCTACAGTCCATGAGGTCACAGAGTCAGACACGACTGAGGGACTTCACTTTCACTTTCTTTCCTCTCTAGTTCAGGGGTCCCCAACCTCTGGGATCTAATGCCTGATGATCTAAGGTGGAGCTGATGTATCAGTAATAATAATAGAACCAAAGTGCACAATAAATGTAACATGGTTGAATCATCCTGAAACTACTCCTGCCCCCAATCCGTGGAAAAATTGTCATGCAGGAAACTGGTTCCTGGAGCCAAAGACGCTGGGGACTGCTGCTCTTGTTCCAAGATGGCTGCCACAGTTTAAGACATCTCTGTGTTCAAAGCAAAACAGAGGGAGGATAGAGCTAGTTATCACCATTTCTTTTACATGAAAGTACATGCTTCCCTAGTCACTCCCGGCAGACTGGTTATCTCTCCCTAGCTATATGTGACCACCCTAGCTGTTCAGGAGTCTGGCAACCAAGTCATTAGCTCTTTGACCTACTATAGATGGAGGAGAAGGGGATCAGGGATGGAACTGGGTTATACAAAGTGCTACTCCCGTTTTGACATCAGGGGCTTAGGGCTTTAAAGGAGCTCATACAAAGCAGAGCCAGGGTATGAACTCAGTCTGTCCCAGAGCCCATATTCTTAATTATGATGCTATATTGTTTCCATTTTCTTTTAAATTCAATTTTACCCCCCCAAGCAGTTTGGTTGACCAGAAGATATGCTTAAATAAAATAGTCTTCATCAAATTGGAATCTAAGACAGCAGGACGGTTCCAGTATTTTAATTTATACAGTCCTCATTTGCCACCATATTACTAAAGATGGAACTCTCTGAAGCAATTATCCAACCGTATTTAAACAGGCTATCATCTTGTCACTTTCATGTGTTGTTGAAGAATCTTACCACTTATGGACAAATACTGTTATTTTAAGAGTTTCTTTTATTCCTTTTATTTTTTTCCTGCAAACTGAGCATGCCCAAGTATGCACTGTAACCTGTAATTAAGATAGAGGCCATCTTATTGCCAAGCAAGTTTTTCTTTGTACCACAAACCCAGTAATAGTTTTCTATTATGACTAATCATCAGAGATATTAATATATTTTCTACTAATGAAAAATAACATCAGAGCTTCTTCTCACTTTTAAGGTCCTTTGGTTATAAATTTGTTAGCTTTGTTATCTGACCAGAAGCTAGTTGTAATCGTAGACATTTGGAGGATATATCTGCATATCTTGCCAGAATATAAGGAAGATAGAAGATACACAGAGGTTCATTAATTAAAAATTAAAGCATCGAGGAATGTTTTTTTTCAGTTCTCACTGCCACTCTCCCTCTTTGCAGTTGCTTGTGAATAGTGCAAGCATAATACCTAGCGATACCACATATCTTATGCACTGGTTTTATTTGGCTCATAATGAAGGTGATGCATTCCAATTCCAAAATGGATGAGACTTACATAAAGTCTAAAAAAAAATAATCCAACAACTTTACACTGTGAAGGTCCTAGAATATGTAAACATAAAATATGTAATCTATCTTTGATTTGTGCCATAATGTTCCTTTGCTTTGAAATCATGGCTGTATTACCAAACTGACAGTTTTAATGGAAAAAGTGGCTTTCAAAAGCTGCTGTTGAAAACACACTGCATAATTCTCTAAGTCGTGAATATTTTACTACCAACATATGCAGGGACGCCGTGAAAACACACTGGCATTTTATTCCCTGCAAACTGGGATGGAGGAAATTCACTGGTGGTAAAGCTGCACGTTTGTAGTATGATGCAAATTCACAAATACCTCTGAATGCACACTGATGTTATTGTAGAGTCATTCGGAAGATGATAAACAGGTATATTTCCCTTTGTAATTTGCTCATTCAGCAAGCATCTATCAAAACGCCCTCTATATTTGGGGCACTGTGCTAGGCTCAGTACAAAGATGAACAGGGAAAAAAACCTTCCCAACTGTTTTAAATGTCCCAGAGGGTTGTTCCATGCAGAAGGCTCTGGGTGAATACTGCATACCCGCTTGGTCAGGCTACAACTCCTGGGCATCAGGTCATCGAGTGCATATTTCCTGAATCTCTTCTATTGTGTGGAGGGGGTCTTTGGACCAGGGCACAGTTGATATCACCCTGTTTGGTTGTGTGCCAGGAGATGAACCCTGTGGTTCTGAGGCTATCACTTTTCGTGAGGTGAAGGAGAGAGGGGCCCATGGGGTAATGGTTAGGGAATTGGGAGGGAAGTAGTTTCAGCTCAAGGGCTGAGGAGTCTGAGCATTGCTGCTAGCTGTTTGGGGGGATAATGAGGAAAGCCAGATTCCTGCATCTGGCAGTTTAGGGCACCTGGTTCTTTAGGAAGTGAAGCTGTGGTGTGACCCTTCTTTCTGAAGGCAGGGATTGTGTCTGCTTCCTGCTAGGTTATTGATAGGTCACCTAGAATGAACCTTGGTTGGATCTTGGTTAAAAGAAAAAAATGTGAGAATTTGAGGATAATTTATTAATAAGATATTTGAAACTGCAGCCTACCAGGCTCCTCTGTCCATGGGATTTTCCAGGCAAGAGTATTGGAGTGGGGTGCCATTGCCTTCTCTGTTAAAAGAGGTTTAGTGGTTGGCAATTATGGATGATCATTCTGTGGCTCACTGATATGAAGGCCCAAGTCTCTAGGATTCTCTAGGCCTCTTTGTATTTCCATTTTAAAAGTTCCAGAGCTTAAAAACTGTGTGATGCTTACCCAAAGAAGAACAGTTTACCTGAAATCGGAGCACACTATTAACTATTTGGAGATTATAGGAGTTATGCTGGTGTTCTTACGATCACTCATTTTGCACCCCGAGACTGACTTTGTTAGACATGCTTGCCCTGCTGTGTGGCGGGGTTCCTGCAGTGCTGAGAGTCAGGAGTTATTCACACATGGGCTTCCCACAAATAAGATGCTAAATGCATTGTTTTGGTGCTTCTGAGGCAGCCAGGAAAAACATCTTGCCTCTAATATCATCAACTCTAACCCTTTGATCTAGCAGGGCATCTGGTGATTTCTGTATTCTTCCTAGATTCCATGAGAAGAGGAAGAAAAGAGGCAAAGGGCCTATATGCGTTTAATAGAGAAAAAGTCATGTGTAAGCCCTTGTCTTCTCTTCTGCTCTTTTTGTTAGAGCTTGACCAGATACTCAGGACTGATTATGGGGCACCCATGTTGTCTTTCTAGGTTATAAAGACTACCAACATGAGCTGCCTTATGGCCTTTTCTCTCATAACTGTTTTTCTGTTGTCTCCCCAAGTTCCCTTTTCAGTTCAGTTCAGTTCAGTCTCTCAGTCGTGTCCAACTCTTTGCGATCCATGAATCGCAGCACTCCAGGCCTCCCTGTTCATCACCATCTCCCGGAGTTCACTCAGACTCATGTCCGTCGAGTCCGTGATGCCATCCAGCCATCTCATCCTCTGTCGTCCCCTTCTCCTCTTGCCCCCAATCCCTCCCAGCATCAGAGTCTTTTCCAATGAGTCAACTCTTCTCATGAAGTGGCCAAAGTACTGGAGTTTCAGATTTAGCATCATTCCTTCCAAAGAAATCCCTTCCCTTTTAGGTGTTAGTTTTGGTGGCTCAGACGATAAAGTATCTGCTTGCAATGCGAGAGTCCCAGGTTCCATCCCTGGGTCATAAAGATCCCCTGAAGAAGGCAATGGCATCCCACTCCAGTACTCTTGCTTGGAAAATCCCATGGATGGAGGAGCCTGGCAGGCTACAGTCCATGAGGTCACAGAGTCAGACACGACTGAGGGACTTCACTTTCACTTTCTTTCCTCTCTAGTTCAGGGGTCCCCAACCTCTGGGATCTAATGCCTGATGATCTAAGGTGGAGCTGATGTATCAGTAATAATAATAGAACCAAAGTGCACAATAAATGTAACATGGTTGAATCATCCTGAAACTACTCCTGCCCCCAATCCGTGGAAAAATTGTCATGCAGGAAACTGGTTCCTGGAGCCAAAGACGCTGGGGACTGCTGCTCTTGTTCCAAGATGGCTGCCACAGTTTAAGACATCTCTGTGTTCAAAGCAAAACAGAGGGAGGATAGAGCTAGTTATCACCATTTCTTTTACATGAAAGTACATGCTTCCCTAGTCACTCCCGGCAGACTGGTTATCTCTCCCTAGCTATATGTGACCACCCTAGCTGTTCAGGAGTCTGGCAACCAAGTCATTAGCTCTTTGACCTACTATAGATGGAGGAGAAGGGGATCAGGGATGGAACTGGGTTATACAAAGTGCTACTCCCGTTTTGACATCAGGGGCTTAGGGCTTTAAAGGAGCTCATACAAAGCAGAGCCAGGGTATGAACTCAGTCTGTCCCAGAGCCCATATTCTTAATTATGATGCTATATTGTTTCCATTTTCTTTTAAATTCAATTTTACCCCCCCAAGCAGTTTGGTTGACCAGAAGATATGCTTAAATAAAATAGTCTTCATCAAATTGGAATCTAAGACAGCAGGACGGTTCCAGTATTTTAATTTATACAGTCCTCATTTGCCACCATATTACTAAAGATGGAACTCTCTGAAGCAATTATCCAACCGTATTTAAACAGGCTATCATCTTGTCACTTTCATGTGTTGTTGAAGAATCTTACCACTTATGGACAAATACTGTTATTTTAAGAGTTTCTTTTATTCCTTTTATTTTTTTCCTGCAAACTGAGCATGCCCAAGTATGCACTGTAACCTGTAATTAAGATAGAGGCCATCTTATTGCCAAGCAAGTTTTTCTTTGTACCACAAACCCAGTAATAGTTTTCTATTATGACTAATCATCAGAGATATTAATATATTTTCTACTAATGAAAAATAACATCAGAGCTTCTTCTCACTTTTAAGGTCCTTTGGTTATAAATTTGTTAGCTTTGTTATCTGACCAGAAGCTAGTTGTAATCGTAGACATTTGGAGGATATATCTGCATATCTTGCCAGAATATAAGGAAGATAGAAGATACACAGAGGTTCATTAATTAAAAATTAAAGCATCGAGGAATGTTTTTTTTCAGTTCTCACTGCCACTCTCCCTCTTTGCAGTTGCTTGTGAATAGTGCAAGCATAATACCTAGCGATACCACATATCTTATGCACTGGTTTTATTTGGCTCATAATGAAGGTGATGCATTCCAATTCCAAAATGGATGAGACTTACATAAAGTCTAAAAAAAAATAATCCAACAACTTTACACTGTGAAGGTCCTAGAATATGTAAACATAAAATATGTAATCTATCTTTGATTTGTGCCATAATGTTCCTTTGCTTTGAAATCATGGCTGTATTACCAAACTGACAGTTTTAATGGAAAAAGTGGCTTTCAAAAGCTGCTGTTGAAAACACACTGCATAATTCTCTAAGTCGTGAATATTTTACTACCAACATATGCAGGGACGCCGTGAAAACACACTGGCATTTTATTCCCTGCAAACTGGGATGGAGGAAATTCACTGGTGGTAAAGCTGCACGTTTGTAGTATGATGCAAATTCACAAATACCTCTGAATGCACACTGATGTTATTGTAGAGTCATTCGGAAGATGATAAACAGGTATATTTCCCTTTGTAATTTGCTCATTCAGCAAGCATCTATCAAAACGCCCTCTATATTTGGGGCACTGTGCTAGGCTCAGTACAAAGATGAACAGGGAAAAAAACCTTCCCAACTGTTTTAAATGTCCCAGAGGGTTGTTCCATGCAGAAGGCTCTGGGTGAATACTGCATACCCGCTTGGTCAGGCTACAACTCCTGGGCATCAGGTCATCGAGTGCATATTTCCTGAATCTCTTCTATTGTGTGGAGGGGGTCTTTGGACCAGGGCACAGTTGATATCACCCTGTTTGGTTGTGTGCCAGGAGATGAACCCTGTGGTTCTGAGGCTATCACTTTTCGTGAGGTGAAGGAGAGAGGGGCCCATGGGGTAATGGTTAGGGAATTGGGAGGGAAGTAGTTTCAGCTCAAGGGCTGAGGAGTCTGAGCATTGCTGCTAGCTGTTTGGGGGGATAATGAGGAAAGCCAGATTCCTGCATCTGGCAGTTTAGGGCACCTGGTTCTTTAGGAAGTGAAGCTGTGGTGTGACCCTTCTTTCTGAAGGCAGGGATTGTGTCTGCTTCCTGCTAGGTTATTGATAGGTCACCTAGAATGAACCTTGGTTGGATCTTGGTTAAAAGAAAAAAATGTGAGAATTTGAGGATAATTTATTAATAAGATATTTGACTATGGGCTATATATTAGATGACACTGATTTAAATCTCTTAGGTGTGGTACATTTTATCGGAGAGTGTTAAAATACTTAGGGATAAGATGTCATGAATATAGGCAACTGATTTTCACATTTTGAAGTATGTCTGTGTGTACATGGACTTATGCGGAGAAAGAAACAGAATCGGAGAGACAGAGCCAGCAAAAGTGACAAACTGATAACAATTAGTGAACTTAAGTGAGAGGAGGAGGAATATTTATTGTACTTTTCCTAATTCTTTATAGCCTTGAATATTTTCAAATTAAAAAGGAGTTGGGAATAAAAGGAATGTAGAAATGGCATCAGGTTGTGACCTTTATCCCATTTCCCTTGTCTGGCTAAACATTACTTAGAAATCCTTCCTGACCTCTCAAATACTGGGGGAGGCACCCCTGCATGCACCCAGGAGTCCTTATCACCCAGTGTGCTCATTTCTTGCTAATGTGCACATCTATCCAGATTGTAAGCTTCCTGAGAGAAGGGACTGTTAGAGGCTGTGAAGGGCTCATTTACATGTTGTATCCACAGTTTCTGGTACATAATCATCATTCGATAAATATTTGTTAAAGGAATCTGTGAAATCCATAAATGATGACATAAAATATGCCCTACTTAGGGAAGTTTGCAAAGAAATTGGCTAAGCTTGGTTCACTCTTGTAAAGGACAGAATTGTGAAATTCAAATGAGAGTTTAATTTCATAAACACATGTGCCATTACAATTATATTACAATCACTTAGCCACATGAAAATTTAGTTACTTTGAATAAAATACATGATGAAGGTGTTGAATACATTTTCTAAATATTCTCTCATGCTTGGCACATTGATCAGATTTCTGATACTTGTTTAGAAATAGATGTAAAAATAGGTGTTGCTGTTGTTCTTTAGTCGCTCAGTAGAGACCGACCCTTTGCAACCCCATGAACTGTAGCCTGTCAGGCTCTTCTATCCGTTAGATTTCCCAGGTAAAAATACCGGAGTGGGTTGCCATTTCTTTCCCCAGGGATGGAACCCGCATCTCCTGCATTGCAGGTGGATTCTTTATTGCTAAAGCACTAGGGAAGCCCTGGAAATAGGTATACTTAGTAGAAAAAGACAGTATGATGGAGTTTGGCAAAAATCTGCCTTCCACTATCTTCCCAACCCCTATCACTACTTTTTAGGAATGCCTCTTGTTTTGTTATATAAACTACATCAATACAGCTAGATACTGATTAATCAGTAAGATTATCAAACTTTGGATATTTTCAACCTCCTCATTTCTTACTATCTGTTTCAGTGTCCATTGACTTTTTGACAACAGAGCAGGTGTGAAAAGAACGAATAGTGTTATGAACTGAATTAACCCCCCTGCCCTGCAATTTGTATGTTGAAGCCCTATCCCTCTAGTACCTTAGGATGTGACTGTATTTGAATCTGGGGCCTTTTAAAGAGGGGTGTGTGTGTGTGTGTGTGTGTGTGTGTGTGTGTGTGTGTGTTTGTGTGTGTGTTAAGTTGCTTCAGTCCTCTCTAAATCTTTGCGACCCCATGGAGTCTGCCAGGCTCCTCTGTCCATGGGATTCTCCGGACAAGAATATTAGAGTTGGTTGCTATGCCCTCCTCCAGAGGATCTTCCTGACCCAGGGATCGAACCCATGGCCCTTATCCTGCATTGGCAGGTGGGTTCTTTACCACTAGCCCCATGGTAATTAGGCTTAAATGAGGTCGCAATGGTGGGGCTGTAATCCAATATGACTGATATCCGGATAAGAAGAGAAAGAACACTGAGGATGTACATGCATGAGCAAAGATTAGGTGATAATATAGCAGGAAGGCAACCACCTGCAAGCTAATAAGAGGGGTCGCAAGAGAAACCAACCTGTTGGCATTTTGATCTTGGACGTCCAGCCCCTAGAAATATAAGAAAATAAATTTCCTTTGTTTAAGTCACCTAGTCTAATTTGTTTTGATACAAATACTAATACAAGTGGGAAAGACTGAAATGAGTAAGCATATTTGTTAATATGTAAGTTTTCATAAAATTTAGACTGGCGAATGGATGTAAATTCAATGGTTTGTTCAGTGGTTTGTAGTTCTGTTTTATCTATAGTTTAATGCCTCCTCGTTTACTAGAATCTTGAAAGCGACCTAGCCCACATCTGTAAAGATGCTTAGATTCTGTTTTGACATTTCTGGCAAGCGACCATTTAGCTTTCACTGAGAATAGCTCTAGCGTTGGGTCACATTTAACTTCCCAAGAAACTCTTATCATTCTAGAGCTATTCATCAGAAAACACTTTCTTATATCGATTTGACATCTATGTGGCAGAGACTTCTGATTATCTCACAATACTTGTTCTTCTTTTCCTTCTTTTTAAATTTTTTTTCTTTTCTTTTCCTTCTTAAGTGGAAGAATTCTGATTATTAACCAGATGCCTAGGCTAAAGATGTATTACCTAGCTTCTCTTGCTACTGAGTATAGACATTACTCTGGTTAGTGGAACGTAAATGGGATTTGTACATACATTCCAGGAAATATTCTTAAATAGAGAGGAAGTGTAACCCTTTCTCACCACCTTTTTTCCTTTCCTGCTGGCTGAACAACATGCAGACATCATGGCTAGAACATGAAGGATCATCTTAGCCTATGAGGTAGAAGTCATATGTTGAGGATTTCAAGAGCCTGGGTTTCTAATTGTGGAGTCTTCCAAGGACTTGAACTGTTTATTTTCTGATTTTTGTTTACTTGAGAGAAATAAAATTATATCTTCTCTAAGACAGGTTATGTTTTCCGTCAGTACCTAAACCTGCTTCTAATTGTTTAGCTAACTGCTCCGAGGTAACTTTCACACGTCCTTGAGCCACTCTGCTGAGGTACACAGTACATAACAAGTTTAATTCTATTTCCAGATGATGAATGTAATACTTGAAGAATGTTATCCCTTCCTCCCTAGGTCTGTAGATTCAACATAACTGATTCCTCAACTATTTCTGATAAGATTTCAAGTTCTCTGATCATTTTGATTACTTTCCTGCTTCTCTTCTTGCTTCTTTATTTCCATGAATCAAGAGCTAGCTGCTTTGGACACATTTCATAGAACTAGGAATGATACAAATCAGAAAATAGTACCAGTGCTAAGTGCAATAAAAGGAAATATTTGGTAGCAAATGACCTGAAACTGCCTTATAAATCATTTCCATACTAGAACAGATGTTTCAGTTTATCCTTATTCTTTATATCACAGATCTCATTTGTGATCTAATAAATGAATCAGTTTGTATAGTTTCTTATCCAATAATGTTTATCAATATCTGACAACTGGAATCACAGAGAGGGGAGAGGATCTTCCATTCTTGCTGGGCAGAAGTAGATGCATTAATAGGTAGCTTGTTTTTGACAGTTCTGCAACTGGTCTTCTGGTTAACATAGTGTAAGTTAAGTTGCATGGCCAACTTGAGCAATTTTCTACAAGCTATAATGTGGAGAACATTTTTCAAAAACTATCTTTTATCTTTGTGTAAGTGAGTTCTCATAGACTTGAACAAAAATGCCTTTGTAACGTGCACCTCCTGGATCTGGATCAGCTACCCAAGAGCATTTATGGAGGATTGAAGTTGTATACATAACATACTCCATTGTGTTTAAAGGAAGGAAGGTGGAATTCTTTGCCTTGATACTTCATATGCAATTATATCCTTTTTGATAACTGTCTTAGAAGATTTAGCAGAAACTCAAAGACTTGAATAAATTCTGGTGAAATGCAAAGGACAGGGACCCAGGTCTTCTTTTTTAATTGACGAATATTTGATTTCCATCATTGTGTTAGTTTCAGATAACAGCAAAGTGAATCCGTTTTACATATACATATATCCACTCTTTTTTTTTTTTAAGATGCTTTTTTCCACATAGGCCATTGCAGAGTATTGAGTAGAGTTCCCTGTGCTATACAGCAGGTTCTTATTAATTATCTATTTTATATATAATAGTGTGTATATATCAATCCCAATCTCCCAATTTATCCTTCCCTCTCTTATCCCCTGGTAACCAGTAGCTTGTTTTGGACTACATCTATTTTGCCTGTTACTTTATTCTATTACCAAGCATAGTGTCTGTGATACTTTATATGTTCATGGCTTATGTTATTATTTTATTTTACTTTATCTTATTTTCTATTAGTTTATTTTTTTGTGTTTGAACGGGATAGGGATTTTAAATGATATTCTCTTGATTTAACTCCAAGTACACTAAATATCACCCTGCTTATTTAACTTATATGCAGAGTACATCATGAGAAACGCTGGGCTGGAGGAAGCACAAGCTGGAATCAAGATTGCCAGGAGAAATATCAGTAACCTCAGATATGCAGATGGCACCACCCTTATGGCAGAAAGTGAAGAGGAACTAAAAAGCCTCTTGATGAAAGTGAAAGAGGAGGTGAAAAAGTTGGCTTAAAGCTCAACATTCAGAATATGAAGGTCATGGCGTCTGGTCCCATCACTTCATGGGAAATAGATGGGGAAACAGTGGAAACAGTGTCAGACATTATTTTTGGGGGCTCCAAAATCACGGCAGATGGTGATTACAGCCATGAAATTAAAAGACGCTTACCCCTTGGAAGGAAAGTTATGACCAACCTAGATAGCATATTCAAAAGCAGAGACATTACTTTGCCAACAAAGGTCCATCTAGTCAGGACTATGGGCTTCCCTGGTGGCTCAGAGGTTAAAGCGTCTGCCTCCAATGCGGGAGACCCGGGTTCAATCCCTGGGTCAGGAAGATCCCCTGGAGAAGGAAATGGCAGTCCACTCCAGTATTCTTGCCTGGAGAATCCCATGGATGGATAAGCCTAGTAGGTTACAGTCCATGGGGTCGCAAGAGTCGGACACGACTGAGCGACTTCACCACCACCACCACCACCAGTCAAGACTATGGTTTTTCTGGTGGTCGTGTATGGATGTCAGAGTTGGACTGTGAAGAAAGCTGAGTGCCGAAGAATTGATGCTTTTGAACTATGGTGTTGGAGAAGACTCTTGAGAATCCCTTGGACTGCAAGGAGATCCAACCAGTCCATTCTAAAGGAGATCAGCCCTGGGATTTCTTTGGAAGGAATGATGCTGAAGCTGAAACTCCAGTACTTTGGCCACCTCATGCGAAGAGTTGACTCATTGGAAAAGACTCTGATGCTGGGAGGGATTGGGGGCAGGAGGAGAAGGGGACGACCGAGGATGAGCTGGCTGGATGGCATCACCGACTTGATGGACATGAGTTTGAGTGAACTCCAGGAGTTGGTATTGGACAGGGAGGCCTGGCGTGCTGCAATTCATGGGATCACGAAGAGTCAGACACAAATGAGCAACTGAACTGAACACTCAATGTTGGTAAAAATAAATATTTTAATCAGCATCTATACAATGTAATGATTAAATGGAGATTTTGTGTCATTTAGGTGACCCAACTAACCTGTCAAGCTGGTCCAAATTCTATTGATTTATTTGGTAGTCTGAAAAGATATAAATAAATATATGTTAAAAATCCACGTGCTTGAACTTGGTGTGTATAAAGCCATAGACATGCTCTAAACTTTATTAGTAGTATCTGCTACTAAACAGAATTAATTAGGAGATGTGTCTTCAACCTCTTATTTTGAGATAATCTTGGACTTGTAGAAAAGATGCAAAATAGTATAACAGGTTTTCCTATATCCATCGTCCACCTTTCCTCTGAAGTAAAAATACCAGAGCAGAGTTGGAAAAATGAAGAAATTTTATATTAATACAATACTGTTCACTAAATAAGAGACTTGATTTGGATTGTATTGATTTTCGTACTAATGGTTTTTTTCTTCTGCAATCTAATCCAGAATTCCACATTGACTTGAGTTGTCTTAATACTTTAGTCTCCACCATTCTGTGATAGTTCCTCAGTTTTTCCTTAATTCTTATGAACTTCACTTTTAAAAAGTACTGGTGTAGTGTTTTGGGGAATGTTCCTTAATTTTGATTTGTGTGATTTTTGCATGATTTATTGAGGTCATGCATTACTACCATAAGTGGTATGTCCTTTTTCAGAGCATAGTATGAGGGTACATTGTGTCGATGTGTCTTGGTACAGGTAATATTAATCTGCTCACTTGGTTAAGGAGGTGTCTACCATGTTTCTCCACTGTAGTTATAATTTTTCTCTTTGTAATTAACAATTTTTGGGGAGGTGGAACTTTGAAATTATGCAAATTTTTCCATAACCTTGGCCCACTAATTTTAGCATTCATCAGTTGATCTTGCCTGCAGCAATGCTTACTGTGGTGTTTGAATGGTTATGCTTGTCCATTTCCTTTATTTCTGTACATTTATTAATTGTAAGTAAGTAAAGAGGAGTTGTCCCTTCAGTACAATTTATTTGTAAGTAAATATTTTTAGGTAAATAAATATCTTAAGTCAAGAATACTTATTTTATTCGTTGGATTGTAAGTCAATATTATTTGATTTATTTTGTTTAACTTTTAGATTTGGCCATTTGAGATGTTTTTATTTTGGTGCTCATATCCTTTCTGTATGTTCCCATCCTTTCATTTATTTTTCAGTACCACAAAATGCCTCAGACTTGCTTTATATTTGATGTGCCCTAGCCTTGGAATCAACTACTTTTCCAAGGATCCTTGCTTGTTTGTAATTAGAAATGGTATTTAGAAACCAAGGTCTGGATACTAAGGGTGCTAGTTCCTACCAGATATCTCTATTTCTAGGCCTTCTCAATATACAGAGCTAGGATATATGTATGTATAGTTACTTATACATACACATACTTTTATTTTTGTATCTCTTTATCTGTATATACATTTTTAAAAAAGAAAGATGATAAACTATTACTGATATGATCATATTTGTATTGCATACTGAAGAAAGCAGTTCATTTTAATCTTTCCCCTTCATTTATACCTTATTTCTCTGACAGTAGAAACATAGCTCTTAACACTACAAATATATTTACTTAGTTGCTTGATCTGATTATTTATATAAAATAGTTTTAGGGTTACTAATTCAATATCCTTGTGAGAAAAAACTTATCATCTAGAATATAGAAGTACAATATTTGTGACTTTGTTTTTTTAATTTTTACCGTATCAACCAAAACACGGTTTTCCAGAATCACGCAGGTCAGCTCCTTTATTCTCTCCACCTTCTTCAGAGTGATTATGGGATAGATTTGTTATACTCTTAGACCGGGTTCTCTCATGTCTTAGTTGATATATGTATACAGAAAAACTTCACTGTGGTATACAGTGTTGTCGTTGTCTAGTGACTAAGTCATGTCTGCCTTTTGTGACTGCATGGGCTGTAGCCTGCCAGGCTCTTCTGTCCCTGGGATTTCCCAGGCAAGAGTACTGTAGTGGGTTGCCACTGCTACACATACAATGTTGAGTCTTGACAAATGGAGCTATGTGTATAACACCACAGTTCTTAGTTGTATCACTTCTAAAATTCCTCTGTGCTTCTCCTTTGCAGTCAGTCCCCAAATGTCTGTTTGTACTTACCAGAAAACTAACTTTTTGAGAGTATTCCTTTCTGTTCTCATTTTTGCATTCTAAGTAATTATAGTGCTAGTTGATACTCAGTGAATGCTTCTTGAAAAGTCTGTGCCCTATCAGCTAACATAGAACTGGCACTGAAAAAAATTCAAAGTGAATGACTCAGGGGGCATTTATATGACAAAAGTGACATGAAATGACACCTTTGTTTGGAGACAGAATCACTTAACTATTGTTCTTAAAGCACCACATCAAAAGACAGTGGCTTAAAACAGTAAACGTTGATTTGGCTTCGTACTCTGTGTGACTTGATTGGACAGTTCTGCACTGAGCCAAGCTTGACTGATCTTGGCTGGACTCATTCATGTAGTGAGGTGAGCTCACTGGTCAGCTGGACTCTGGCCAGTCTGGGTTGGCCACACTCGCCAATCAGGCTATGCTTGGCTGGGCTTGTTTCATACGTAGTAACAGAGTTCAAAAAGAGTGAGTGAATGGCAGTGTACAAGGCTGCTTGAGCCATAGGCTCAGCACTCACAGCCTCACTGCTCCTGGCCTCTAGTAGCTAAGGCAAGACATACAGCAAACTCAGGTCCAAGAGGTAGAACATAACCTCTGCTTCTAGATGGCAGGAGCTTCACTGTCAGATTATCAAAAGCAAGGATACAGGGAGGAGTGATGAACTGCAGCCACTTTTGCAATCTGTTGCGGAATCTATGCAAATACATTTGTACATCTCTTAAATAGTTCTTCATGTAAATATTAAAGCCATCCTGCCCCCTACTGGTCACAATCTTGTATGTTAATTTTTTTTTTTTTTTTTAATTCTCCCTACCCCAGCATGCCTTTAAAAAAACAAACCAAAATCTGATTCAGAAAAGCTGATGTGAGACCAGAAATTGGCTTTTTTGAGAGGTTCCTCAAGATTAGGAAAAGAATTTCCATTTGTTAGTCACATTTTCTCCTTTTTGCATACTCCATTATTTCTACCTCCTTTGTTGGGCCACAGTTCTTTATAAACTCATTGGAGAGATCATTGCACATTTACACGTGATAAAAGGAAATGTTCAGAAAATTGGGATCCTAGAACTGAATTGTGTGCTGAGAATTTAAAGATTTGATCATTATATCCTCCTTGACTGGATGCTTTCTGCTTTACTAATAGGCTTAACTCCTTATACACAGTCACTTGTGTAGATGATACTATGTTATACTGATATTTATTTTTGGTATTCCTTCCTCTTAGGCACTCCTTTCCCGTCAAAGTTTCCCACAATATTTCCTGCCTTGTTTTCTCTTCACGGTCTTCACACCACTCCCGATGACAGTGTTCATTAGAGTACAGTCAGTTTTGCTTTCATAGTTATTCTAAGCACTGAGCAGTGATGGTGGATGTATCAGGGCTGACATGTTCCATCAATCCAGGCTACTTGAAAAGGAATGGTTAAATTGATGCCCTAAAGTTTGATTTTTGCTTCAATACTTTTTGTTGGTTTTAGCAAACTGCTCGGTACAGATGTCTCAAAGTCTCCAGACAGCCTCTGGGAAATTCGGCACATCTTGAATAAAAATGTGTTGGAGAAAAGAAAATGATACCCAGAATCCAAACAGGTGCATCAGGCGATGCATTTAATGAAGTTGCTAAGTTTTGATTGTGCAAAATGGGGCTTCAGTAGAAGAGAAGAGAAAAAAAATCCCCAACCAGGAAAGATGGTAACTACATATGTGATTTGCAGCAATTGCAATATATGTATATTTCTGTCTTTAGGGAACAATGAATTATTCTAATAAATCCTACCTCCATTGTGGAGAAAGAAATTCTCTTTAACTATATTTAATAGTGTTAGTTGAGAGGCAAATGATACGAAAATGGCTGAACATGTGGGAGTAAAAACAAAAATACCCTGTACTTGCAATCTTTTAGTCATTTGCTAAAGAGATAATTCTTTCTGGTGATAAAAACCACCCAGAAACTGTGCCTTTAGGAAATTAATGGGAAGAAGCAATTGAAGCAGCAAGTTAGTCAGCCTGACCAGAGCAGGGAGTTTTCAAACTGGGCTCTAGGATACCCAGGGTGTCAAGTGGCAGAGGCTGGCATGTGGGGCTCACACTGGTAAGGACCCACTCTCCATTACTCTCCTCATTTCCACTATCACCATCCTCAACCTAAAAGGTAATTATAATTTGTTTTGCGTATTAGGTTCATTTCAAAAAGTTCTTTTAACAAGAGAGAGAAAACTGCTATTTTGCAATATCCAAAAACAGGAGCTGAGGGCTTCCCTGGTTGTCCAAGTTAAAGAATCCACCTTGCAATGCAAGGGACACCAATTCAATCCCTGGTCCAGGAAGATCCCACATGCCTCAGGGCAACAAAGCCTGTGGGCCACAACTTCCGAGTCTGTGCTCTAGAGCCTGGGAGCAACAACTTCTGAAGCCCACGCATGCTAGAGCCCATGATCTGCAGCAGGAGAAGCCGCGGCAGTGATAAGCCCCCGCACCACAGCCAGGGAGTAGCCCACGTTCTCTGCAACTAGAGGAAGCCCTTGCGTAGCAATGAAGACCAAGCACAGCCAAAGCAAGTCCATCAAGCAATCAATTAATTAAGATATAGAAGGCTCTTTATCTCAGCCCACTCCAGTACTCTTGCCTGGAAAATCCCATGGATGGAGGAGCCTGGTGGGCTGCAGTCCATGGGGTCGCTAAGAGTCGGATACGACTGAGCGACTTCACTCTCACTTTTCACTTTCAAGCATTGGAGAAAGAAATGGCAACCCACTCCAGTGTTCTTGCCTGGAGAATCCCAGGGACGGGGGAGCCTGGTGGGCTGCCACCTATGGGGCCGCACAGAGGCGGACACGACTGAAGTGACTTAGCAGCAGTAGCAGCAGGCGTTTTATCTACTGTGTCTAATTATTCCATATTATAAAGGGGGATAAGGCCAGAAACATGGGGCAGTGTCAGGTAAATGTGAATCAGAACATGACAGGAATGTGCATGTATTTTTAACTCCTTTCATTCACTTGTTTGAGTTGTCCCACCATTCAAAGTAGAGGTGCATATATCAGTGTACCCCATATATCAATGGGCATACCTCCATTTCCACATGATTCATTTCGTTCTTTAGAAAATAAACTGGATCTTATTTCAGTGTTCTCCTATTCTCTGTCATATTTTTGATTCCACACTTTGTTTCTTTAATATTTTATATTCTGTGTAAGTTCTATATCCAGTCATAATAATTGTTGGGAATTCACTGTCTGTCCAGTGGTTAGAACTCTGCGCTTTCACTGCCGAGGGTAAGGGTTTGATCCCTGGTCAGGGAAGTAAGACACCACAAGCCACTCATTGTGGCCACTCCAGTGTTCTTGCCTGGAGAATCCCAGGGACAGGGGAGCCTGGTGGGCTACCATCTATGGGGTCGCCCAGAGTTGGTCATGACTGAAGCAACTCAGCAGCAGCAGCAGCAGCAGCAGCAGCAAGGTCATGCCTTCCATCCCTGGTGTATCTCTTATAGTACAAGAACGGCAAATACTCTCAGAACTCTTGTAAATTCTGGTTTCCAACTTCTGTGTCTTGAGCCCTTGGGGACTTCTTATTTTTTCATGTGTGTGAATTCAGCTAAGCATTTAGAAAAATATTCATTATCATAGGTGTTTTGTATTGGAAACCTTTTAGGATATCTTGTACCTAATATTTCCTTCACATGGAAGTCAATCAAAATCTAATAGCACTATTTTAAAGATATTTTATAGAAAGCAGAACATTTAAAACTATATAATTTTAGAATCATAAAAAAGTTGGACAACCGTAAAGGGATCTTCAATAAGTACTTCTTCCACATAGGAGCAATTTGAGTTGTCTATCTTTATGCAATCAATAGTTCACAGTGTGTTGGAATTAAGAGATGGTAAATTTTTGAAAAATTATGAGGAACAACATAACAAAAGATTGCTATACAATTTTGAAGACATTTAACAACAAAAAACAACTATATCTGCTGACATCATCATTTTACAAAAGGAAGACTATTTAATTTTATTTTAATCTCATTTTTTTTTTTTTTTAACTTTTGGCTGCACTAGGTCTTCATTGCTATGCACCAGCTTTCTCTAGTTGCAGTGAGCAGCGGCTACTCTTCATAAGAGGGACTTCTCATTGTGGTGGCTTTTCCTGTTGCAGAGTGCAGGTTCTAGGCACATGGGCTTCAGTAATTGCAACATGTGGGCTCAGAAGTTGCAACTTGTGGTCTCTAGAGCAGGGGCTCAGTAGCCGTGGTGCATAGGCTTAGTTACTCCACCGTATACCAGTGGTAGAACCCGAGTCCCCTGCGCTGGCAAGCGGATTCTTAACCTCTGGATAACTAGGGAAGTCCAGGAAGAGTACGTTAACAGCAAAACTCAAGGAAGGATGAAAGTTCAAATCTCATGCATATAGTAGCATGCCATCTGTTTCCCTGTCTGTCTCGCTTTCTGTTTCTCAAAGAGACTAGTCCAAACTATTTTCTCTAGTTTTCAATGGTGCAGTGGTAATGGGGATCCAAGTTGTTCATAGTCTTTTCTGCTGATGATGTAGTAGAACCTTTTCTAAAACATTCTTACAAGATAATTCACTCAGGCACAAAATGTATCACGGCTGCCTCTAGGATGTCCTGGAAATGCAGATCATGCTAATCGGTTTCATTCTGCATCAGAGAAGGTGATAGCTAGAAATGAGCCCTAGAATTTATTGTCAGCTCCCAAGATTTATCTAGGTTTCTGTGACTTGACCCGGATATTTATGATTAGGTGATTTCATTAAAAACACAAAGTGACCTTGTCACAAATCAGATAGCAGATCTTTTACCATTCTATTAGAGGCTCCATGAAGTTGGGAAATTTAAGTTAACATTTATTGAGTACTTCATATATTTCAAACCGGATAGTGAGATTTTTACTTATATAGGCTGTTTAATCCTCAAATAGCCCTTTTGGTAGGTATTATCTCTTCTTATAGGAAATGAAGACTTAAAAAATATTTTAAATAACAGGCACAAGTATACACACACACAAATATACATGTACACAGAGAAGTTTGCCTGAAGCCTGGGACTGTGTGGCAGGACAATGGATAAGTGGGAGGAAGCCTTCCTAAACTCTGTTCTTACTTCACCTCCTGCCCCCATGAGGCCATCCTTCCATGGCAGGAATCAGTGGCAATGGATGTTGTCAGCAAAGGAGGTCTATATCCAGGGATGCACAAGCTCACAAATGAAAGTAACTATTGGCCAAAAATGTTGTTCTTTTTTTTTTTTTTTTTCTGTAAGATGGCTCTAGCAATGCTTAGTTGTCTTTAACTTCATTTGAAACAACTGTGTTAGATTGTTTTGTGACAGCTGTCAGATCAACATACATTAAAAAACTTATCAATACTGGTGAATTTTTGTGTAGCCATTTTAATGTTGAAGATGGAAGGAAAAAAGCAACATTTTTGGCATATTATGCTTTATTATTCAAGAAAGGTAAAAATGTAACTGCAACACTGAAAACAAGATGTGTGCAGTGTATAGAGAAAAGGCTATGTCAAAAGTGGTTTGTGAAGTTTTATGCTGCAGATTTTTTGCTGGACGACATCCCACAGTCAGGCAGACCAGTTGAAGTTGATAACCACTGAGACATCAATTGAGAACAGTGTTATACCACTTGGGAGATAGCTGACATATTCAAAATATCCATATCAAGCATTGAAAATCATTTACATAATCTTGGTTATGTTAATCGCTTTGAGGTTTGGGTTCCACATACATGAAAAAAACTTGACTCTATTTCTGCATGCAATTCTCTACTTAAATATAATGAAAATGTTCCCTTTTAAAAATAAACTGAGATGGGCATTGAAAAGTGGTTACTGTACAATAATGTGAAATGGAAGAGATGTTGGGGCAAGAGAAATGAATCACCATCAATGACACCAAAGGCCAGTCTTCATCCAAAGAAGGTGATAATGTGTATATGATGTGATAGGAAGGGAGTCCTCTATCATGAGTTCCTTCCAGAAAACCAAACAATACATTCCAACAGGTACTGATCCTAATCATCAAGCACTTGACGATGAAAAGTGTCTGGAACTAGTCAACAGAAAACACATAGTCTTTCATCAGGAAAAAGCAAGACTGTATGTTTATTTGGGCTTCCCAGGTGTCACCAGTGGTCAAGAATCCACCTGCTAATGCAGGTTAGACGTTAAGACATGGTGGTTCCTTCCCTAGGTCGGGAAGATCCCCTGGAGAGAATGGCAATCCACTCCAATATTTTTGCCTGGAGAATCCCATGGACAGAGGAGCCTGGCGGGCTCCAGTTCATTGGGTTGCACAGAATCGGACATGACTGAAGCGACCTAGCACAACATGGTGTGTTTATTTGATGACCAGGCAAAAACTGTTACAGCTTGGCTGGGAAGTTCTGATTCATTCACAGTATTGACAACATTGCACCTTCAGGTTTCCATCTATTTTGGTCTTTACAAAATTCTCTTAATGGAAAAAATTTCAATTCCCTGGAGGACTGTAAAAGACACCTGGAATAGTTCTTTGCTCAAAAAGATAAAGTTTTGGGAAGATAGAATTATGAAGTTGTTTGAAGAATGGCAGAAGGTAGTGGAACAAAATGGTGAATACATTATTCAATAAAGTTCTTTTTGAAAAGGAAAAATGCCTTTTATTTTTACTTAAAAACTGAAGGAACTTTTTAGCCAACCGAGTAGATGCCTTAGTACAGCTCACAAGAAAGAAATACAATGGTGGCATCCACTGTTAGCTTTCTGCAGAGTTAATTCTTCCTTCTTGCTAGAGTTAGACAGCATTTCCAAAGCCTCCCTTTTAGTTAGGTGTTGCCATGTGATTCCATGTAATTTCCGTTTTTGATCTAACGGTGCTAGGCGTGCCTCATGCAGGTTTTCTTGCCCCTTCCATTGTCTGAGACCCTGACTTTGTGGCAACTCATCTCAGCCATGCAGATGGTTCCAGGAATCTGGGGCTAGCTGGGCAGCCCAGTGGGGAATAATCTGGTGTTCTGAATGATCATGTAGGGCAAAGCCATCCACTGCTCACTGCTTCCCCAGACCTGGTAAGTGATGAAAATGTGTCTATATTCCTTAAGCTGTTGCATGTTTGAGTCTTTCTGTAATGGTAGTTTAGACTTATCCTAAACTGATGTAAAAACAAGCTGTTCAATAGGTTATCTTATATGATAATCTAAAGCAGATTGTTGAAGCAGAATTATCTTGAATTTAAAATAAGCATGATAAAACATACCCGAGGAGGTTAGTGAAGAGAGTCATGAAATAAGAAGAAATAGTAACAAAGGGAAGATGTAGGGATCAAAGTGACTTGCTTATTCACCTTTCTGCTGTCTCTCGAAGTCACACGCACCTGTTGAGTCACAAGTTCCTTTCATCCATCCTGTTTCCTCCTTTCCCAACTTTTCGACATCTCTTATCTGCTGTCATTTTCCTCTCCTGTTTGTCCTTGTGAGTTCTTGTCTCTTATATTCCTCTGCTGTCAGTTTAGGAGGAAATACAGATAAGGCAAATGTGCTCACATTCCATGTTTAATGGGAAGGCTCAGGTTCTTCTTACAGATCTTGTTTTTGGGATCATAAATGCTTTTAACATGTTTGCATTTTCTATAGTGTAAATTACTTTTATAAAATGAAAAAGTTATAATCTGTTGGAAATTAGGAAAAGACTAAGTAGTATCCATATGTTGATATATTACATGGTCATTAGAAACGAGGCTTATTATGGGTTTTTAATGACAAGAAAATATTCATGCTATTATGTTAATTTTTAAAACTTGTACAAAATCATATATTTGTTATGTGTCTTTAGTCTGTATAGCATAACATATATACAGGATAAAGACCAATAGAAAACCTGGCAAATTATTTTGTTCAGTCTAGGAGCTAGGGTTACCCTTCTTTAGTATTTTCTTTTTTTTTCCCTCAAATGTTTATTGCTCTGCCAAACAAACAATTAGGAATCAATTGCTCATGGAATTTACTCACAGCTTTTTAAAGGCCTTTTTAGATAAGTTGACTTTATTAAAAGTTTGTGGCTAAATCATACATTTTTCTTTTACCTGTCCACTGTCTGTAGCTCTGTGTTATACAGCAGAGGTTGGTAAATTATAGCCTGCAGCCCAAATATAGCTTTTTCCTGTTTTTATAAATAAAGTTTCATTGGCACCCAGCCAGACACATTCATTTATGTTTTGTCCATGGCTGCTTTCACGTTGTAAAGGCAGAGCGAAGCAGTTGTGACAGAGATTATAATGGCCTGCAAGACCTAAAATATTTAAAACTCTCTGACGTTTTATCAAAAAGCAGAGAAGGCAATGGCACCCCTACTCCAGTACTCTTGCCTGGATAATCCCATGGATGGAGGAGCCTGGTGGGCTGCCGTCTATGGGGTCGCGAAGAGTCGGACGCGACTGAGCAACTTCGCTTTCACTTTTCACTTTCATGCAATGGAGAATAAAATGGCAACCCACTCCAGTGTTCTTGCCTGGAGAATCCCAGGGACGGGGGAGCCTGGTGGGCTGCCGTCTATGGGGTCGCACAGAGTTGGACACGACTGACGACTGACGCGACTTAGCAGCAGCAGCAACAGTGTAGCAGACGAATTGCTTTGTCATGTCTTACACGTAAAGCATACACCTTTTCTAAAGTAACTTGCTAGAGGTCTTCTAAGAAAAGCTGATCTTTCTTTCAATGCTATAATGGATTATTCTTAATAATTTGAAAACATTTCAATTTAAATCAGTTCAGCAAGTAATGAACTGAGACATTATATTAACCATAATAGTGGGTGGTGTAATAGTGAAATAAGACAAAAATGAAAATTTCCTAGCCATGAAATTTTCAGTCTCTAGCTAGCTCTGGGAGAATTGAAGTTCTGACTTTATAATTTAGATTCCCAAAGAACTCACTCCTGGGTGATTTGTATTCTGTTAATAATGGAAAGAGTGGATTTAAATGCAGGACACACACTTTCGTGCTGATGTTAATTTTGCCTGTGCATATAGGTAGTTGTGTGCATAGTGCCATTGGCTAAACAATTGCTGAACATTCTGTCTCATTCTTTCCAAATAGTCCTCCTGCTGACCTTCTAGGGGTATCGCCTTTCCGGCTGAAGTTCCCACCGGTAGAAATGTAATGAGATATAACTGGTACAATGCTCCAGGAGGGGAGAGACCCACCTGTCTTGCTCACAGTTTTATTCTTTGTATCTAGTAATGTGACTTTTAAGAATAGTTGATGATTCAGGAATACTTCACTAACAAGTAAATGGGGCTTCCCAGGTGGCGCTAGTGGTAAAGAACCCACCTGCAAGTGCAGGAGACATAAGAGACACAGATTTGATCCCAGGATTGGGAAGATCCTCTGAAGGAGGGCATGGCAACACACTCCAGTATTCTTGCCTGGAGAATCCCATGGACAGAGGAGCCTGGTGGGCTACAGTCCATGGAGTCACAAAGAGTCGGACACAACTGACGTGACTTAGCATGCATAACAAGTAAATACATAAATGAGTGAAAGGATCTGGCTAGTATTTTTCTTTTAGCATGTTACCACAATTCAGATATAATTAAGAGGCTAATACTGGGCTGGCACAGAGGCCCTGCTTAAAAAAAAAAAGGTCAAATAAGAGACAAATTTTCATATTTCATATTTTTTTCCAAAGTGAATCTCCATATAAAAACCACTATGGAGAGGGCAATGGCAAACCACTCCAGTGTTCTTGCCTGGAGAATCCCAGCGACAGGGGAGCCTGGTAGGCTGCTGTCTATGGGGTCGCACAGAGTCGGACACGACTGAAGCGACTTAGCAGCAGCAGCAGCAGCATGGTCAACTTAATGTAAAAATAATGATCGTTAATCAACTAATACTAATATTTATGTGATGCTTAATATTTCCCAACATGACAACTTCATTTGATTTTATAATTTTAATAAGACAAATAAATTGAACTCAGTTTATTCCATTTAGCAGACATCTTAAAATATCTGTCACATGAAATTCACCCTGGTTTGCCATGCTCAGAAATGCAAATTTGGAAGAGATCTCAGAGACTTCTAAAATCCTGGTTTATTTCTGCTAGGAAGAAGTCTAAGCCGTCAGTTTCCAAAATAAGCAAAAGATTGTGGCTTTTGGAAGCAATCCCAATTCATCTTTCAGCAGGACTACAAACACAGTCACCACGTTAGCAGATAGTTTTACCCTGATTTCTTAGGATATTGGCTTGCTTTGTATTCCCAACTCACAGTCTGGTCTAGAACTACTACTGTTGAGACTTGGCTGAGGTTCCTTTGACTAACCTCAGACTATGTTGTAACCACTTTTTTCACACTGCAGCTTGCCTTGTATAGCTGGTTGACTAGATATGACACTTGACTATTTCTGCAAGAGCCTCCTGTCAACACATATTTTAAAAAATAAACAGTTTCTTCTGCTAGATAATAAAGACTTTTAGAAATGGAAGAGATCTCAGAAATTAGCTCATTCAAGTCATTCCTAGTAATAGTGCCCTGACAGGGAATCATCCAGGTGGGATAAAATTTAAGTTTACAAATATTTGAGAACCTACTGTGTTCCAGGTACTTTTGCACCATTATTCCATTTATAAATCTAATGATAGAAAACCAAACTCCTAATGTGATTAGAGAAACTGTTTTATACTCTGGCAGCACTAATTGCTAGAAACTTATACTGTAGGTTGTATGCAATATATGCCTTCTTCCAAATCTCAATAATTGATCCTAGCTCCAATAAGCTGAATTATTCTGCTAAATGGCAGACATTCATATACCTGAAGACAGCCGTTATGTCACTTATGAATCTCGAATAATCCCAAACTCTGGGGCTCCCTAGAACAATTTGAACATCAGTATGAAATGGATATATTGAATTGTACATTTTCATTTTTTTTCTTTGACACATTCAATGAATATCTTTTTAGAAAAAGCCTTGATGATTTAAATGAAAAAATTTGATATTCTGAAAACAGTAATGAATTAAACGTCCAGCTATTTTAAGCATCAGTAAGCAGGTTTCAGTTCAGTTCAGTCACTCAGTCATGTCCAACTCTTTGTAACCCCATGAATTGCAGCACACCAGGCCTTCCTGTCCATCACCATCTCCCGGAGTTCACTCAAACTCACGTCCATTGAGCTGATGATGCCATCCAGCCATCTCATCCTCTGTCGTCCCCTTCTCCCCCTGCCCCCAATCCTTCCCAGCATCAGAGTCTTTTCCAATGAGTCAACTCTTCCCATGAGGTGGCCAAAGTACTGGAGTTTCAGCTTCAGCATCATTCCTTCCAAAGAAATCCCAGGGCTGATCTCCTTTAGAATGGACTGGTTGGATCTCCTTGCAGTCCAAGGGATTCTCAAGAGTCTTCTCCAATAACACAGTTCAAAAGCATCAATTCTTCGGCGATCAGCTTTCTTCACAGTCCAACTCTCACATCCATACATGACCACAGGAAAAACCATAGCCTTGACTAGACGGACCTTTGTTGGCAAAGTAATGTCTCTGCTTTTGAATATGCTGTCTAGGTTGGTCATAACTTTCCTTCCAAGGGGTAAGTGTCTTTTAATTTCATGGCTGCAGTCACCATCTTCAGTGATTTTGGAGCCCAAAAAAATAAAGTCTGACATTGTTTCCACTGTTTCCCCATCTATTTCCCATGAAGTGATGGGACCAGATGCCATGATCTTCATTTTCTGAATGTTGAGCTTTAAGCCAACTCTTTCATCCTCCTCTTTCACTTTCATCAAGAGGCTTTTTAGTTCCTCTTCACTTTCTGCCATAAGTGTTGTGTCCTCTGCATATCTGAGGTTATTGATTTTCTCCTGGGAATCTTGATTCCAGCTTGTGCTTCTTTCAGCCCAGCGTTTCTCATGATGTACTCTGCATAGAAGTTAAATAAGCAGGGTGACAATATACAGCCTTGACGTACTCCTTTTCCTATTTGGAACTAGTCTGTTGTTCCATGTCCAGTTCTAACTGTTGCTTCCTGACCTGCATATAGGTTTCTCAAGAAGCAGGTCAGATGGTCTGGTATTCCCATCTCTTTCAGAATTTTCCAGTTTATTGTGATCCACAGAGTCAAAGGCTTTGGCATAGTCAATAAAGCAGAGATAGATGTTTTTCTGGAACTCTCTTGCTTTTTCCATGATCCAGCGGATGTTGGCAATTTGATCTCTGGTTCCTCTGCCTTTTCTAAAACCAGCTTGAACATCAGGAAGTTCACGGTTCACGTATTGCTGAAGCCTGGCTTGGAGAATTTTGAGCATTACTTTACTAGCATTTAGTAGCATGTAAGCCAGGGATTATATCATTTATGTAAAATTCTACTTTATGACCCTCTTTTGTGATTATTTCTCTGTGAAATCTAAGTTAGGCTTTGAATTGTCATTGACCCAAATGCTGTTCTCCTTCCTTTTAATTAAAAAAAATATAAATATATATATATATGTGTGTGTGTGTGTGTATATATATATATATACATATATATATGTATATGTATGTATGTATATGTATATATGTTGGGACTTCCCTGGTGGTGCAGTGGATAAGAATCCGTCTGCCAATGCAGGGGACATGGGTTGTATCCCTGATTCAGGAAGAGCCCACATGCCTGAAGCCCAGGCATCCGAGAGCTTGCTGCACAAGAAGGGAAACCAGCACTTGGCGTGTCACAATGCAGACAAGCCCCCACTTGCAGCAGCTGGAGGCAGCCCTTGCAAAGCAATGAAGACTGAGCGCAATCAAAACTTCAGTAAATAAAAAATATGCTGGAAAGCAGAGAAACTGAGTTTTTCTTTCATATGGGTACAAAGAACCGTAAAATCTGATCACCCTTAACTCTGGGGAAAGGAGGGAGGGTGCTTAAATTGTGCCGTGATTCCTCTTGCTCTTCCACAGTTAACGTGTGTTAGGTGTGAGTTAGCTGCCCTCCTCCGAGGCCACAGAGATTCCCCAAACTCTCACAGCGGGAGCCTCTCACTGACCTGATTGTAATTCTGGTACTTAGATAGATGTGTTTCCCCAACAACATGACTCCAAAACGTAAAGCAGCTCCACCATCCAATTCTTAACTGAGGGAACAACCACCAGCATCAGTGTAAGTAATAGAAGCACCAGTGTTAAATTTCAGTGTCACTGGACTCTACTTTGTCATTAATTGTGGAATTTCCCCCCTAATTCCAACTGTAATCCCCTTTGTCTTGACTTTATCACTTGTCCACCATTAGAGAAGCTTTAGACTAAAGGCTAATGATATTTCTTCTTAAACAAATAGTTAGGAAAGCATTTCCTAAAACACTTTATTGGGGGGAAGAACACTTTTAATAGAGATCCTAGGAAAGGGCGTGGCAAGCACTGTATTAGCTGCTGAGTAATTGTTACTGAACTGAATTGTTAGCTAGACTAAGAAGTAGGAATCCAAGTATTAAAAGCCCATTCAAATCAGAGGAAGAGTTTTGACCTTAAGCTTGACAAATATTTAAGGATAACTGGACATTGGGTTTTTTCTACAAAGATGCAGAAATGGATGGATCAGTGGAAATCTCAGCGTGTTTCTCAGGAAGTTACTCTCCATTGGACTGGTGCTAGCAGATAGAGACTTCAAGCAGCAACATGCCAAAGTGCTTGCTCCGGGGAAGTTAGAAGGAAGATAACAAAAAGCAAACCCCTTTACTCCTTTAATGTCATTGCCTTTGGGATTTGTGTGTTTCCTAGAAACTCTGAGTGCTGCTCTGAGTGGGAAATGGAGAGTTGCAGTAGTCACTTTCCTTGTCATTTACAATTTTTTGCTTATAGAAATTTGAGACATGTGAGTGACAAGGTGAATATATGGGATAGAGAAGAGAAGTGTTGTGGAGTGATGAGAACCAAATTGAGTGAATATTACTGTTCAGCTTCAGGTGTGTTAGCCTGGTGAATTTAAGTAAAAGTACATTTAGTTCTTGTTAATCCTCTAGTTACACAATAAGCAGCAGATTTTAAAGCAAAATGGAATTTCTTTGTCTTCAATATACAAATCAGTACAGTAGTAAATTAGTGACATTTAGTTCTTTGTTTTCACTTTTATGTAACAAATGCTTACACAGTTTTTACTAAGTGCCAGACTTCTAATCACTTGGCAGATATTTCATTTAATTTTTACAGCAGCTTTATGCGGTATGTACTGTTATTCCCATTTTACAGATGGGAAACTGATATATGAAGAGGTGAAGTAACTTGCCAAAGGTCATTTAACTGATAAGTGGCAAAGGCAGCCTTCGCCTCTTCCGTTTGACCTCAGAGTGCCAAATAAATGATATTTTAAAATGTGTGCCCTGGGACTTCCCTGGTGGTCCAATGGTTAAGAATCTGCCTTCCAACGCGGAGGATACAGATTTGATCCCTGGTTGCGGAAGATCCCAAATGCCACAGGGTAGCAAAGCCCATGTGTGACAACTACTGACCCCATGCACTCTGGCATCTGCTCTGGCAACTAGAGAGAAGCTCATATACTGCAACAAAGAGCCCACTGCAGCCAAAAATAAGTAAATAAGTATTAAAAATATTTTTAAAATGTGTGTACCTTGATGAATAAATAGTTGAAGTACTGTTCTAGAGAAAAAAGCAAAATGCAAAAATGCTAACCCTGCAGACAAAAAATAACTAACATGTTTAAATGCATGTCTGATCTCCCAGAATCACTAGGTTCTGGAAATGAGCCTTAGTGGTGAGCCCAGTAGCTGATACTGCACCTATGGTGATGGAGTGGAAGGAAAAATGGGTGATGGTAAAGAATCCACTTGCCAGTGCAGTAGACACTGGAGATGCAGGCTTGATCCCTGGGTCGAGAAGATCCCCTGGAGGAAGAAATAGCAACCCACTCCAGTACTCTTGCCAGGGAAATCCCATGGACACAGGAGCCTGGTGGACTACAGTGCATGAGGGTGCAGAGTCGGGCGTGACTGAAGTGACTGAGCACAGAGTCTTAGTCCTGGTAATCTGAGGGCTTCATGTCTGTTGCGCAAATGAAGACAGCAGGTTAGGATTTGGGCCTATTTAAATCGCTATCTAAAATTTAACCTGAGAGAAAGGATGAAGATGTAAGAAAGTTGAACAAATAAATTTGTAAACTTGTCTTTAAATCTAAATGGATACTGACTAAGTTAATAAATACTGAATAACTTAAAATTAGTTCAGATAAAATAGAGAATGCTTATACAATTAACATATAAAGAGAATAAAGAATAGAGTTAAAGCATTCTACAGTCTGTATTTGCTTTTCATATATCCTTTTTGGCTAAGTGTCTGCTCAAGTCTTCAGCACATTTTAAGACGTGTTTGAGTTTTCACAGTCAATTATACATCCTTGGTTGTTGTGATTTGGTCCCCTAAGTCGTGTCTGACTCTTTGCGACTCCATGGACTACAGCCTACCAGGGTCCTCTGTCCATGGGATTTCTCAGGCAAGAATACTGAAGTGGATTGACATTTCCTTCTCCAGGGACTCTTCCTGACCCAAGGATCAAACCCATGTCTCTTGCATTGGCAATTAGGCAGACTCTTTACCACTGACCTACCACGGAAGTGCACATTCTTCTTACAAGTCCTTTTCAGATATGTGGTTTTACAAATACATTCTCACAGTCAGTAACTTATCTATTATTATAGCAGTGCTTTTTGTAGAGCAAAATTTTAACTTTTGATGAAGTCTAATTTATCAATTTTTTCCTTCTGTGAATTCAGCTTTTGGTGTCATATCTAGTAACTTTATTCCTAATGCCAGATCGCTAAGATTTTCTCCAGCGTTTTCCTCTGAAAGTTTTATAATTTTGAATTTGACATTTAGATCTGTGATTAATTTTGAATTAATTTTTATATAAGATATATCATTTAGGTTGAGATTCATACTTTGGTATATAGAGGTCCAGTTATTCCAACACCACTTGTTTAAAGTCTATCCTTTCTCTCTTGAATTGCTCTTTAAGTTTTTCTCAAAAGTCAATGGGAAATTTTTTTGTCAATCTGTTTCCATATTCTCTGTTCTGTTTCATTGATCTGTATGTCTATCCTATCACCAGTACTACGATAGTATTATAGTAAGTCATAAAACTCAGTACTGTGAGTCCGATTTCATTCTCTTCAAAAATTGTTTGACTGTTCTAGTTCTTTTGCCTTTTCATATACCTTTTACTGGGGCTTCCCAAATGGTGCTAGTAGTAAAGAACCCACCTGCCAATGTGGGAGACCTAAGAGATGCAGGTTTGATCCCTAGGTCAGGAAGATCCCCTGGAGTAGGACATGGCAACCTACTCCAGTCTTCTTGCTTGGAGAACCCCATGGACAGAGGGGCCTGGCAGGCTACTGTCCATAGGGTCACAAAGAGTTGGACACGACTGAAGTGACTTAACACAGACACACTTATCTTTTACTAAGCGCTTGTCTATATATACCAAAAAATGGAAACAACTGACATATTTGGACATATGTTGAGTCGTTCAGTCAATGAATATAGGATGCCTTTATATTTATGTAGATTTCTTTCATCCATGCTTTGTAGTTTTCAGAATTGTTACATATCCTCCTAATTCATAGGTCGAAGTCCTAATCCCCAGTACCTCAGAATATGACCTTATTTGAAAATAGGCAATTTAGAGAGGTGATCAGGTCATTAGAGTGGGCCTTAATCCAGTATGACTGGTATCCTTATACAAAGGAATAATTTGAAGATAGCACACAGAGAGAATGTCATGTAAGATGAGTCCAAAATCAGCATAAGTCCAGGAATGCCAATGATTCCAGGAAACCACGGGCATGTAGAAGAGAGGCATGGAACAGATTTGTCCCTCACAATCCTCACAGGGACTCAATTCTGCCCACAGCTTGATGTTGGGCTTCTAGCTCCAGAACTGTGAAATAGTACATTTCTGTTAAGGCCCTTGGTTTGTGGCACTTTGTTATGTCAGCCCTAGAAAACAAATGCAAACCCCAGATATTTCTATTTTGTTACATTTATGCCTAAGTATTTCTTTTTTTGAACTTTCCATTTCTAAAGTACTAATTATTTCCCTGGTAAACTTGGAGTATTGCATTTGCATCATATTAACATAGGAATTTCTCAAATATGTTAGCATTTGTGATCTCTCAACTAAATATGAGGAACTATTTAAAAAGAAACTACAAAATTCAAGTCAGTTCTCTGGGCCCTTATCACTACTTAAATTTTTTCACCTTTGTTATCTCTTTGATTTGCCCAATTAATTATTATTGCACACTATTTGGCTGTATCATCATATATTTGTGAAGAAGCATTTTGAATCAAATTGTATCCTGACATTCCATGATTTATACTCAGTGCATTTCTTGAAAGTAGAATTAAAGCAAATACTCACTGAATTTTCCCACACTGGCCACCAGTCCTCAGAAAAACAACTTACATATCTTATGAAATTAAGTCAGTTACATTTTCACTAAACCCATTTTTTTTTTCCCCAGAAAGAAGGCATTTTAATGCCATACCCATGAGGTCTCAGAATTTTTCTTTACTTTCTCCTTTATCCGTAGTGCCCTCACAACTACCACGATACGAGGCTAAAACTGGCCTCATATTACATTTAAAAGTCAAATGCATTTCCTAAATATTTCTCTAATCCATACACATCTCTTCTTTGTCACCAAGATGTCTTCCTATTTGTTGTCTGCCTTTCCTTGATGGGTTAGTTTGCCTCCAGGGTTTACCCCAATGATAGCATCGGAGATTCCTGTGTAGCAAGGCCTGCTTAAAGGCGCTGGCTGATTCTTCGCTTCCGAGCTCAAAGTCCCATGCTGGCAGGGACAAAGTCCACCGGCTCCCTGTGGGTGTCCTCAGCCTGAGCACAGTGCCTCTCACCATGCAGTTAGCCCTAGTGTGTAACAGCAGTGTATAGCCCTAGCGTGCCACATGTGTCTATACATTTAATGAATGCATGAAGAAAAACTCTTGAGTTGAATGATTTTCTTTAAAAATTCAAACTTTATAATCATTTAGCATAGACAATTATCATTTTTTGGCATTTGTTATCCCTGTTGCTGGAAGGTTAGGAAGTTCAATGTATTCAACTTTATAGACACAACCGAAATCTGTAATACCAGCCAGATCTGCTTTTGAGACTTCATTCCAGTCACCTAATACTGACCTCACTGTTGACACTCAGTGTTCAAATAAAATATCAGCAGCCTGAACTTTCTTAGTGAATTTAAACTTGAACATGCCAGGAGCTGCAAGGTCAAGGATTCTCCTTCTGTTCCTGCAGGCGGCCTGACAGCCTGACTTACTATTAAGTAACCTGAGACATGAGAAAGAGGTCTGGGATTTTTTTAGTGGCAATTCTACTAGTTTGTGCCTGGGTTTTCACATATTGGTGAGGGCTGACCAAGCAGATGGCATTCACCTAGGTAAATGATCATAGTGGTGGTTCTAACATATACATGCGCTGGATTCCTGCAAGTGCATGCTTGCATGCTAAGTAACTTCAGTCCAGCTCTTTGTGACTCTATGGACTGGAGCCCACAAGGCTCCTCTGTCCATGGGATTCTCTAGGCAAGAATACTGGAGTGGGTTGCCATGCCCTTCTCTAGGGAATCTTCCCAACCCAGGGATCGAACCCGTGTTTCCTGTGTCTCCTGTATTGCAGGCAGATTGTTTATGGCCGAGCCACCAGGAAGCCTATTCCTGTAAACAGTTCAACTGGTAAAGAATTCCTGTAAATAGTTTGATACAAAAGACAGTTTCACACGGTAGATGAATTGCTGCCCTAAGGGTCCAGCAAGTAGTTTACTAATTTTAGCTTCTTCACTAGGGCAAATTACTCTAAGGTCTCTCCATGCTTTCATTTTCCCTCTTTATAAAGGGCCAGTTAATGAATATGGTAGAAATTAGCTACAAAGAGTTCCAGGATTCCTTAGATAAGAATAATGTACTTTCCCAGATAATGATGTTTGTACTGAAACAATAGCATCCATGTCAACTTTACCTAGGGGGCATCCCTGGTGGCTTAGATGGTAAAGAATCTGTCTACAGTGCATGAGACCCAGGTTCGATTCCTGGGTCAGGAAGATCCTCTAGGAGGAAAATGGCAATCCACTCCAGCCTTCTTGCCTAGAGAATCCCATGGACAGAGGAGTCTGGCAGGCTACAGTCCATGGGGTCACAAAGAGTCAGACATAACTGAGCAACTAACACTTGCACTTTTATCTTCTAGGGCATTAACAACTAGAAGGTTAGGACTCTAACTTGGTGAAATATTAAGCATAATGGGCTTGTTTCCACCCAGCTGTGGCTCAAAAACCAAGTTTTTCTGTCTTATCTGGATCTCTAGAATTGCTTAAACAAAGTCTGTGAGTACTCAGGAAATGCTGACTTAAAATATTTCATGAGTGAATCATTCATCATCACATGTTCCTGCGAGGTAGGTGAGATATTGTCACCCTCACCTGCCTGTTCTTATTTGATAAATGCTAATTGATATTATCTGACTTTCAAATGAATTATAAGAAGGTGGGTTTGTTACATCCCTTCTTATTAATTTCGGTTGAATAGTTCTGACTTTCACCCAACCCTGATGAATAGCTTGTGTCTGATTGCCTTGTGTTTGCTTCACACCTCAATACTGTTGGGAATAATATAAAGAAAAGCTGCCTTCCCCAAAACAGGAAGAGCAAAGAAAAACCTAAGGGAGTCTGCATAAAAAAAGATGAAAGAAGAATGAATATAATGGTAATACAAAGGCCCGTAGGTCCTTTGATATCATGATATCCACTAGAAATACAAGACTTCTCTAAAGAGAAGTCTGAAGTTATTATGTATTTTCCATTAAAATATAGATTAATGAACAATTTGGAGTTAGTATGTAATTTTGACTATCTTCATTTAAAAATGAATGAGCACAAATATAAATGGTAAAGCAATCTGTCTTTGTACATGTGTGGATTGTTTCAATGATTAATAGACAATTTTTAGGAAAAAAATCTTCTCACCTTCCAAATTTTTCCAGTATGTCAATCATTTAACTCAAAATGTTATTGGATTTAGCAATTAAAAATTGTGATTTGTAGAGTGATTAGCTTCATTTTCATAATGGTCGGATGGCTTTAGTCTTTCGGGCTTTTTCCTGTTTTACCAGTGAATCCATTGAAAATATAGTAAGAGTTGACAGTATAGAACAAATTCACCAGAATGTGTGATGAAATTAATTGCAAGCTAGGCTACACTCTCTTTGCTTGTGACCTGTGTTCAGGGACACTGATCCCAGAGAGAAATGGAATTAACTTTTGCCTCATATTTCATGGTTGTGTTGTGGTCTTGGCCTTATTTAATGATTCTGCTCCCTTAACTGTTTTAAAAGGAAAGAAATAATCATGTGGCTAAAGGAGAAGGTTTCAGAGCACCTAGAATGCAATGGCACCCCACTCCAGTACTCTTGCCTGGAAAATCCCATGGACAGAGGAGCCTGGTGGGCTGCAGTCCATGGGGTCGCTAAGATGGGATACAACTGAGCGACTTCACTTTCACTTTTCACTTTCATGCATTGGAGAAGGAAATGGCAACCCACTCCAGTGTTCTTGCCTGGAGAATCCCAGGGACGGAGGAGCCTGGTGGGCTGCTGTCTCTGGGGTCGCACAGAGTCGGACACGACTGAAATGACTTAGCAGCAGCAGCAGCAGCAGAACGCTCTATATAGAATTCAGACATCTGGAAGTTTTTTGGTTTTGTTTTTAATAAGCTTATTTATGTATGTATTTAGTTTTGGCTGCACTGGGTCTCCCCTGCTGTGGGAGGGCTTTCTCTAGTTGCTGGGAGCAGGGGCTTCTCTCTAGTTGCGGTGGCCTCTCTAGTTGTGGACCACAGGCTCTAGGGTGCACACGATCAGTTGTTGTTGCACAGGTGCACAGGCTTAGTTGTGCTGTAGCCTGTGGGATCTTCCTGAACTAGGGATCGAACCTGTGTCCACTGCATTGGCAGGTGGATTCTTAACCACTGGACCACCAGCGAATTCCCTGGAAGTCTTGACAGGAGATTCAGTTTGGAAGGCACTTGGAAAAAGCCCTCTGTGAATTATTCTTTTCCACTGAGCCCACATAGGATCAGTGGAGGTACATCTCAAGTTTCTACCAAAAGATAAGTCCGTGACTTAAACATTCACACCAACAACATCACTAACATCAAATTGCCCTTTAGAGGAAGGTAAAAAAGTGAAAGCTGTAAGGAATGGAAGCAAAGAGAACAGCTGATCACAGCACCGTTTTTGACAACATCCTACATTGTGATGAAGCCTGGATCGTAGCTGTGTCTCAGTTTCCAGCCTCTGAGTCAGGTTCGTACCTTCTGGTGTGATTTGACATAACTCCAGAACAGTTGACGATGCCTCATGTTAAACTGTGAACGACATTCCATTTAGCAGACATTATGTCTCTCTAAGTCAAGAAGATTATTTTTTTATTTTTCAGTTCATTTTGTCCTCTTCATTTCTGACATTAACTCAGAACATCTTTGTTCCTCAGAGGATCTGCTTTATTTGTTCCAGCTTGCACCTTTAGCTTGGGCTATATCAAGCTCTATTCTCACAGAGGAGACTGGGCCAGTATATTACGGATGATTCAGTCCATTGCCTTTTCAGGTGGAAGGGGTATTGCAGAAACACTGCCACTGGAATTCTGTTGCTAAGATTATTGTTTTATGCCTGCCCATAAGTTCTATTTCCAGTCCTGTTCCTGGATTTTCAATGAACAAGTGAAGGGAAGTAAAGAGAAGAGAGGGCAGATTATTGGTACAAGTTTCTATCAGGACTTCTTCCTAAGCTCTGTCTACTCAAGGGTAATGTAATTTCAGGAGACACTAAAAGACACAGAACACTGTCTCATTCTAAGGGCCAGTCTTGCTGATGATAACATGCTGATTGGCTAGAGTCCAGAGAGGTGCCTTCCTCGGCCCCTGTCCAACTAGAGGCAAGTCAAAGGTATAGGTTGCTACTAGAGAACTCCAACCAAAAACTTTAGGGAAGTGTCAGGGAAATTGATTTAGCAATTTCTAGTGGCTTTGTCTCCAGGCTAAGCAGCCTGGCTTTAGGAAAGCACAATAGCATTAGAAAGGGCAATGTTTTAAAAGACAGTGGTGATATATCTGGGAGTCCAGTGGGGACTCATGCCTTCTAAAGGGACCTACAAAAAGTTCCTAAGTCAACTAAGACCTGAAGAATAACACCCTAAGAAACGAAGTTTCTCCAGGGCACCACTGAGATTGAAAGATGATACAGGCTTTTGGGGGAAATCAAGAGTCCTATTCACTTTAGTCTGGTTTCAAGTCTATTGTGACTTTTTATGATGCCCCCTATACTGTGTACGAATTTTGATCAAGGAAAAAAAAATGTATAAACTCTTTTTCTACCTGCACATAGAGGGGTACATTGAGGCTGTATCTTTTTTTTTTTTTCTTTTCCTTTTTAGCTAATCTACTTACATCTGTGTGTGACTAGGGGAGGTAGTTGGGTACCATCTGGGATAGTGTAGGTTACTTTAAGAGAAAATAGACGAGAGGACGAAGAGAAATAGAGTGGCTAGAAAGTAAGAAATGTTGGTTTTTTATCCCAAATCTATCATTTCATAAAGCAATCTAAGCTATTTCCCAGGTCAATTTTCTCATCTCTCATAGGGATATACTACTTCCTGTTCCTGATTCTGTATGCGAATGATGTGATATATCATTCATTGCTTATGAAGAAAGATAGTCAAAAATATGATGTAAAACAGCAATTTATTTATGTATCTTTGAAGCATAAGCTGGAATCAAGATTGCCGAGAGAAATATCAATAACTCAGATATGCAGATGACACCACCCTTATGGCAGAAAGTGAAGAGGACCTAAAAAGCCTCTTGATGAAAGTGAAAGAGGAGGTGAAAAAGTTGGCTTAAAGCTCAACATTCAGAAAATGAAGATCATGGCATCTGGTCCCATCACTTCATGGCAAATAGATGGGGAAACAGTGGAAATAGTGACAGACTTTATTTTGAGGGGCTCCAAAATCACTGTAGATGGTGATTGCAGTCATGAAATTAAAAGACACTTGCTCCTTGGAAGAAAAGTTATGGCCAACTTAGACAGCATATTCAAAAACAGAGACTACTTTGCCAGCAAAGGTCCATCTAGTCAAGGCTATGGTTTTTCCTGTGGTCATGTATGGATGTGAGAGTTGGACTGTGAAGAAAGCTGAGTGCCGAAGAATTGATGCTTTTGAGCTGTGGTGATTGAGAACACTCTTGAGAGTTCCTTGGACTGCAAGGAGATCCATCCAGTCCATCCTAAAGGAAATCAGTCCTGAATAATCATTAGAAGACTGGTGCTGAAGCTGAAATTCCAATGCTTTGGCCACCTGATGCAAAGGACTGACTCATTTGAAAAGACCCTGATGCTGGGAAAGACTGAAGGCAGGAGGAGAAGGGGATGACAGAGGATGAGATAGTTGGATGGCATCACCAACCTCATGGACATGAGTTTGAGTAAACTCCGGGAGTTGGTGATGGACAGGGAGGCCTGGTGTGCTGCAGTCCATGGGGTCACAAAGAGTTGGACACGACTAAGCGACTGACCTGAATTGAACTGAACTGAGTGGAGAGTAGTAGTTATTTGAAAGGTGATTTTGTGGAGTCCAGACTAGCTGCCAGAGCAGGCTAAGACCAAGTAATTTATCTCAGAATGTCCCCTGGCTTTGTTCTGGCACATTAATGGAAAAAAGTTCTAACATTCATTTTAATGAATAATTAGTTTGGGGGAATCTCCTGTACAGATTGTAGTCTTGTATTGCAGAGCTGAAATTTAATGATTTCAATACATTTGTCTTCAGTGCCAACATAAATCAGAGATGAATTACATCTAATCAGTAAAATGGGTTTAATATGTGGCCTATAGGTTGTGGGAACCAATTAATATTTGTAAGCATATTATCTAAGTTCTTAAGTGAGGGCCGTTATAGAAGTTGTATTATAGTAGATTGGGTTCAAGTTAAAAAACAATTCTAACTTGTATAGTGCTTGGAGGAAGAGGAAAGTAGAAAGACAAAAGCCATGTTCAGTTAGGCTAATAACTTTTACCTTGAAATGTAACTTGGATGTTACAAAGAAGAATAAACACTTAGAAAACAAATAACACAACTAGTAATGAAAAGATTTACAAAGAGCTTTTTTTCCCCTATTCCCTCTTCCAAAGGCTAACCTCCAAATTAAATCCTAGGCTGAAGTTTTAAACTGTCCGCTGCAGACAATTGCCACTTTCCAAGTACGGACGGCCAAGAGCACAAAGAGCAAAGTTTAGTCAAAGTTCATTTTCAGGTCATCCACCCTGGAACCATCAATCTGGACAACCTCTGGGTAACCTCTCCCAAGCTTGTGGACTGGAGCGGGATCCTTTGCAGCCTCATTAGAGCATGCAATAATTAATTTGTCTTAAATAGGAAATTAAACAGTCATGTACAGTGTAGAGAGGAGGTCAGAAAGTGGATCTTGAGGTGCATTCACGACCTCTGTTTGGGAGTCCTCCCAGGCCTGCAGGGAGGCGGGGCAGATGCAGAAGAGAAATAATTGTGTAGGACAAACGTTACAAAACCTCCATGACACAAAGCATCCATAAATAGGAGAGAAATTTGACCTGAGAACAAATCGCCAGTGTTTTTAATGTTGCTCAGGCATGCCTGTCTTTCAGAAGACTTAGGGTGAGAACTCGGGCAAAGATGACTTCACAAATCCAGTGTGTATTAACCCAGAAAACTCACCGTTGTCCTTGAACTTACTATGGATTGTATCCTACACTTGTATTCATGAACTAGAGATTCTGTCATGAGAAAGTGGGAGAAAAGGTCTAATGTGGAGTTCTACTGAGTCAATGTTATTTGTTAATTCATGGTGAATCAAACCCTTGTCTTCCAAGATAGCATTTTGACATAATTGGAGAATTTGAATGGATAACATTAGCAACACACACAGGCAATTTTGCAAAATAGATAATATGGTATTTATTTCTTAGCAATAGAAGAATGCAATGTTTTTTCAATATACTGTTTCATCTAAAACCTGTGATATCTATCTCCCTACCTATCTATCTAGAATTTTACTATAATAAATTTCATTAGCTGAAAATTAATTTTTACATAATAAAAAAGAAGTTAAAAAGCCATGACATTATGTAAGTGAGGATATGATAAGATTTATAAAGTCTTTTGGTCTCTTTATACTTTTGATGAACTTAGTACAAGGTAAGTCTATAAAGGCAAAGTATAGATTAAGTAAAACAATTAAGTTTGTTATGTATGTGATAAAGAACAAAATTTAAATTATGAAATAATGGTAAATGCAGGTAGTTGGAAGAGAAATTATTCTCAGTCACAAGAACTGGAAAATAAAAGTTTCTGAAAACTTAAAGTGTACTAGTCAAGAAATAGCATCATGAGAAAAAAAATCAAATCATCTCCAAGTTCATTGAATATATTGCCACAGATATAAAAAACACATCTTTGAATATCAAAAACTCTGAGCATTAAATTACTATTTGATTTTAACTCTCTAGTGCTTTCACATCATGCTTATTTTTAATGCTAGTCCCTTAATCCCTATTTAAGGGATCATTTAAATTTTTTCCTGAAGATAAGCAGTGATCTTGTGATTTGGGTTGTTTTTTTTTTTTTTTGAAGTATAATTGACCCATATCACTAGGTTATTTCCTAGTGATTCATAGTGAATCAATAACATAGTGATTCAATATTTCGGTACCTTGCAAAATGATCATCATAATAAGCCTACTTACCATCTATCATGGTACAAAGTTATTACAATATTATTGACTATGTTCCCTCATGGTGTACATTTCATCCCCATGACAATTTTTTTTTTATAACTCTGTTTTGTGTTTGTTCATTTGTTTTGTTTTTTTAGGATCCACATATAAATCATCTGGTATTTGTTTTTTTCTATGTGACTTGTTTCACCTAGTATAATACTCTCTAGGTCTATCCATGTTGTTGCAAATGGCAAGATTACATTTTTATTCCTTTGTCTATTGATGGACACTTAAGTTGCAATGATGTCTTTACTATTGTGAATAATGCTGCAATAAAACATAGGGGTGCAGCTATCTTTTCAGGTTAGTGTTTTTTTTTTCCTTTGGAAAAATAAATCTGAGATTTTTAAACATCAGGTTCACTGAGGAATAACTTACAAAGAGTTAGGTTCACTCTTTTAGGTATACAGCTCCAAGAATTTTGATAAATATATATAAATATGTAACTGCCACCACAATCAAGATATTGAACATTTCCATCATCCCGTAAAATTCCCTTATACCTCTTTGAAGGAGTCCCTTTTGCCCCTCTCATGGCTACTATTAATATAATTACAGTTCCTTTAGTTTTGCCTTTCCAGAATATCATATAAGTGAAATCACTCATATGACTGTTTCTTATCTTCTTTCACTTAGCATAATAAAAGCTTTCATTTGGGGGATAAATCCCTGTACATGGGATTCCTGAGTCATGTGGTAAATGTATATTTAACCTTATGAGACTTTATATTAAACTGCTAATCTATTTCCCAAAGTGGCTGTACCATTTAATATTCCCACTAGCAATGTTTGAGAGTTCCAATTGGTCTGTATCTTTGTCCACACTTGGTATTATCAGCTTTCGAATTTTAGCAATTCTAATATACACATGGTAGTAGCTCATCATGGTTTTACTTTGAATTTACCTAGTGGCTATGATGTTGAAAACTTTTCATTACCTTATTTGCCATTCGTATTTTTTCTTTGGTGAAGCCAAAATCTTACCATTTGCTGAAAAAGTGCCGGTGGCTATTTACCTCCAAACGTCTTGTTTAATGAGGAAAATAAAACTTTATTTGTGGTGAGCCACTGTTCTTTGTTGCATGAAGCTCAATAATCATAACCACAATTGCAGTCTTCTTTTTATATTAAGATTTTGTGTTCATATTCCTACATTCTCTCTTCTCATTCATGGCATTGCCATTACCACATCATCTAAGCCAGAAAATTAATCCAGTTTTTTACTTTTACTGCTTTCTTATCGCCCAAGGCAACAATTCACATCTCTCGAAGAAACTCTTGCAATAGGCTTTTCACTAGTCTCCACATTTCCCCCCATATTGATGTTAGCTTTAGCACTTTAAAATACAGTTAAAATACTGAATTTCTGCCTCAAAACTTTGGTTTATTATCACCTGTACGAGAAGATCTGAAGGTCTTAGTGTGGCATGCCCAAGCTTTCACAAGTCTTCTCCCATCTACCTTCTCAGCTTGATCACCTGCCTCTACCCCTCCCTTCCCTTTTCTCACTCGCTCAGCTTACTCATTCAGTCACTCACGCTGTGCTCCTATGGAACAGAACTGTTCATCCCTCTCTTTCATAACTCAGGGTCCTTGATAGGTTTGTTCTGTTTGGAAAAGCCTCCCTCCCTTTTCTCATCTGAACAACCCCTATTCATCTTTCAAGGTCAGGGCCCTATGTCACTTCTATAACACATTCCCCAATTCTTCTAAGAAGTGTTACACTCTTTCCTCCACCTGTTTCCATGAAACTCAATTCCTTTCTTTACTCTTGTACTCTCTCATATTATGTCTGTATGTGATGGTTTCTACTACAGAATGTTTGAAGTAGATAATAAATATGAATGCTACTCTGAGATTTCTGAAGCAAGTTCAATATGATATATTTTTTTAAAATCTGTGATTTAAAAAATGTTTACAGAGTGATAGTGATTTCAGTATTATCATGGTTTATTGTATGCTTTCAAAATTGAAGGGAATGCTGAATCTGAGTTAGGTATTAGTGGAAATATTCAAATTCATACCTGCTTTTCTAAAGAATTCATTATAAGATGTGAAGTAGGGAAGAAGACAAGGATAGAATCCTTAGGCATTCTAATGTTTAAGGGCTGAGCCTAGGTGATGTAAAGGAGGCTGAGAAGAAAGAGAGAGGTAGAAAGGAAATTAGGAGGTGATTAATTAAGTCAAGAAGTGGGAGCGCCCAAGTTTAAGGGAAGAGGCCAAGCGATATTAGTATTAAGAAGAGTCTATAGGATTTGGTCAACAAAAACCTTTGCTTGAATGGTTTCTGACTTTCATGACAGCCATTAGCTTTATATAGGTTTGGGAGGAGTAAGTTATTTTTTCCTCTGGCTCATCAGATCATCAAGTTTGGATTTGTAGAGCTTAAAGACCAAATTCTATAACACAAAAGATAACCTTGAGGCCTTTTCTAGCCATAAAAATACCAGTCTCATAAAGTGATTAAAAGTGATAATGTTCAGTCTGTAAATTAATCACAGGAAATGTGGACATAAATTTCAGCAACTTTGTGTCATTATGAGTTTGTGTAAAGGATTTTGTTAGAAGAAATAAAGACCTAGGACCACGTGATGCGTGAACTATGTTTCCAGATAAGGAGATGGCTGGGCAAATGACTCCTTGTTTAATCACCTGTTCTATTTTTTATGATTTAATATATGACTCTCTTTTACATGATTGCATTTTAAATTTGATTGATTTTGGTTTTTAATTGTTAAATATGGAATTGATTAGACTTAGTTTTATGAGAATATAATTGGATGTAAATTAGGCTTTGGTAAAATTTAAATCAAAAATATATTAGACAAATTCCTTAATCTTTTTTTTTTTTGCCTCAGTTTCTTCATTTGTAAAATTAAAGCCTTGGACTAGATGACCTTGAAGGTTCTTATGAGGTATAGCAGTTGAAAACTACAGTTTTATGTGGAGGAAATAGCTATGTAGTTAATCAAATCCTTCATTTTTCAAGTGATTATTTTGGCTTCTGAGAGCTTATGAGAAATCCCTTCATTTATGACTATTTGTATTCATTATCTAGACATTGTCCTCATATAGATGGAGGCTAGTGATCACGTCAGTTCCAACGTGGAAAATGTCTTTCTTTTCAGTAGCCAAGTTTTAAGCATGAAGGATGGTAGCAGGGTTTAAGCAACCAGGACTGTCTGACTTACCTATATTGAGTTACTGCAAAAATCATGTTAATTTTTAGAACTGCTTCGAATCTTGAGAAAATTTAATGCCATGAGGCCTACCGGGTCACACTGCCTGTGAAGGTGAGCCGCTTGCCTGCGGCCGGTGGTGCTACAGGCTCGCTGTCCTCAGTCACAGTCAGAACTGGCTGCCTTTCATGCCGTTGAGTCAACTGCTCAGAATTTGGAATATGCTACCTCCAGCAGCTGAAGAGGCATACCCACCGCCATTCTTCTTTCTTTGTGGTGGGAATACCATTCATGTTTTATTTTTGAGGGAATGTTCCAGACCACTGGATCCCTTCAAGCCTTACTGCTGTGTGAAGTCCCTGAATCTTTGTGAGATTTATCCTCCACTCTCTGGGCTACAGTCCATGAGGTCGCAAAGAGTTGGACATGGCTGAGCGACTGACTAACTCTGGGACACATGTGTCTTACCAAGACCTCCACTTGCCAATTCTTACTCATCTGATTTGATTAACATGTCATCAATATAGTGGGCCAATGTGATGTTTTGTGAAATGTCCAGATGATCCAAAAGATTCATTTGTACTGTATTATGACTGAGGGTGCAGAGTTAACACAGCCTTGAAAGTGAAAGTATTAGTCATTCATTTGTGTCTGACTTTTTGTGACTCCCTGGACTGTAGCCCACCAGGCTCCTCTGTCTATGGAATTCTCCTGGCAAGAATACTGGAGTGAGTAGTCATTCACTTCTCCAGGGGATCTTTCCAGCCCAGGGAAGATCAAACCTGGGTCTCCCACATAGCAGGCAGATTCTTTACCATTTGAACCACCAGGGAAGCCCCTAACGTAGCCTTGGGGGAGATTAAATGTGTGTGATTGTCCATCTGACATGAATATGAACTACTTCTAATCCTCTTTCCTTTAAAAAAAATATTTATATTTATCCATTCATTCATTTATTTATTTTTGGCTACATAAGATCTTGGTTGGAGAAGGCAATGGCATCCCACTCCAGTACTCTTGGCTGGAAACTCCCATGGATGGAGGAACCTGGTAGGCTGTAGTCCATGGGGTCGCTGAGTCAGACATGACTGAACGACTTCACTTTCACTTTTCACTTTCATGCATTGGAGAAGGAAATGGCAACCCACTCCAGTGTTCTGGCCTGGAGAATCCCAGGGATGGCGGAGCCCAATAGGCTGCCGTCTGTGGGGTCGCACAGAGTCGGACACGACTGAAGCGACTTAGCAGCAGCAGCAAGATCTTGGTTGTGGCTTGTGGGATCTTCCTTTTTCTTTTGTTGTGGGTCACTGTCTTCTCTTTAGTTTCTCCCCAAGGGCTTAATTGCCCTAGGGCGTGTGGGATCTTAGGTCCCTGACTAGGGATCAAATCTGAGTCCCCTGCTTTGAAATGCAGATTTTCAATCACTAGACCACCTGATCCTTTTTCCTGATCAGTTCAGTTCAGTTGCTCAGTTGTGTCCGACTCTTTGCGACCCTATGAATCGCAGCGTGCCAGGCCTCCCTGTTCATCACCATCTCTCAGAGTTCACCCAGACTCACATCCATCGAGTCAGTGATGCCATCCAGCCATCTCATCCTCGGTCGTCCCCTTCTCCTCCTGCCCCCAATCCTGACCAGCATCAGAGTCTTTTCCAGTGAGTCAACTCTTCGCATGAGGTGGAATTTCAGCTTTAGCATCATTCCTTCCAAAGAAATCCCAGGGTTGATCTCCTTTAGAATGGACTGGTTGGATCTCCTTGCAGTCCAAGGGACTCTCAAGAGTCTTCTCCAACACCACAGTTCAAATGCATCAATTCTTCGGCGATCAGCCTTCTTCACAGTCCAACTCTCACATCCATACATGACCACAGGAAAAACCATAGCCTTGACTAGATGGACCTTAGTTGGCAAAGTAATGTCTCTGCTTTTGAAAATGCCATCTAGATTGGACATAACTTTTTTTCCAAGGAGTAAGCATCTTCTAATTTCATGGCGGCAGTCACCATCTGCAGTGATTTTGGAGCCCAAAAAAATAAAGTTTGACACTGTTTCCACTCTTTCCCTATTTCCCATGAAGTGATGGGACCAGATGCCATGATCTTCGTTTTCTGAATGTTGAGCTTTAAGCCAACTTTTTCACTACTTTTCCAGTCCTGTGGCCACTGCTGAGTTTTCCAAATTTGCTGGCAGATTGAGTGCAGCACTTTCACAGCATCATTGATAGGAATAGAAAAGATCACATTTGCTAGATCAATGTCTGCATAGTTTGTACCTGAGGCTGTATTAGTCTGCTATAGTAAACATACCACATCTGGCACATAACTGTGATTGGTTAGGATTTTGGTAGTCAAATGTCATGTGCAGGATCTGTCTGACTTTGTGGAATTCATTATAGATACTGTGAATTTAAATGGAAAGTGATGGTGACCACTGCCTCTGCATTCTTTCGGTCTATAATGATGGTACTAACCTCTCCATTACCACCAGAATGAAATTATTTTAGCTGCGGAAGGGAACTTACACAGATTTTCACCGGGCTTTTTCTCCTATGATAGGTTTTACCCTGTATGCCAAGGACCAGATATGGAAATATTTCAATTCTAGTTATACCTCTGGAGACCCAGGGAATGACCCCTATGGACCTGGTGGACCTGCTGTAAGCCAAACTTGTATCAGGACTTTGCTTACTATCTGGCTCCCATCTTTGCTCTAACAGAGGCCATGATGACTCTGGGTGTTTGGTTAGCAAAATTAATTTGGTCCTGTGCCTAGCGGTCCTCAAAAAATATGAGTATTTCTCTTTTCCAAGTTTCTGGTAATCTGAGTAAATGGTTCTAGGTCCTTTTAATCAGGGACTACCATAGAAACTTGCTATGCTGTTGCAAAGTTCTCCCAGAGACCCAGCATCTCATTGGATTATCCTGTGCCTAGCGGTCCTCAAAAAATATGAGTATTTCTCTTTTCCAAGTTTCTGGTAATCTGAGTAAATGGTTCTAGGTCCTTTTAATCAGGGACTACCATAGAAACTTGCTATGCTGTTGCAAAGTTCTCCCAGAGACCCAGCATCTCATTGGATTTAAGTCTAGGACTGACTCAGGTCTACAAACTGGGCTTTTACTAGGGCAGCTGTCCTAAGCCTCTTAACTATCCATCCTTGATTTCTTTTAGTTGTATATATTAAGAAGTATACTTGTTAATTCCCATGACTTTCCTTTAGGAATGCCATGTTCTTTGAACATCTCCACAGCTCCTTTCGACCAATTTCCCACTCATTGTGATTATAACCCCCACTTGCTTCTGACGCTTCAGCATCATCACCACTTAGCCGCTATTATAATCCCTATCATTCCTACTGGGATCTATCATCTCTATCGCTTTCAGAGAGAGAAGTGCTATAATTGCATCTCTTACCTTAGTCCTGGCCTACAGACAACAGTCGCCACTGATGTTTTCAGTGATTCTAGTGTCCCTTGGAGAAGGCAATGGCAACCCACTCCAGTGTTCTTGCCTGGAGAGTTCCAGGGACGCAGGAGCCTGGTGGGCTGCCATCTCTGGGGTTGCACAGAGTCGGACATGACTGAAGCGACTTAGCAGCAGCAGTAGCAATGTCCCTCAAGAATCTTTTCAATGATTTTTCTAGAATCTTTTCAATGATTCCAGATGTTCAAGCTGTATTTAGAAAAGGCAGAGGAATCAGAGATCAAATTGCCAACATCTGCTGGATCATCAAAAAAGCAGGCGAGTTCCAGAAAAACATCTGCTTCTGCTTTATTGACTATGCCAAAGCCTTTGAGTGTATGGATCACAATAAACTGTGGAAAATTCTGAAAGAGATGGGAATACCAGACCACCTTACCTGCCTTCTGAGAAATCTGTATGCAGGTCAGAAAGCAACAGTTAGAACTGGACATGGAACAACAAACTGGTTCCAAATAGGAAAAGGAGTCCGTCAAGGCTGTATATTGTCACCCTGCTTATTTAACTTCTATGTAGAGTACATCATGAGAAATGCTGGGCTGGAAGAAGCACAAGCTGGAATCAAGATTGCCAGGAGAAATATCCATAACCTCAGACATGTAGATGACACCACTCTTATGGTAGAAAGTGAAGAGGAACTGAAGAGCCTCTTGATGAAAGTGAAAGAGGAGAGTGAAAAAGTTGGCTTAAAGCTCAACATTCAGAAAACGAAGATCATGGCATCTGGTCCCATCACTTCATGGCAAATAGATGGAGAAACAATGGAAACAGTGACAAACTTTATTTTTTTGGGCTCCAAAATCACTGCAGATGTGACTGCAGCCATGAAATTAAAAGATGCTTACTCCTTGGAAGAAAAGTTATGACCAACCTACACAGCATATTAAAAAACAGAGACATTACTTTATCAACAAAGGTCTGTCTAGTCAATGCTATGTTGTTTTTCTAGTAGTCATGAATGGATGTGAGAGTTGGACTCTAAAGTATAGAACAGTCTTTTGGACTTTGTGGGAGAGGGAGAGGGTGGGATGATTTGGGAGAATGGCATTGAAACATGTATAATATCCTATAAGAAACTAATCGCCAGTCCAGGTTCAATGCAGGATACAGGATGCTTGGGGCTGGTGCACTGGGATGACCCAGAGCGATGGTACAGGGAGGGAGGTGGGAGAAGGGTTCAGGATGGGTAACACGTGTACACCCGTGGCGGATTCATGTTGATGTATGGCAAAACCAATAATAGCCTCCAATTAAAATAAATAAATTTAAATAAAAAAAGAAAAAGAAAAACAAAAAAAAAAAAGAAAGCTGAGCGCCAAAGAATTGGTGCTTTTGAACTGTGGTGTTGGAGAAGACTCTTGAGAGTCCCTTGGACTAAAAGGAGATCAAACCAGTCAATCCTAAATGAAATCAGTTCTAAATATTCATTGGAGGGACTGATGCTGAAGCTGAAGCTCCAAATCTTTGGCCATGTGATGCGAAGAACCAACTCATTGGAAAAGACCCTGATACTTGGAAAGATTGAAGGCAAGAAGAGAAGGGGATGACAGAGGATGAGATGGTTGGATGGCATCACCAACTTGATGGACATGAGTTTGAACAAGCTCCACAAGTTGGTGATGGACAGGGAAGTCTGGCATGCTGCAGTCCATGGGGTCGCAAAGAGTGGGACATGACTGAGAGACTGAACTGAACTGAGCTGAGTGTCCCTCTAACCAGCACATTTCTTACCTTCCCACTTTTCCTTAAATTAATGGTTAATTATCCTTAGCTTTTCATTATAACCTTCATTACTAAAGCCTCCAGACTTCTAAAATACCTGAGATGCTGCCCACACCAATGCATTCCCTTCTACTTGCTTGTCATTGGTGAAAGTAATAGCACTGGAAGTGTTACAGCATGCTGGGAGATATCAGGAATCTACCTAGCCCCAGGGACAGGGTCCTTATACCAGTTGGCCAAAGGATGATCCAACTCAAACATTTTATCTCAGAGTCTGCTTCCTGGGATTATTCTTGGTACTTATTCTCTTAGATCCAATTCCCTGGAAAAAAGACTCGACAGAGATATATATTTAGGAAGTTGACTGGTCAGTGTTCTTGGGTATAAGATATGTGGAGAAGTGCAAGGGGAGCAGGTTTGGGCCAAAGGAGACATTGATTTGTGATGTAGTTGCAAGAATGATCTCAGCTGATTAGGTGTGGAGCTCTGGAGCTGGGATGGTTTTCCGGAGCTGTCCTAATTTGAGGCATCCAGGCCAAAATTTTAACCAGATGCCAAATCAAGAGTGTCTTTAAAGATGAAGTTTTGGGCAGGTGGCTTTCTTCTATCAAAGGCAACTTCCAGAAGAAAACCTAATTGCAAACATTCCATAGCCAGCATCCTGGCTGATAGCAGATAGAGGTCATGGTCTTGGAGGGGGATTCTGGCAGCACACCACAGCATTCATTACAGATGTCATCAGAAGTGGTGCTTTAGCATCCTTTAAATTTTTCTCTGATTTGCATTGTTTTGTTTTAGTACTGTTTTTAAAATTGAATATCCTCATTTGTTAAAAAAAAAAAAAAATTGAAACTTCACAAAAAAGAAAAGCCAAAACACACAAATTTTCCAATTTCTAATCACTTTTGTTTCTGTAATTTTTAAATTTCCTTAATATTTAAAGTAAATAGAAAAATTTATTTGATTTTTGGAGTACTTTAAAATAAGTCAGTCAGCAGAAAGGTCAATGTCAGAAAACACTGGTTGCTTAGAACCTACTATACTTCTTGTTGAAAAGAAAAAGTGCTCTGGTAGGATGCCCAGATTCCTCCCAAGGGAGATTCCTCCCGCTCCACTATCAGGAGAAAGGCATAGGTCATCCTAGCTACTGAGAGTCTTGGTTGCCTTCGCTCAGAGATGAATTCCCTCTACAGGAATTGCCCTTGTTCAAAGATAGCCACTTTGCCTATGGTTGTGCTTTATCCCCCGTTTCATTGCCCGCCTCTTCTCATGACTGGGTCAGGGGAACAGGGCCTTAGTCCCCCGGCCTCAGTTTAGGGCCACTCTGAAAGACTATTATAGCTAAAGTTCACCACAGGAAAAGTTAAGGCTTCTACTGCGATTGCCTTTTACTTTAACACTTCTCTCTGTCCAATTCTTTCCTTTTTCCCTTTTTGTACTGTGCTTCAAAGCATTCCCCAATACATTTTCTGCAGGCAAATATCTATCTCAAATCTGTTTCCTGAAAACCCAATCTAAGAAAATATCCTTTATATAACTTGATTATGAGAGAAAGATCCCCTGGAGGAAGAAAATGCAACCCACTCCAATATTTTTCCTGAAATATCCCATGTACAAGAGAAGCCTGGTTGCCTACGATCAGTCCATGGGGTCACAAAGAGTCAGAGATGACTGAGCAGCTGAGCGCATATGAGGGAAAGGGAAAAAACCCCTCCAAATAATGAGGATAAAACAGAGCAAATACCTAATATATTGTGTTCAAAAATTTAACTTTCCGAGATAGAGTTATATTTCCTATTAAGCATATGAACACAAAAGTATATTTTAGTCGATTATCTGACTAAATTTTTAGTGCCTGTTACCCAGTTGGAATTAGCAGTTTATTACTGATAATCAGAAAATTCTATTCTTTCTTCTTTTTCTCTTTATATATGGCTGCAGACAACAATTCAGGGAATGGTCTTTCACTAAAATGAGTTTTGTCAGAAGGTTGGGAAAAGGCATTGCAAAGATTCTGAGGGGAAGAAACCATTCATTGCCATTGCTAAGAAACCAGACAGAAATAAAAAATAAAAGTAGTGTTCTCAGAGACAAAATTAGAGCCATGTTGGCAAAGAAATTTAATATCTCTGAGCATCACTTGTCCTTTTTATGAGACAGGGACTATGGTGACACCTTTAGCATAAACTTTGTTTCAGTGTGCATTCAGCCTAGACTCCACTTCAAGCACTTTGAGGCCACACTACTGATGTCTGTTGCAAGCAACTTGGCTGAGTAGTTTTGTTGTTGCTGTTTAGTTGCTCAGTCATGCCCGACTCTTTGCGACCCCATGGACTGTAGCCTGCCAGGCTCCTCTGTCCATGGGATTTCTCAGGCAAGAATACTGGAGTGGGTTGCCATTTCCTACTCCAGGGGATCTTCCCAACCCAGGGATTGAACCCATGTGTCCTACATTAGCAGGAGGATTCTTTACCACTGAATTACCAGGGAAGATAAATGTAGGACACTTCTTAGGGAAGAACATTTAAAATACTGGATAAAACATGAAAAACATACTTTCAAATACATGGCTCATTTAAGAAGGAAAATCTTCAGAGACCAAAGTGATAAAGCATGTATAAAGAGATGTAAGCAGGCAGAGTATTGGGCATGTATCTTGTGGGGATGGTAGGTTACCTACATTGCCCAGTGGCCTATTTGGGTTTGTTCAGGTTATACATGTGTGGAAAGGCAATAAACCTGGAGGCCTGCATAGGCAGCAAGACCAATTAGAGGCCCTGCACAGAGCCTGCTCTGCTGGCAGGAGTCACTAGGGCAAGCTTTCCTCAGCTTGCTCAGGCATGACTCTATTCTCGTCTACTCTGTCCGCTGTCCTCAGAGGACGTGTATTAGGATCTCTGAATGTCACTAAGTTAGGGGCAGCTGCCTCCCACCCTTCCTCCTAAGCTATCCCCTCACCACATGCAAAAATCAATTCCAGATAGCTGGAGGATTTTAATGTGAAATGCAGGACTTCAATACTTTTAGAAACCAGTATGCAATCTCTGCAAAGGAATAGATTCTTAATCAATACATCAAAATAATAAATCATGATAAATATGATCATATTAATTTATCACGAGGTTCCCCCCCAAACAGGAAATGTTACATCACTAACTGGGAAAAGGTCTTTGTGAACGCATATACCCAATAAAGGATAGTGTCCAGAACCTGAAAACATTAAACCAATACGAAAAGACAATCTACTGGAGAAAAAGGTAAAAGACATTAGCAGACATTTCACAGGTGAGGAAAACAGCCAATAAACTTATGAAAAGAAGTTCAACTCTATTAGTAATAAGGGATATGCCAAGTTTAATCACAATGAAATATATTTTACAAATGTTATAAATACGTTTACATGGTAAAATGTAAAGGCACTGAAATACCAAGACTTGATGAAGATGTGATAAACTGCACAGTCACTTTAGAAAACACCTTGGACTAATTTAATGAAGTTGATCTATACCATATACTTCTACAAACTTACCAGTTTCGAATATATAGCTTATAATGTTTCCTGAGTCCTGGTGTGCTTGGATCAGTCTGATTTATATCACTTTTCCTATGATTTTTTTTTAATATTTATTTTTTTAGCTACACTGGGGTCTTCAGTGCTGAGCAAGGGCTTTCTCTAGTTGCGGTGAGCTGGGCCTACTCTTTGTTGTGGCTCACAGGCTTCTGCTTGTGATGACTTCTCTTGTTGCAGAGAATGGGGTCTAGGTGCAAGAGCTTCAGTAGTTGTGGCACATGAGCGTAGTGGCTCTGCGGCATATAGGATCTTTCTGGACCAGGGATTCAGCCCTTGTCCCCTGCACTGGCAGGTGGATCATTAACCACTGAACCACCAGGGAAGTCCATGATCATTTTTAGTAGCATCTCTTTGCTCTCCCCCAATTTTTTTGGTTTGATGATAAAATGTATGGCTCTTCTATCATTATCATTAAAAAGATATGTAATGATATACAAAACTATATGATTAATGAATGCCTATTATTGAAGATTAGGTTTTAGCAATTTCTTTTATTCTTTATACCATCTTTTTTTTTCCTTTTAAAATATGCAGGCACTACAAAGCAATTAGATTCCACTTTAAGACTGGGGACATCATTGATAAGGTACACATGGTCTTCCGGTAGGGTCTGCTTAAGTGAGGGTAATCATTAGGAACCCCTGACAACAGTAGGACCTGATTACTAACATAGGGGAGCAGCTGACCCAGCCATTCTATTTCTTATTCATCTCTTGGTGATCATATAAATCTTTTTCTGTTTTTCTCAACATCCTAAAACAATTTTTTTCCCTTGAGAAACATAAATTTTTTTCCAGATTTCCTTAGAAATATTTTCAAAGAGAATTACCCCTAGAGATCACTGTCTTAACCTCTAAATCATTTAAAAACACACTTCAGAATCTCCTGAAATTTTTCTACCTACTTCCTTACAAAAATAATCCTGTTTTTCATGAAACAAAGCATTCTTGAAACAAGCAAACAAAAACTATAGTTGTCTTGTTACTTTCTAATATGTCTTTATATATTTTTAAATTAGTGTTTAAGTGCTATTCCTGTTTTTCACTATGGATGCATTTTTTTTTCCAACCATCATCTGTATAGATTCAGTTAAAATATATCCTGGAGATATGAAGAAATGCATTCTGAGTTAGTAAATTGGGGATTGGAAATAATTCTAAATAGTGCCAACTTATATTTTAGGGTGATGGCAACCAGCCTGTCTTAATAATTCATAATATGTCCAGCTCATCCAAGTAAACCTCATTTTAGCATGATGATATTTTACCTTCAGTAAATGCCTTCCATGGCTTCTTCCATCTTTCCATCTTCAAATATTTATTAAAAAGCCTGCAATTTGCTAATGATAGAAAGATACAGCATGTGCTAATGATATAAATGTAGTGTTTCTCAGTGCTTGATATGCCCAACTATACATTATCTGTCTTTTAGAGATCACCTAATTTTCTCATGTCCTAAGACATTTTAGAAAAAAGAATTGGTGGCTTTGGCTATATGACAGCAGTAGAATTGTACAGCATACAAACTATGTCAGTATATATTATCCTAGCAGTTTTTAAAGCTCTTTCTAAGAGTGTTAGAACTATCGCATCTCTATAGCCTTTAATGTTATGGTATGAAGATCAGAACTAAATCCATCTGACTAAATGGCATAGTTACATACAATTCTACCTTGAAATAAAGAAATTCCATTTATGTAAAAATATATTTAAATAAAATGTATTTGTTTTACATAAAACACTGCCACTTAAAAAGATAAGTAACCCAATGGCAGACCCATGCCCAGGGAGGGTCAGAATTGTTCAGTTCAGAAGGTCTTAGAGGTTTTTTCCCTTGTTTTATTTTATTTTTTTTAATACTTCAATTCCCATTTATTTTTGGCTCTTAGGGCAATATCATCTTTTCAATATGAAAAAAAAAAGCAGCAAGTTCAACACAAAGTAGCAACTGAAATGTAGAGTAGGACAAAACCAAGAGTAGGGGTGAAAAGTCAATGGCAAAGGTAAGAGATGAGATGTTGCCAAAAGATGGGGGGTGTCCTGTCCCCTCTCTGGGGAATGACATTTCAGTTCTGTTCAGTTGCTAAGTCATGTCTGACTCTTTGTGACCCCATGGGCTGCAGCACGCCCAACTTCCCTGTCCGTCATCAACTCCTGGAGCTTGCTCAAATTCATGTCCATCAGGTTGGTGATGCCATCCAACCATCTCACTCTCTGTCATCCCCTTCTCCTGCCCTCAATCTTTTCACAGTGTCAGGGTCTTTTCAAATTAGTCAGTTTTTTGCATCAGGTGGCCCAAGTATTGGAACTTCAGCTTCAGCATCAGGCCTCCTAATGAATATTCAGGATTGATTTCCTTTGGATTGACTGTTTTGATTGCCTTGCAGTCCAAGGGACTCTCAAGAGTCTTCTCCAACACCACAGTTCAAAAGCATCAGTTCTTTGGTGCTCAGCTTTGTTTATGGTTCAACTCTCACATCCATACCTGACTACTGCAAAAACCATAGCTTTGACTAGATGGACCTTTGTTGACAAAGTAATGTCTCTGCTTTTCAATATCCTGTCTAGGTTGGTCATAGCTTTTCTTCCAAGGAGCAAGCATCTTTTAATTTTAGTCACATCTGCAGTGATTTTGGAACCCAAGAAAATAAAGTCTGTCACTGTTTCCATTGTTTCTCCATCTATTTGCCATGGAGTGATGGGACCGGATGCCATGATCTTAGTTTTTTGAGATCATTGAGACATTTAGGTGGTACCATATACGTTTCCATATTCATTCTTTTCTGTAAGTAAAGATAGGGTTGGGGGGGGCTTTCTGGAGACTTAGGGACTAAGGCTAGTTTCTCTCTTTTTCCTCTTGACCCCCTTTTCTGACTAGGAGAAAAGGAAGGAGTCCAACATTATGGAGGAGGTTCAGGGGAAGAGAGAAGGATCCCACTTGATAGGATGGGGCCAGACACTTGCAAAGGAAATATCTCAGGAGAGAGCTTGGAGGGAGACTGAAAATGGAGATAATACTGTCAACACCTCCCCAGAAACTGAGAGAGGAGCAGGGAGCTAGATATCTGGAAGCTAGAACTTTAACTGCCTGGATGCCCTTTTCCAAAACTCTACCCCTTCCTTGGAGGGACTTGGACATGCTCCTTGGTTTCCTTTCTCCTGGTCTGCCACACGGCCTAAGATGGTGGTCATCTCTCCAGGTTTTTAGCACCCTGTTCTAAATGGGATTTGATGAGACCTCGCTTCTTGGAGAGTTATCTCAAACAAAGAGGGAATGTTAACTGGACATATGGGAGGAGTGGGCCCCAGAAGAAAATACAGGGTTACCCAGAATGGCAGAAATCTAGTTCCCCAGAGTGGAAAGAGAGAAGACATTCAACAAACAATAAATATTTATTGAGCACCTTATCATGTACCAGGTACTGTGTTGGACCACCCCTACCCCGGCTCACCCAAAATGAAAAAACAAGATAGAGTCAGAAAACACAAATGCTGAGGGTGAGGAAAGGGCCAATTGAGGAAGAAAGCTGAGGGGACTGAGAAGCCTGAGATGATGGGGACTCAGCCTTAGGGCTTCTTTTTGGCCTCCTCACTCTAATCCTCCCCCTCTTCTGGTACTGCTGGTGTTTAGAGATGAGGTTGTTCATGTTGCTCTCAGCCTCAGGGAACTCCGTCTTATGCATTCCCTCACCTGTGTACCAGTGGAGGAAGGCCTGCCAGCGGAACATGGCAGTGAACTGCTCTGAGATGTTCTCAAAAGCTTCTGGGTGGTCATGCTGTTGCCAGTGAAGGTGACTACCATCTTGAGGCCATGGGATGGGATGTTGCAGATGGCCATCTTGACATTGTTGGGGATCCATTCCAAGGAGTAGCTTCTGGCTTTGTCCTGCATGTTGAAAATCTGCTTCATGGGTATTAGCCCACAGAAGATAGCATACACCATGAGGTACTGAAAGGTTGTTGCTGAACCATGAAAGATGCTGGGTTTCTTGGCCTCCAGAGGAGAAGAATTCAATCCAGAGCCAGAGACAAAGGCTTGATTTCTCAGAGCTTTTGTGTAATAAAGTTGTATTAAAGTATAAAAGAGATAGAGAAAGCTTTTGACATAGACATCAGAAGGTGGCAGAAAGAGTACCCCCAGCTAGTCTTTAGCCAGATACTATATAGCTACTAGCAGTCTGCTAATTAAAGAAAGGACATGTCTCAAAACTCAGAATGGCACCAGGTGAGTCATCCCGGGCCCTAAAACAATTGACATGAATCTTGAAGAAAGGCAGATTTCCATACAAATATATAGTTTCATTAACTTAGATTAGGAGAACAATGTATAACATACTGGTTTGTCAAGTTGGTTCTTAGCCTTTAGGCAAACCGACTTGAAGACAGAGTCTAGGGTAAATGCATAGTACATGAACATAGCTTTAGACAAACATTTCCATAAGAAAAATGCATTAGTTAGCTCAAGGTTTGAGAAAAGTTAAGTTCAGGTGGAACCGGGTATCATTATGGCAACACAAAATTTTAAGAGAAACCTCTTTTTATATTTATATAGAGAAGGGGAAAAAATATAACACTAGTTTGTTTCTTCCTGCCGCTTAAGAGAGAGAGAAAAAATGTCTGATACTTCCAACCTGTGTCCTGCATTTGGAGACTCCTGGCCTTCCTTCCTGTTACCCGCTCAGTATCAGTCATGGTGGGGGTGACAGGCAGCCATCATGTTCTTGGCATTGAAGACTAGCTGGGTGAGCTTGGGCCCACTGAGCACCTGATACTGCTGGCTTCCACGACTGGTAAGAGGGGCAAATCCAGGCACGAAGAAATGGAGACATGGGAAGGGCACCATGTTGACTGCCAGGTTGTGGAGGGAGCAGAGGCAGGTAGTGACATCACTCTATCTGGAGGCTGGAAGGAGGTGCCTCAGGTCCCTGTGGGTTGGCGAGGTCAGCTTGAGGGTGCGGAAGCAGATATTGTAAAGGGCCTCATTGTAAGTGCAGTAGATCTCATCAGTGTTTTCCAGTAGCTGATGGACAGAGAGGGTGGTGGTGTAGGGCTCAACCACAGTGTCGGACACTGGCTTGAGGGCACCTCACTGAAGGTGTTCATGATGTTGGCCCCCTCTGTATCGGGGCCCTTGCCTCAGTTGTTGCCTGCCCCAGACTGACCAAAAACAAAACCGCCTGGTCTGAAGATCTGACCAAAAGGACTTGAGAGAACAGAGCCCATGGTCCTGGGTTCTAGATCCACCAAGACAGCATGAGGGACATATTTGCCTTCTGTGTCTTCATTGTATTTGGTACATGGAGATGCGGTCTGGCTTCATGATGGGTGCGGGTCAGGCTGATGCCGTGTTCATCAGATTACCTCCCAGAACTTGGCACTGGTCTGATTGGCCTCTATGTGCATGAGTTCCCTCATTGTTAAAATGTTTTCTGATCTTTTCTTTGCCTCAAACTGTGTACAGGGCAAGGAAATATGTAATTAATTTTTCTCTGCTATCTGGTCACAGGCTGGAAGGATGGGACAGGCCTGGCGGGGGGTGGGGGAGTGGAGCAGTGAGGTCCAAACATGGCAGCAGGAAGGTTCTAAGAGAGCTGGGAGGTTTTTGTATAAACACTAAGATTTTATTGATAATTTTGCCCATGTCATAACCCCCAGAGAGTTAATCTAGGGCTTTAAAATTTTTTTTTAAAAACACAAAGATATACTCTATGTCGTACTGTAAAGGTAGTTTGGCAACAATATTGATTTACTACTTAATTGACAAACCAGGTTTGTTCCAAGAGGATTTTATAGCACAGGCTTGGGAGCATTCCCCCCTCTCTTTTTTGTATGATGAAAGAAAAAAAAAAGTCATTCTGAATGTCACTGCAAATGTAAGTTACCCAGTTTAAAAATAATCAAGGAAAGAAGCAAACATGTTGAAGAGCACCTTGACTGTCTTGAATCACATTTCTAAGGGCACGGCACCGGTGACAAGATTGCTTACGTTTCATGTTATTAGACTATGATGGGAAATAACCACTGAATTCTGACTGAGAGAGACCATCAAAAGATGAACTGTTTACCATATCAGCCTGTCAACTCAAGCATATCTTATTTATCTCCTGGTTCTTCCTTTGGGAGGCCAAATGTGGGTGATTGTGAGTGTAACATTGGAAGAGCCTTGACTTCTTACTTTTCAAGACTGAGCAGTTTCACTTTTTCTGCTAATTACGAGACACTTTCAAATAATTTTTGCATCTCTTTTCCAGATTTATTGGGATACAATTGACATATAATATTGTGTAAGTTTAGGGTGCATGGCATAGTGATTTGATTATGTATACATTGTGAAATGTTTACCGCCATATGGTTAGTTAAACCATCTGTCAACTCACATAATTACAATTATTTGTGTGTGTGTAGTGAGAGCATTCAAGATCTACACTCTTAGCAACTTTCAAGTATATAATACAGTATTGTTAACTATAGACACTATGCTGTACATTGCATCCCTAGGATGTATTTGTCTTATAACTAGAAGTTTGTGCATTTTGACTGTCTTTACCCATTCTCAACCTGGTCCCCCACTCCCAGAAGCCATCAATCTATTTTCTGTTTCTATAAATATATATTTTTAGACTCTGCATACAAGTGAGATCATACAATATTTGTCTTTCTCTGCCTGACTTATTTCACTGAGCACAGTATCCCAACTTTTGCTTCTATCATTCATTTTTTCTAATGAATACATGGATATTGTGGAAATAGCATTCTAGATATTAATGTACTTTCTCTCCGATTCCTTTCATAGGCAGTCATCCTATTATGTTGCATACTGAGAGGTGACTAAAAGGGGACATTTGGAGAAAAAACCTGACTTGGAGATGCTTACAATAAAGCCAAGGAGAGTAACTGAGGTCAATCACAGTAGCCAAACTTAATTCTTAACACAACCAAGGAAAAGTAATTCTGAAAATTCAGATTTCTCCTTGCTATACGTATGTCTCTCAGGAAGAATATACTGGGAACTTATAGCATATAGTAGGGCTGTGTTTGGTCTTGAAGTGTGTTGATTAAGTCCTTTTTCTTTCGACTCAGGTGTCCTTTAATGAGAGAATGGCTTTCAGACCTGATGCTCTTCCTTCCCATTCTGTAATTTTAGATTTAATCAGTATTTTGAACATTCACCAAAAAGGAGGCTTCATAAATATTACCAAATGTAAAAAGAAAAAAATAATGCTAATCTTACAAAATCTTCTAAAGAATAAAAAGACTAACTGCATTTCAGTATTTTATGAAGCCAGTATAACCTTAACACCAAAACCTGTGAAGGTTGGCGTAAGGCAAAGATCAGGCCAATCTCATCCATGAACATAGACAACAAAATCCTAAAACAATGTTAGCAAACTAAATCTGGCAATATATTGAAAAAGATGTTATATCATGATCAAATAGATTTTAATCCACAAATGGAAATTTGGGTTAACATTTGCAAGTCAATTAGTGTGATTACCACATTAACAGAATAAAAGAGAAAAATAGATGCAGAAAAATAATTTGATTAAACTCAGTATCTATTCATGATTAAAAAAGCTTTAGAAAACGATAGCCCTCTATTCCTTAATCTAGTTATGAACATCTGCAAAAAGCCTACAGCAAGCATCATACTTAAATGAGAACTTTTGAGAGTTTTCCTCTGAGTTAGGGATAAGAAAGGAAAACTTTACTTTTATTCAACATTGTTCTGCAGGCAAGAAAAATTAAAAGCTACAAGGATTAAAAAGAAAGAAGTGTAAATGTTTTTATTCTTACATAATATAACTGCTTACCTTCAGTTCAGTTCAGTTCAGTCGCTTAGTTGTGTCCGACTCTTTGTGACCTCATGAATTGCAGCACGCCAGGCCTCCCTGAACATCACCAACTACCGGAGTTCACTCAGACTCATGCCCATCGAGTCAGTGATGCCATCCAGCCATCTCATCCTTGGTCGTCCCCTTCTCTTCCTGCCCCCAATCCNNGACTCTATGAGTTTGACTATTCTAGTCAGTTCAGTTCAGTTCAGTCACTCAGTCGTGTCCGACTCTTTGCGACCCCATGAATCGCAGCACGCCAGGCCTCCCTGTCCATCACCATCTCCCGGAGTTCACTCACACTCATGTCCATCGAGTCAGTGATGCCATCCAGCCATCTCATCCTCGGTCGTCCCCTTCTCCTCCTGCCCCCAATCCCTCCCAGCATCAGAGTCTTTTCCAATCAGTCAACTCTTGGCATGAGGTGGCCAAAGTACTGGAGTTTCAGCTTTAGCATCATTCCTTCCAAGAAATCCCAGGGCTGATCTCCTTCAGAATGGACTGGTTGGATCTCCTTGCAGTCCAAGGGACTCTCAAGAGTCTTCTCCAACACCACAGTTCAAAAGCATCAATTCTTCGGTGCTCAGCTTTCTTCACAGTCCAACTCTCACATTCATACACGACCACAGGAAAAACCATAGCCTTGACTAGACTTGACTATTCTAGGTATCCCCCTTAAGTGGAATCAGTATTGGTATCTAATGTATTAATATATTGGAATGCATTTTTAATACTGGAGACAAGCCTATTCAGTTGAGTGAAGGAGGAAAACTAAAGAGTAGATGAGTATGTAGGTTGAAATAACACACTTGGCGCTTCCCTAATAACCCCGCCTGCGCCCTCCTCTCTTTGGGGCTCACCCTCTTTCCAGGAGCCCCGTGCGCTCACTGTCCTCTGGTCCCCACTACAGCACGCCTTCCACACAACATCCCAAACCCTAGATCTTTCCCAAACTTTCTTTTCATCAAATGTTCCCAATCTATATCCTTTCACCCCAGCCCCAAGGTGGGAGTTCTCTGCCAAGATAGCTAATCAGATCAACTTATTTATAAGACAATACCTTAACTTAACCCCACAAAAATGTAAATAATGTGTGAATCTCAAGGCTCTATAGTGAGGTCATTTAGGTAAACTTTTTCCTTTTCTGAACCCCTTAAATTTTACCACCTAGTCACATTCAGTCTGTGGTTCAACAGCATCTTCATCCATATAAAACAAATAAATGATTTAGCCATGGTTATCAGGTTTACAGATCAGTTAGATATTACAGAAAATAGCCTTAAGTACCAGCAAACTTTCCTAGGGAACAGCGATAAAACACTTTACATCTGATCTGTAATATCCTGTACCCTGGGAGCGCTCGCCCTGCAGTGAACAAAATTGCCATTTCTGTCAGATTTCATGGTCAGTGATTCTATGATATGGAGAAATGGCCAGTATGAATTAAAATGAAATCATCAATGGCCTCACACTGACAACCTATGACAGACTTGAACCATCTCTCCCAAAAGTGCGTTCATAACTCACCCCACTTCACCATGGAGTCCACTAAAACAATATTAAGTATATGGGGAAGTGTCCATATAAAAACATAACATAAAACACTCAAACGCACCATATTATTCTTACTGGATGCACTGTGCTATCTCAGGATTCCCTGAGTTCAATAGTCAAAGTCCATCTTTGACAAAAAAAGAAGCTATACACTGTGTTCCAATACAACACACTGGAAAACACACACAACTCAAGGCCTGCAGCCTCTCCTTGGTTCCCAAGCAGCTCCTTTGTATTTAGAGATGGTGCTGGGCTGGCTCCACACTGTCCCTGGGTCTGTGGAGCCTTCCTCCCAGCTCTGATTCCACAAATTCACTTCCACTCTCCCCAAAAGCCCCCAATCTCTATCTTTCACTTACTACCCTAAACTTCTTACATATTACTGTAGCTGTTGTTCAGCCACTAAGTGACCGCTTTGTGAACTCATGGACTGTAGCTCGCCAGACTCCCATGGGGTTCTCCAGGCAAGGATACTGGAGTGGGTTGCCATTCCCTTTTCCAGGGACTTTCAAACCAACCCACGGATTGAACCTGCATCTCCTGCATTGGCAAGTGGATTCTTTATCACTGAACCACTAGGGAAGCCCTCTTGCATATTTAACCAGACTCAATTTCCATTCTCATTAGAAAAAGAAGAACATCGCCTATTGTACTTGGGAGTTTCATAGTCCCCCTTAGGTTCATTTTCACTCAGCATCTCACCAGACCATTTATCTCATTTTAAGACCTGCCTTCCAGTCTCCTGAAATCCTTACCTATTTCATACCCTGGTACCAAATGAATCATCACAGAATATCAATTTGTTTGTCTTAATTTCCTACTCAGAGGTGCTCAGTGAATAATTTCTCTTTACCCATTGAACAGAGTCCAATCTTAAGCCTCATGATTAAATCCCTCCCAAATGTCTTCAACTACACTTCCCCATCTCATCATAGTCCCTGATGACCAGGATATTTCACTCATTCTAACTCTCCACCATCTGCTTCTGTCTAGGGTTGAAGACCTCCTGCTACTTCTAGCTATTAAAATTCTATGCATTCTTAAAGACCCAACCAATTATATCTTTATTGCCTAAGCGTCTCCCCCAGTTTCAGTCAGAAATATGTAGTCTCTTCCTTTTCACATATTTATTCTCTAAGATTATATATCAAGTAGGTGATGGTGTCTCATGTCCAGAGTATTATAATTGCCATATTTGTGTTTAATTTTTTCACATAGCCCAGCTTTTCCACGTAGTTCACCTCTTGGATGTCTAATACTTCTGTGTAAATATCACAATATTAAATATAGTGTCTCACGTGCAGTAGGCATTTGAAAAGTTTTCATCAGCCAACTAAATGAATGAATGAATAAGCCATCCTTGGCAACACCTTTGCTAATAATAGACTATTCTTTAAACAGTTAAAAATTTTGCTCTCTCAATATTTTTTGTGGGAGGCAAGTAGTTTGGCTTCAAAAATGTCTCTACAAAAAAAATAGAGTTGAGAGGTGAATGAGGCTATAATTAATTAGTTACTATCAATGATGCATGCACAAGTTTTTGTTTTTCTAAGTACAGTACTTAGCATGGGTGAAAGAAGGGTTTTTCTTAGATAAATTAATCCACAATTATCAAGCACCACTAGGGGTAGCTACGTGTGGGTACGCCTATTCCATCATAGCTAGATGCAATTGGCCAACTTTCCTGCAACAAAATTAGTATATGACCACTAAGTTTAAAATGCCAACTTAAATCCAGGTAAAAAAGAGATACAAAAATTCATAAACCATAAATGAGACAAGACCTCCACAGTCAATTCTAATAAATGCTCATATAAGATTTACAGCACTCTCAAAATATTTCCTCTTTTTGCTCTAGTATACTGATAAAGGGAGGTCATTGCTAGCTCAGAAATGACTAGTTTCTGGTCTCAAAAGCATGGAAGGCTATCCATTGTGATAATACCCATTTAAAAGGAGATTTTATGAGATGCTGCTTGTGCTGTACGGGTGAAGAACCATCTGTCTGGCATGAGCGTTGTTATGTTCAAATTACCAATGCTTCTATATGTTTAAAGCCCAAAAGGATGTGGAGACCAATAACATGATTTGAGTTTTTAAAACAACCATGTGGGTAATACCCCTCCAGCAGTGTTCAGCAACGTCTGCACACTTCTAGTGTCTATAGCTTTGACACTAGTTATTCCTCCAAGCAGTTGACAATTGTCAGGTGCTGTGTTAAGTTTTAGGGATAAAAAGATGGACAAGATGTGACTCTCAAGGAACTCTCAGCCTAGGCTGAGAAACTGACATGTAACTAGCATTTAGCATGAGGTGAGAGCTTCCCAGGGGCTTCCCAGGTGGCGCTAGTGGTAAAGAACACTTCTGCCAATGCAGGAGATGTGAGAGATGTGGGTTGGATCCCTGGGTTGGGAAGATGCCCTGGAGGAGATCACAGTAACCCATCCAGTACTCTTGCCTGGAGAATCCCATGGAGAGAGGAGCCTGGCAGGCTTCAGTCCGTGGGGTCTAAAGAGTTGGGCACGACTGAAGCGACTGAGCACAGCGCAGCACAGGAGCTTAAGAGGCATGTTCCACGTGATGGAAAGACACAAAAGAAGTAGCCCCCAAATCTGCTGGGGAAATAGAGAGAGAGAGAGATTCTTAATACAATGTCAATGCTATGCAAATAGCTGCTGCTGTGTGGCAAATTCAAGTTTAATAGCATTTTGGAACTTTTTGGACTCTTTTACCTGAATACTTTTCAATTTACTCTTGGTTGAATCCATGGATGTGAAACCTGCAGACACAGGGGGCTGACTGCATACCAAACTTACAAGCTTTCCTCTGGGCAGTAACAAAAAATATATTGTTCTATTGTATTTACATAAATATTTTTTCTATTTCCTACAATTGGCATATAAAGAATTTTTGAACAAAAAACACTTTAAAGTTCAGTTCAGTTCAGTTCAGTTCAGTCGCTCAGTCGTGTCACTCAAATTGAAGAAAGTAGGGAAAACCACTAGACTATTCAGGTATGACCTAAATCAAATCCCTTATGATTATACAGTGGAAGTGAGGAATAGATTTAAGGGCCTAGATCTGATAGATAGAGTGCCTGAAGAACTATGGAATGAGGTTCGTGACATTGTACTTTAAAGTTAGCTGACTATATTCACAATTTTCAACATCTTTCTTTGTGAACCCACAGGCATATTAAAAGAAATCATAATTTAGAGAAGAAAACTAGATGATAATTAAAACAAGTCCTACAGAGCCTGTGCTTTCTTTGTTTGAAACTATGTCATATCTGAATGAAATATCGTATCTCACTCCTCTGAATGCCTCAGTCAGATCGGACCTCCTGAGTCATTTTGAGGAAACACAATTCATAGTGTTCATCTAACACTTTCTAAACAATCCTCTTGATCTTTTTGATTTTCTGCAGTTCAACTCCTCCCAACAATGAGTCGGAAAGTACACTACAGACCTTCTCTTTCAAACTCCAGTTCAGTATTTATTAAGAGATTTGGATCTCAACACAAGGCAGGGAAATCTGCATCTCAGCCTTGATGATGAAATTGGTTAATTACTGTGATAAGCAAGGCTAGATCTCTCTGCATTTTGCTGGTACTCATCGAACTTACACCATTTTGGAAAGCAGGAAAACTTAGGGTGGCACTTACTTATTTGTTTACTTACTTTCTTTCATTATTTATTATACTAAATACAAGTCAGTTAAGTTTCAATCATGTTGTTGGCCAGCAAGAGAGAAGCAAAAAATCAAAAAGAGTAAATGCAGGTGGGAGGGGAGTTCAGGATGGGGAACACATGTACACCCATGGCTGATTCATGTCAACATATGGCAAAAACCACTACAATATTGTAAAGTAATTAGCCTCCAATTAAAATAAATAAATTAATTTATTTTTAAAAAAGTAAATGCAGGCACATTGGGCATAGTTTCTTCACACCTTGTAAGCAGCCACTGTGAGGAAGTGTAGTATCCATCACTTGCAACCCTCTTCCTTGGCCCCTTCCACATCTTCAGATAATAACTTCATCACAATATCCATATTCTTGGGTTCTTGAGAACAGGCTGGTTGAGAGGGTGCGCTGTGCTGTAAAGTACGATTTGCCTGAAAAGGAGATTGCCATCTCACTCATTAATTTTACATTACCATACTGTGCTTCTACTGATGTTTATCACAATGCTTTTTACAGCTACTTACAACGATGGCAAAAATACACAGATTGTTCTGTCGTTAAGCAAAGTAAACAATTTTTTTAAGTAACGCAAGGGAAGCAAAAACTTATATGATCATTTTCTCTGACTATAGCAAACTATTCTACGATCACAAGTGTGTGTTTGTGTGTAAACAGTTGTGGGCAACATACATCAATGTGATAGAATTATTGCATTGCCCTTGGACTGTTGAACTGTTGGAGATCTTTGGCTCTTCTGCAGAATGTTGGGTTAATGGCACATAAACAAAAGAGGCTATTGACATTGTTATAAAGATGTGACTCAATCTCAATTTTCTCTTTTTTTCCTACATCATTGGAAAATGGATGAGATGCAATAGTCGTAGAACTTCTAGCCTAGTTGTTTGCTTAAGATTTAGTGTATCTGTGCACGTCAATTCCTCTCCCCTCAAAAGATAAAACCATCATAGAAAACACTTTGGAAGCAAAAATAGTAATTTTATGTAGAGAAAGCACTGGACTGGGAATCAGAAAAAGGATTTCAGATGCCCACTGGTCACTTAAGGACATTCATTTGACAAGAGTCTGGAACTGATAAATGAGACAGACCTTGGTTTAAATTGAAACTCTACCACATATATCTGTGTGACCTTCAGCAAATTACTGCTTGAGCCTCAGTTTTCTGCATCTATAAAAGGGACACAACAATAGTAACCAACTCACGAGGTTCTTGTAAGCATTGCATGCAATAAAGCATATGAAGCATTTAGCACAGCATCTGGTACATAATAACATACAAAAAATAATGTGTATCATTATTATTCCTAAGACATTATTTATAGGCAACAAATTCTTCAGCCCTAAACATGACTTAGCGACTGAACAACAACAATAACGTAAATGTTCATATCTGAGGGTTCATCCAGTTGCAAGTCTATGATTGAACTAGACGATGATTACACTTTACAAAAGAATTCTTCACAAAACAGTTCAAATGACAAAAATAGCAACTCAAGTCATTCACAGAAATATGAACTGCTATTTTATTATAGAAATCTTATATGAGGTAAAGATCTGATATAAATGATAGTGTGAGGGAATTAAGACTGTGTTTCTCTGTATTTGTTTATCTTTCCCAAAAGACTATAAACTTTTTGAGGCAGGGATTATGTCTTATTTACCTTTGGGATCCCAATATAAATTAATGAATTGCTTAATGTTGGGAACAAGCAACCTAACAGCTCTGATTTTGTGATGAATATAGTCAAGCGATAGACACGTTTAAAAAAGTATGCACAGCATTGCTAATTATTAGAGAAATGCAAGTCAAAACTACAATGGGGTATTGCCTCACACTGGTCACAAGGGTCATCATCAAAAAGTCTACAAATAATAAATACTGAAGAGCTTGTGGAAGAAAAGGAACCATCCTACTCTGTTGGTGGGAGTATGAATTGGTGCAGCCACTATAGAGAACAGTATGGAGGTCCCTTAAAAATCTAAAAATAGAACTACCATATGATCCAGCAAGCCCAGTCCTGGGCATATATGAAACTATGAAAATTAATTTTAAAAGACACATGCACCCCCACGTTCATAGCAGCTCTATTTAAAGTAGCCAAGACATGGAAGCAATCTAAATGTCCATTGACAGATGAATGGATAAAGAAGATAATGGTGTGTTTATATATATATAGTATAAATGCATATATAATATATAAATATATATGTATAAATGTATGAGTGTGCTTGTAGGTCAGGTAAAATAATGACCAAGAACTGACCACTGGGATTAGCAACCCGAAGTTCATCTATGACCTTGAAGATGGAGGTTTGGAGAGGTGGTGAGGCAAAAGTATGATGGAGAGGATGCAAGAGAGAATGACTAGAGGGAAATTACAGAGAATGTATGTAAGAAACTTTCAGTTTTTATAAAAAGATAAACAGAGTAGTAGCAACAGGGGAAATGCTCTCTAGAAAGATTTTTTGTTTGTTGCATTTTTTCTAAACTGAGAAATAATTGCATATTAATGTGCTGATGGGAATAATCCAGTGGAAATGGAGAATGATGGTGTAGGAGAGAAAAAAACTGTTAGAACAATGTCCTAGTTTGAGACGGGATAAGATCTAGTGGACCAAGGGAGCAGTTGGCTGTAGCTAAAGATCAAGGAGGGTTCCTTCGCAATCCTCAGCAGTGAAGGTGAAGAAGTGAGCAGGTTTAATCCTGTGGTTCTTTAGATTCATTCTGTTCTAATGATGAAAATAGATTGGCTTCTTTCTTAAATTCACATGTGATTACTAGAACAGCCCCGGAGTTATTATTCCAGATTGCAGATGTTATGGAAATAATTTTAATTCAGCAAATAACAGTTTCACCTGGCTTTTCAGGAATCCATCTATTGCCTGAAGCAAACTACCACCCGACAATATAGCTCACTTCTGGAACCAGCCATGGAACAGTGCTTTTTTTGAGAATAGACATTTAAATTTAGATTTAATACATAGCTTATTATCTCAGTATAAGCAATCTGTAATAATATTTCATATCTGAATTATCATTCTATATTATGAAGCAATAGTCTTTAAAGTTCTTTTTGATTACTCTCCATCTGCTCAGAATGCTCATAGTCCTTATCAGATATGTCATTTCTTTAACACTTTATCAGCTGGAACGTTGTACACTTTATTTCATGGATGTGTGATACATGTGTGTGCATGTCAATAAACATAATATTATAACTAATTGGAGAATATGGGCCACATTTTCTTGTATTTCTGCATTACTGATGATGACTGCAATGGTGACCTAAAAACAAGCAAAACCAGGAGATCTCTGGCGAAACATCCATCGTCATATAGCCATAAAAACAGAGGTAGAAAATAAATTTAGCTATGAGTCCACGGAAACATTATTCTGGACTACCAGAAATAAATGGCAAGCTTATATGTATTCTTCAAAGAAGAAGGCAACTTACCAAAATGAATATCCAATCATTTTTAAAAACAGTATCTTTCTTTTAAAAATTGGAGAAAAAGTTTCCTGAGAGAGTACCTGAAAATAGAATTGCTAAAATTAAAGATCTTTCATATAAACCTCATACAGAGAAGCTGGCTGCTCATATATACAGATAATGAAAGGTAAAATATAATCCCACGTTGGGAGTTGGCGTTCTAAAGGTCTCCATTGGTATACTATCAAGTGAAACTTGTATGCTTCTTCTTTCCTGTCTGAGGCTGATCCTCTTCTGCATGGTAGACCATATCTACCTGCTGTGTGTTTCTCAAGGGAATACCTTATACCATCCTATGTCATGGTATCAAGTATACTTGACATATACCTGTTAAATCTAGTTTTCACAGAGAAATCTTCCAGGGATGACAAATATTTCTATAGACCACAGTTTCTAATTACATGTCAAAGCAAAATTCAGACTTAAATTGAAGAAAGTAGCCCATTCAGGTATGACCTAAATCAAATCTGTTATAATTATATGGTGGAAATGACAAATAGATTCAAGGGATTAGATCTGATAGACAGAATGTCTGAAGAACCGTGAACGGAGGTTCATAACATTGTACAGAAGGTGGTGAACAAACCAACTGCAGGAGAAAGAAATGCAAAAAGGCAAAATGGTTGTCTGAGGAGGCCTTCAAGATAGCTGAGAAAAGAGAAGCAAAGGCAAAGGAAAAAAGGAAAGATAGTTCCATCTGACTGCAGAGTTCCAAAGAATAGAAAGGAAGATAAGAAAGCCTCCCTAAGTTGATCAGTGCAAAGAAATAGAGGAAAACAATAGAATGGGAAAGACTAGTGATCTCGACAAGAAAATTAGAGATGCCAAGGGAACATTTCAGGCAAAGATGAGCCAATAAAGAACAGAAATGGTATAGACCAAACAGAAGCAGAAGATATGAAGAAGAGGTGGCAAGAATACGCTGAAGAACTATACAAAAAAAATCTTCATGACCCAGAAAATAACGATGGTGTGATCACTCACCTACAGCCAGATATCCTAGAATGTGAAGTAAAGAGGGCCTTAGGAAGCATCACTATGAACAAAGCTAGTGGAGGTGATGGAATTCCAGTTGAGCTGTTTCAAATCCTAAAAGATGATGCTGTGAAAATGCTGTACTCAATATGCCAGCAAATTTGGAAAACTTAGCAGTAGCCACAGGACTGGAAAAGGTCAGTTTTCATTCCAATCCCAAAGAAAGTCAATGCCAAAGAATGTTCAAACTACCCCACAATTGCACTCATCTCACATGTTAGCAAAGTAATGCTCAAAATTCTCCAAGCCAGGCTACAACAATACATGAACCAAGAACTTCCAGATGTTCAAGCTGGATTTTAAAAAGGCAGAGGAACCAGAGATCAAATTGCCAATATCTATCTGTTGGATCATAGAAAAAGCAAGAGAATTACAGAAGAACATCTACTTCTGTTTCATTGACTACATCAAAGCCTTTGACTGTGTGGATCACAACAAACTGTGGAAAATTCTGAAAGAGATGGGAATACCAGACCACCTTACCTGTCTCTTGAGAAATCTGTATGCAGGTCAAGAAGCAACAGTTAGAACTGGACATGGAATAATGGACTGATTCCAAACTGGGAAAAGAGTATGTCAAGGCTGTCTATTGTCACCTTGCTTATTTAAATTATATGCAGTGTACATCATACAAAATGGTGGTTTGGATGAAGCACAAGCTGAAATCAAGAGTTCAGGGAAAAATGTCAATAACTTCAGATAAGCAGATGATACCACTCTTATGGCAGAAAGTGAAAAAGTACTAAAGAGCCTCTTGATAAATGTAAAAGAGAAGCGTGAAAAAGCTTCCTTAAAAAGATCATGGCATCCGTTCCCATCACTTCATGGCAAATAGATGGGGAAACAATGGAAACAGTGACAGACTTTATTTTCTTGGGCTCCAAAACCACTGCAGGTGGTGGCTGCAAGCCATGAAATTAAAAGGTGTTTCCTCCTTGGAAGAAAAGCTATGGCAAACCTAGACAGCATATTAAAAAGCAGAGACATTACTTTTCTGAGAAAGGTCATCTAGTCAAAGCTGTGGTTTTTCCAGTAGTCATGTATGGATATGAGAGTTGGACCATAAAGAAAGCTGAGCACTGAAGAATTGATGCTTTTGAACTGTGATGTTGGAGAAGACTCTTGAGAGTCCCTTGGACTGCAAGGAGATCCAACCAGTCCATCCTAAAGGAAGTTAGTCCTGAATATTCATTGGACGGACTGATGCTGAAGCTGAAGCGCCACTACTTTGGCCACCTGATGCGAAGAACAGACTCATTGGAAAAGCCCTTGATGCTGGAAAAGATTGAAGGCAGGAGGAGAAGAGGATGACAGAGGGTGAGATGGTTGGATGGCATCACCGACTCAATGGACATGAGTTTGAGCAAGCTCCGGGAGATTGTGATGGACAGGGAACCTTGGGTGCTGCAGTCCATGGGGTCAGTCCATGACTGAGCAACTGAACTGAATATGTCAAAGCAAAATTCTGGTGCTTATTATTTGTATTAATAAACTATAAAGTGCAAATTACTCTGTTAATCAATAGCTTCCTAAAATGTGATTAAAGTGATACATCTTGTTAATATTTATTAATTAGGCTTTGTTAGAAAATGTTACAATTCATTATAGAAAAATTAGGAAATATGGAAATACACAAGGAAAAAGAAAAGCACAAAGAAGCAATTTTATATTATCATTCCAAAACCATGTCCCAAATTCACTAATGTTTTGCTGTATCTTCCCAGTAAATATTTTTCTAGCTAGATGGCATTTTATGATACCTGTTTATAACGTGAGCTTCTTCATCATAATTAATAATATCAATATAACATAAATGATCTTCCATGTTGTTAGTAGTTTTCTAGAATACCATTTTTACTGGTTGTATCAGTTTACAAATGCACTATACCATAATTTATTTAACAAATTTTCTGTCATTGGTCATTGATGTTTTTTCCTAATTTTTCATTATTATAAAAGAAGCTAAAATAAATATTTCTATTAATGAATTTCCAAAATCTGAGGCTATTTCCTTAGGCTAAATTCATCAAGGTGGAATTACTTAGTTAAAAGTTGTAAGTATTATTGAGACTAAATGTATACTGCCAAATGACCCTTTAGAGAGACTGAGTAATGTACACTCAAAACAAAGTAAGAGAAAAATAGTGTTTTCTCTGTAATGGGATATTAGTTTGGGGTTATTTCTCCATTCTTTAAAATGAAAGGGTAGTGTCCATTTTGAAAATTCAGACATGAAAAATATCTCATTAAAAAAATTTTTCATTTTGTTGAACGCTGGTGACGAAATTTTTTATAAATTTCCTGGCTGTTTACTGTTCATAGTTTGGAAATTTCTGCTTATGTCTTTTGCATTGGGATAATCTTCTACTGATGTCATCTTCTTTTACTTTTCATTTGTGCATTTATATATTTAAGATATTAGCCTTTTGCTCTCACATGTTACAGATATTTTTTGCTCATTTTTTCTTTAATTGTATTAAAAGGTGTTTTCGGTGTACTGAACTTTTTAGTGGGGAAATCTACTGGTTTTTTGGTACTAAATGTTTGTATGTTGGCTTCCCAGTATCCATATCCTCCTTAGTCAAAGTGAAAGTGTTAGTCGCTCAGTCACATCTGATTATTTGCAACCTCATGGACTGTAGCCCTCCGGGCTCCTCTTTCCATGGAATTCTCCAGGCAAGAATATTGGGGTGGGTAGCCATTCCCTTCTCCAGGGCATCTTCTCAACCCAGTGACTGAACCTGGGTCTCCTGCATTGCAGGCAGATTTTTACCTTCTGAGCCACCAAGGATATCCTCCTTAACAGCACTCCCTTTGGATATCCTCTAGAACAGTGGTCCCCAACCTTTTTGGCCCCAGAGACTGGTTTCATTGAAGACAATATTTTCACGGACCAGGGTGGGGGGAATTGTTTCAGGATGATTCAAGAGCATTGCTTTTATTGTGCACTTTATTTCTATTATTATTACATTAGCTCCATCTCAGATTGTCAGGCATTAGATCCTGGAGGTTGAGGACTCCTGCTCTAGGGGACCTGTAATTAGAAGCTTCGCCTTTCTTAGCCAGAGCATGGATGCATGACAAAAATTAGTCCTTTAGTGCATGCTGTCTTTGAAATTTAAAGTTTGAGCTGGGGAGAAAAAAGATACTGAAAAAGATTTGAGTTCCTCCAACTCCAGTTGAAGTGCCCTGTTTCCTGCTACAGACTCATCTTAGGATTTTAATTTCCTAGTCTCCAAAGCTCTTAGGATAACTGCCTGTGTGCTCAGTCACTAAGTCATGGCTGACACTTTTGCGACCCCCTGGACTGTAGCCCATCAGGCTCCTCTGTCCATGGGATTTCCCAGGCAAGAATACTGGAGTGGGTTGCCATTTCCTTCTACAGGGGATCTTCCCAACCCAGGGACTGAACCTACGTCTCCTGCATTGGCAGGCAGATTCTTTACCACTGGGCCACCTGGGAAGCCCCTTAGGATAACATTTCCCAAGCCTGCCTATTTCCAGGCATCCACTCTGTGAGCTCCGGATATTAATACAACAACTGTCCTCTCCTTAATGAATTAGCCTGGGTAAGAGCAATGCTGTGGTAACTGAACAAAGAACCTGATAAACCTCGCCCAAGTTCATCTCTCACTCAAGTTCTGTGCTATTGAGAAAGTTCTGCTCTTCAAAGCCAATCAGGACCCACACTGGCAGAATTTTCATATGAATACATATGTCCATGGCAATAGGGGCAAAGAGTATGCAGGTCAGGAAGCAACAGTTAGAACTGGACATAGAACAACAGACTGGTTCCAAATAGGAAAAGGAGTACGTCAGGCTGTATATTGTCACCCTGCTTATTTAACTTATATGCAGAGTACATCATGAGAAATGCTGGACTGGAAGAAACACAAGCTGGAATCAAGATTACCAGGAGAAATATCAATAACCTCAGATATGCAGATGACACCACCCTTATGGCAGAAAGTGAAGAGGAACTAAAAAGCCTCTTGATGAAAGTGAAAGAGGAGAGCAAAAAAGTTGGCTTAAAGCTCAACATTCAGAAAACGAAGATCATGGCATCTGGTCCCATCACTTCATGGGAAATAGATGGGGAAACAGTGGAAACAGTGCCAGACTTTATTTTTTTGGGCTCCAAAATCACTGCTGGTGGTGACTGCAGCCATGAAATTAGAAGATGCTTACTCCTTGGAAGGAGAGTTATGACCAACCTAGATAGCGTTTTCAAAAGCAGAGACATTACTTTGCCGACTAAGGTCCGTCTAGTCAAGGCTATGGTTTTTCCTGTGGTCATGTATGGATGTGAGAGTTGGACTGTGAAGAAGGCTGAGCGCCGAAGAATT
>SJYT01066636.1:438900-456161 GCA_006410635.1 Cephalophus harveyi
TGAGTCTGAGTGAACTCCGAGAGATGGTAATGAACAGGGAGGCCTGGTGTGCTGCGATTCATGGGGTCGCAAAGAGTCGGACATGACTGAGCGACTGAACTGAACTGAACTGAACTGAACTGAAACTTCTCTGAAATTTCCTGCCCAGAAGTGGCATATCATTGTTTCTGCTTGCTCTTCTCTGATCAGATCAGGTCATGTGACCAACCCAGATGTTACAGAGGCAGAAAGGTATAACTTTTACCCAGTGAGCAAATGTGAGTATTTGAAACCAATGTTAGTATAATATTGACTATGCTTAATTCATCAGAGAGGTTTCCTGCTGCTTAGAACCAAAAATCTTTTATAATACAGTTTTCCTTTTGGAGATCTACCTTCAATACTATGTCTAGAAAGTCCTTCCAAACACCAAAATTATAAAAATGTTTCTTGGAACTGCCCTCTAGTTTTTTCAGATTTTTAAATCCAAATTTCCCAAATTGGTATTATACTTTGAAAATAAAAATAGTTCTACATAATTATGCCAAATGCCGCAGTCTAATGCAGCTCCTGAATTCACAATGCACATTAACTTCATTTTTAGAGTTTTTTTTGCTGTAAAGAAACCAGCTTAATTTAGTTTAATTTGGCACTTTCCAAACTTATGTATCCACAGAACTAGTTTTCATGTTAATTCTATTAACAGCCTACAAGTAAACGTTCCTTTGAACACGTTTGGGAATTGCTATTTTCTCTCCTATTTGGGATTTATGCTGTTATTCAGGAGGTAGAGTTCTATATCTATAATCCAAAGAGTTAGTGAATTGTTCTAGCACCATATGTTAAATAGGTTTTAGTTTATGCAGTAATCCCGTGGACTTTGGTATCCTCTGGGGGTCCTAGAACCAATCTCCCATAGATACCTAGAGATGATTGTTTCCTATTTCAGTGATCTTTCTTCTAGTTCTGATACAAGCAATACTTGTTTTAAATACTAAGGCTTTGCTGTTATCCATTACTACAGGTCCTCTGCTGCTGCTGCTGCTAAGTCGCTTCAGTCGTGTCCGACTCTGTGCAACCCCATAGACGGCAGCCCACCAGGCTCCCCCATCCTCTGCTGCTCTTTTAATATTTTTCTTCCTGGTTTCCATTCGGTATTCCACAAAACGGCTCATGCCAGGAATTGTGACTGGCAAAAGAATACACAGGTGAATAATACACAAGAGGGTCTGCAGACACGAGACTTATGTTCTTGCAGGATATGCAACCATTAAGCAGTTAATTATACAAACTATTCTTTAGAATTTTCATGCACGTGACGAAGTAGGGGGCTACAGGGAAACAAGAGGGGATGAAATGAAGTCTGCCTTGAAATACATGGTTCTTAGACGACAAGGAAGACATAACCAGGGGAAGAGAAAGAGTCAAACAGAAGAAATAGTAAAGACCTTGGGGTGCAAATATAGTAGCAATTTGTAGGCTAAAGTTACATGCCCAGAGCATCCATGTGTCAGACCAGAAAGCCAAGATGCAATGGGCGAGGTCAGAGGGGGCTGTGTTATGCAGGCCTCTGTGGACTGCAGTGGGACAGAGCTTGTGTTTGAACAGCAATAAGAAGCTATGAATGCAGAAGACCCCAGTTTGATTCCTGGGTAGGGGAGATCCCCTGGAGAAGGGATAGATTACCCACTCCAGTATTCTTGGGCTTCCCTGGTGGCTCAGATGGCAAAGAATCCTACAGCAATGTGGGAGATCTGGGTTTGATCCCTGGAGTTGGGAAGATCCCCTGGAGGAGGGCATGGAAACCTACTCCAATATTCTTGCCTGGAGAATCCCCATGGACAGAGGAGCCTGGTGGGTTATAGTCCATGGGTTTGCAAGGAGTCCAACATGATTAGTGACTAAGTACAGCACAGCAAGAAGCTATGGAAGGATTTGAAGCACTGGAGTTATAAGATCAAAGATGTTCCTTATTATTACTGTTTAAGAAAAAATAAAGAATGGAGTTTGCCAAGGGCAATGATTGCAAAGGGAGACTACTTAGAAGGCAATCCAAGAAATGATAGCTACCTGGATGGTAGGAGAGATGACATGATGTGGAGAAATGGAAAATATTTAGGGGATTTGATAATCTATGAGATTTTCTCAGATCAATTCAGAATCCAAAGCCCACTGTGATTTAATTAAGTTCAATCTATGAATAGCTTGGTGGACAGTGGATGGTTTTTGTGCCATATTTATCTTCTAATCAGGAACATATTTTGCCCTTCCGTTTATTCACGTCCTCCTTTATCCCTCTTTGGCAATATTTCCTTCTCTTCTTCATATAAATCACATGTACTTCTTGCAAGGCCCACTTTAAGAAGTTGTGTTTTCTTGTTATGAATTAGAATCCTTTTTCCAAATGTATTTTTCACCTGATTACCACTTTGTCTGATATACAAGAAAGCTTCCAGCTTTGGTAACGATTTTGTGACTCATTACTTTGCAATAGTATTCCCAATTACATCTAATTGAAGAAGGAAATGGCAACCCACTCCAGTACTCTTGCCTGAAGAAGGAACCTGGCAGGCTACAGTCCACGGGGTCGCAAAGAGTTGGCCACGACTGAGCACATCAGCACATTACATCTAATTCTTTTTCCAGTTGATTATCTTGGGGTTTCTGTAGATAGCAACTACTTAATTTCTCCTTTCAATGGCTATACTTCTCTGCCAAACCCCTTCTCCCACTTACTACATTGCCAAAAGTTCTAGAGATGATATCACACATTCTTGTCTTGCTCCTAACTTTATGGGAGATACAAGGTACAGTACTTTCTAAAGAACATTCCATAGGATTTTGATACATGGTTATACAAATAAGAGATCTCTGGGTCAAATACGCTTGGAAAACACCATCTTGAGCAAAGTAAAACTGATTTCTTGATTGCATTTGATTCTCAGAAAACTTAAATGTTAACGTTCTTTTTTTTTTTTTTTGGTTAGCATTCATTTTGAACATCAAAAAAAGAACCTGGCATAGAGTATTTCCCAAATTTACATGCACATACATACCCCTTTCCTTTTCTCTCCTCTTTAGTATTGCTTGCTGTTGCTGCTGCTGCTGCTAAGTCGCTTCAGTCGTGTCCGACTCTGTGCGACCCCACAGACGGCAGCCCACTGGGCTCCCCCATCCCTGGGATTCTCCAGGCAAGAATACTGGAGTGGGCTGCCATTTCCTTCTCCAATGCATGAAAGTGAAAAGTGAAAGTGAAGTCGCTCAGTCGTGTCCGACTCTCAGCGACCCCATGGACTACAGCCCACCAGGCTCCTCCGTCCATGGGATTTTCCAGGCAAGAGTACTGGGGTGGGGTGCCATTGCCTTCCCCGTTAGTATTGCTTAGGCTTCATGAAACACAAATTTGGAAAATGCTGCCTGACTATTTCACCATTGTTTTTCTCTATATCACCTCAGTTGTAGGCAAGGGCTACTCAAAGTAACTAGCTTTCAGTCCCAAATTCCTGAGATGGGGACTTTGTTGATCCCCAGCTATGGCCAGGGAATCACTTCTCCTCCAGGCCTGGGACAAGTCCTGCACCCACGTCCCCTGGGGCCAGTCCAAGACTGAGAAGGCACAATTCTCAATTCTCCAAGTTCTGTGAAGTCAGGCTATCAGGAAAATCATCTGTGTCCTCCCAGTGTGAATACAGGACTACTCAAGAAAAACCCGCTGTGGATTTCCTGATGCATCCCTGGTTGGCACCAAACCACTAGACTCACTTAGAAATGAAGGGCTGAGTCATTTACCCTCCGTCCATTTTATTCAGTGATCTGTGATTCTAGCATCATCTAACTACTTGATACCTCTCCATGAAGGCGTGAAGACTGCATAAGTGGGAATAATGAATATTAGTCTTCTTAGTGATGGCACAATTCCAGGGTGATCCTTGTCCACATGACAGCTTCCCCAAATTCAACCAACTTAAACAAAAAAATTTATTATATGGACCATTTTTCGTCTTTACTGGGTTTGTTGCAATATTGCTTCTGTTAAAGGTTTTGGTTTTGTGATTGCGATGCCTGTGGGTCTTAGGTCCCCAACCAGGGATTGAACTCACATCCTCTGCTCTGAAAGGGGAAGTCTTAGCCATTGCACCACCACTTAAGTCCCAACGTATTATTTTAGAATTAAACAAAAACACTCTATCGCCCTTCACTTAACATTGCTTTCTTTTTTAAAATCTCGTATCAAAGCAATCCATTCATAGTACAAACTGTAACACAAGTTGAATGGATGTGTTAGAAGAAAAAAGTCACCTCCATTGCTGCCTGATGAGGGAACCTAACAGGTGAGTTGTCTGGACTGGCACCGCGGTGCCTCAGAGATGCAACCTTTCTACACAAACACATTAACCATCTGCAGCAATGTTATAGCACTGGCTGTTCTCTTTGCCCAGCAACTCCCCCACAGTGCGTGTACCCACAGTTACACTCAGAACTCAAGTTGTTTCACACCCAGAAAGCCCCAAAATATGAATGTGTAGCTATACTATACACATAACCAAAAACGCTGCTTGAATAAAGATATTTTTATTGCCACTCATTAAATTGCTATGTTTGAAATGTCTCAAACAAATGCTGTGGAACAGCATCATGCCAAACTACCCACACAAACAGAAAGGCAACTCAGCTTAAAAAAACAACATGCTAACAGCCACCGTGCTCTGATTGGAGCCACATGGGACTAGGGGCTGCCATGTGCTGCTTTTTCCACCCGAATTCACTGGGAACATTCCCCCCTGAGGGCCCCCTCTCTCCCATTTCCTCCCCACTCCCTGTTTTAGAGCACATTGCATGAAAACTGAATGCTCTTTATCTTTTACCCAAGGATAGAGGACAACGCGAATTGATTATGATCAAATAGAGAGACCTGTTTATTTTGATCCGTGAGCCATCGAGACTACATTTTACTTGTTTCAAGAAGGACTCACGCAACTACCAGCCATAATCAGGATGCAGTTCATTTTCAGGACTGTTGGTCCACCTGAGGTGTAGCCCGTGGTGTGAATGTTCCCGGCTGCGTTCTCAGTGGAGACACTGTCTGCTTATAGCACAGCCCAGGCCCCTGGGGGAGACAAGATGAGATGATGAAAACACCTTTTACTGAGGAAGAAACAGAGATGTGACGTTTCTTTCGCTTATCCAAGATCCCCAAACTCCTAACAGATGGCAGAAGGACAGAGATTGAGGGTAACCAGCACTGAAGCCCCAGACGTGTCTGCCCTGTGGTTTGGACTCTTGAGGTCAGCTTGCAGCAAGGTTTCCCTTTTGCCTAAGAAAACAATAGTGGTGATGGTTTAGTCACTAAGTTGTGTCCAACTGTAGCCTGCCAGGCTCCCTTGTCCATGGAATTTCCCAGACAAGAATACTGGAGTGGGTTGCCATTTCCTTCTCCAGGGGATCGTCCCGACCCAGGGATTGAACCTGTGGACTGGCATCTCCTGCACTGCAGGCGGATTCTTTACCCACTGAGCCACCAGGGAAGCCTCAGCCTAAGAAAATAGCATATTTTAATCATGAAATAGACATTTATTTCATTGAATATGCAATTTGTTATATTTAGGACTATTGAAAAGCAGAGTTTTACTTAAAAAAAAAAAAAAAAAAACTTTTCTTTTGCCTTGACTTGAGCAAAGCATCCGAATCTGTTTCTTTACCGCAGGGTCTCCTAAGTGCCACTACGTGGACTATCACGACAGCACTGTGGGGCATTTTCCCCACATAATGGATGGAAGAAGTGTCTCAGGATAAGCACAACATCCAGTTGCATGCCCTGTGTCTTGCCAGCACTTGATGCAGACGGGCGTTCTGTAAGCATGGTGCCCCCCCTGTGGCTCACGTGGGCAGATTCCAAAGCATCGCCGCTGCACAGGTGCACTGGCCAGCACATCCTCTGAGCACTCTCAGGAGCACACTCGGCATTTGCACCTACACCGTCACCGCCTTGCCTCCCTGCCCCTTGGCCTCCTGTAAATGCCTGGACCTCGCCTGCACTTCAAGGAAAGATAGAAGCCACTCATTTGTTGTAAAAGCGAATTTGGGGAGAGCTCCTCTGAGCCAAAAAAACATATGGTCTAATTTCCTGGAAGAAAAAACGGAAGGAAAGGATTCTAAAAGAGTTCTATTTTTAGAGGGAAAAGGTATTGAACAGGGTAGTGCATTGGCTAGATTGTTTTCAAGAATAATTTTGAAAGACAGATGCGCCGGTCCAGGTGTGATGTTTCCTGAAACCAGAACATCTTAAAAAAAAAAAAAAAACTAAAAAGGAAGTGCAGGTCAATGTTTCACTCCCTGGACATTGGAGGTGATAAGGTTAACCATCCATGCCACCACCTTCTTGCCACCAGCAGCCTCAATTCCTAGCTACACAACCAGGCAGGATGGAGGACAAAGGTCTACACAGTGACCATCTCTCCGCACGAGTAGAACCCTTTCCTCTCTGACCTAGTCAGGAACTTAATTATCCACCCCAAAGAATGAGATTTCCAATTCCTACTGTTACACAAAGCACAACACAAAAACACCACAGCTACGGGCAAAAACCTAAAATACACTCAGAAGGAGAAACCTGCAGGGCCACGCACAGAGAAAAGGCCGTTCGCAGACATCATAGTGACAGAGGATTGGCGAGTGCAGGGGAGCAGCAAAGCCCCTTAGCGCATGTTTGGTAAATTTTTGTCCTCTTGGTGAACCTGGAGCACAAGCAGAGGGTGAGGTTCTCTTCCAGCTGGTTCTGGGGACCCTGATACAAGAAGTTCTCATACTAGGGCCAACGGCAGAGTTCAGAGAGGCCCACTGAGAAACAAAGCTGATGGATTCAAAGCAAGAGAAATGCCACCTGATTCTAAAAGCTTTCTCATTCCCAAATGAGGCTCAGCATTCTCACCAGTTGAAACTAGGAAGAAATTGGGTTTTTCCCCCCCAGATCCTGATAAACAGTGGGACCAGGATTCAAGCACAGACCAGGTCATTCGTTGCATAGTGATGCTTTATTAAACTACATGGAAACCACACAGAAACCTCATCCCATTCCTGGGTTCACTTGTTTGTTGATTACTGTTGCTGCGTTACTGTTGTCTGGAGCAAGATGGACTCTTCCTTAGGAGGATTAACTGAGCGGGTGACTCTCTCCTTCAAGGGTCTTGGGTCCCTGTGGGGAGACCAGGTGAGTAACCTGTGCTGATGAGTAGCCCAGGCTGACTTCAGTTTGCATGGACTACGCCTGACATAGAGAAAGGGAAACTAGGCATATAATAACGAGATGAGGTTGTCCAGTAGTTTAAGAGTCTGCACTTCCAATGCAGAAGGCACAGGTTTGATCCCTGGTCAGGGAACTAAGATCCCACATGCTGTGCGGTGTGGCCAAAAAATTTAAAAAATAATTAATTAAAAATAATGACATGACAGTTTACTGCATTCTTAAAACACACTCTCAGATCATGTCTTTCTGCCTCAGTTGTCACCCCACAATGGCCTGAGGCCCTACACTATGACCATCACCTCCCAAGAAGGGTCCTCAGAGAGAGACTTCTCTGGAGGGCAGGGAGCTTGGCTTGCTCATCTTTGTATTGTACCCCTGTGTACCGTCAATCCCACGATTCCCAGAACAGCAGCTCCAATTTATTGGAGTCAATCTGCTGCAACCTTCTTCATGCTAGCACTTTGACGATGCTAAACATCTTAGCCAGTCAACTTGAGAATAACAAAACTGTTTTTCTAAGGAGGAAGCATATTTCCAAATGACACGTGTGAGCTTTTTCTGATTACAAAAGTAATACATATTCATGGTAGAAATTTGGAAAATTCGGAAAAGCATAAATAAAAAGTAAAATAATTAATACTCCCATCATTTACAAAAGAACCACTGTGAACATGCTTATTCTTCCAGGTTTCTTCCTATGCCTCTATTCACATATATTACAAAACTGGGATCAGAGCGATTACTATTTTTAATCTTTTTAACATAACTTATGAGCTCTATCATGCATGTCCTTAAATATTCTTGAAGAACATGATTTCTAATGGTTGCAATGTGTTCTACCATATGGATGTTTCAGCATTCTGTAATTTAACCAATTTCCTTTGTTGGGTATTTTGGTTGTTTTTAATTTCCCACTATTATAAATAAAGTTTCAGTGAACATCCTAGCACATAAATCTTTGCACCCATTTTAATTATTTCCATATGTGAAGTTCGTAGAAGTGGAATGGCTCAAGGACTAAAAAGCAAGAGTATGTTGAAGATGAAAAATGATACGCAGGCCAGAGTCTAACTTCATCCATTTAGGGCGGTGAGGATGAAGGAACCATCTCTCGGCCTCAAAGTACAACCCTGACATTTTTGGTTCGTCTTCCACTCTATGAGTAGACTATTCTGTTGTGCGTTGGTGCCACTTAACAAAAGGAAGCTGTGGAGCCAGACAGACCTGTGTTCTAATCCTGACACCTCCACTTGTCAGCCGTGTGACCTTGGGTAATGCCCTGAGCCCTACTTTCTCCAAAGACACAGTGAAGATAAGAGAAAGAAGCGTCTAAAACTGCGAGCTTGTTCTCCTCTCCTTCTTACTAGCAGAACCCTGTTTCTCATTTGAGGAAACATTGTACCGGGTGAAGTTATGACAAAGTCAGGTTCCCTGGGCAGTTAAATGTGGCTAGAGGTGACCTTAAGTATTAAAACTTAATCCTAAGATGTAGGGGGAAATTGTAGAACTCCTAGAAAGACTTTTTTCCTAGCTTTTTTTCAGTTCAGTTCAGTTCAGTTCAGTCGCTCAGTCGTGTCCGACTCTTTGCGACCCCATGAATCGCAGCACGCCAGGCCTCCCTGTCCATCACCAACTCCCGGAGTTCACTCAGACTCATACCCCTTGAGTCAGTGATGCCATCCAGCCATCTCATCCTCTGTCATCCCCTTCTCCTCCTGCCCCCAATCCCTCCCAGCATCAGAGTCTTTTCCAATGAATCAACTCTTCACATGAGGTGGCCAAAATACTAAAGTTTCAGCTTTAGCATCAGTCCTTCCAAAGAAATCCCAGGGCTGTTTTTTTAAGGTTGGAATATAATTGCTTTACAGTGTTGTGCTAGTTTCTGCTATACAACAATGTGAACCATACATACATATATATATATATATCTCCCCTCCTTTTTGAGCTTCCCTCCCACCTCCCATAACACCAGCGTCCCCACCCCCCAGGTCATCGCAGGGCTCAGAGCTGAGCTCCTGTGCCATACAGCAGCTTCCCACCAGCCATCTATTTTACACATGATGGTTCATAGATGTCAGTGCCACTCTCTCAACTGTCCCACCTCCTCCATCACCCTCTGTATCCACAAGTCCTTCTCTGCATCTGTGTCTATATTCCTGCCTTGCAAATAGGTTCATCAGTACCATTTTCTTAGACTCCATATATATGTGTTCAGCTCAGTTCAGTTGCTCAGTCGCGTCCGACTCTTTGCGACCCCGTGGACTACAGCACGCCAGGCCTCCCTGTCCATCACCAACTCCCAGAGTTTACTCAAACTCATTGAGTCAGTGATGCCATCCCACTATCTCATCCTGTATCATTCCCTTCTCTTCCTGCCTTCAATCTTTCCCAGCATCAGGGTCTTTTCCAATGAGTCAGTTCTTCACATCAGGTGGCCAAAGTATTGAAGTTTCAGCTTCAACATCAGTCCTTCCAATGAACACTCAGGACTGATCTCCTTTAGGATGCACTAGTTGGATCTCCTTGCAGTCTAAGGGACTCTCAAGAGTCTTCTCCAACACCAATGCTTTAAAGCATCAATTCTTCAGCACTCAGCTTTCTTGATAGTCCAACTCTCATATCCATACATGACCACTGGAAAAACTATAGCCTTGACTAGACAGAACTTTGTTGGCAAAGTAATGTCTCTGCTTTTGAATATGCTGTCTAGGTTGTTCAAAACCTTCCTTCCAAGGAGCAAACGTCTTTTAATTTCATGGCTGCAGTCACCATCTGCAGTAATTTTGGAGCCCCAAAATATAAAGTCAGCCACTGTTTCCACTGTTTCCCAAACTATTTCCCATGAAGTGATGGGATCAGATGCCACGATCTTAGTTTTCTGAATGTTAAGCTTTAAGCCAACTTCTTCACTCTTCTCTTTCACTTTCATCAAGAGGCTCTTTAGTTCTTCTTCACTTTCCACTATAAGGGTGGTGTCATCTGCATATCTGAGGTTATTAATATTTCTCCCGGCAATCTTGATTCCAGCTTGTGCTTCATCCAGCCCAGCATTTCTCATGATGTACTCTGCATATAAGTTAAATAAGCAGGATGACAACTTTGCATGAAATGTTCCCTTGGTGTCTCTAATTTTCTTGAACAGATCTCTAGTCTTTCCCATTCTGTTGTTTTCCTCTATTTCTTGATCACTGAGGAAGTCTTTATCTTTCCTTGCTATTCTTTGGCACTCTGCATTCAAATGGGTCTATCTTTCCTTTTCTCCTTTGCTTTTCACAGCTATTTGTAAGGCCTCCTCAGACAGCCATTTTGCTTTTTTGCATTTCTTTTTCTTGGGGATGGTCTTGATCCCTGTCTCCTGTACAATGTTACAAACCTCCATCCCTAGTTCATTAGGCACTCCGTCTATCAAATCTAGTCCCTTACATCTATTTCTCACTTTCACTGTATAATCATAAGGGATTTGATTTAGGTCATACCTGAATGGTCTAGTGGTTTTCCCTACTTTCTTCAATTTAAGTCTGAATTTGAAAATAAGGAGTTCATGATCTGAGCCACAGTCAGCTCCTGGTCTTATTTTTGCTGACTGTAGAGGGGGCCCGGCGTGCTGCAATTCAAGGTGTCGCAAAGAGCCGGACACGACTGAGAGACTAAACTGAACTGAACTGAGAGCTTCTCCATCTTTGGCTGCAGAGAATATAATCAGTCTAACTTCAGTGTTGACCATCTGGTGATGTCCATGTGTAGAGTCTTCTCTTGTGTTGTTGGAAGAGGGTGTTTGCTATGACCAGTGCGTTCTCTTGGCAAAACTCTATTAGCCTCTGCCCCCTTCATTCCGTACTCCAAGGCCAAATTTGCCTGTTACTCCTGGTGTTTCTTGACTTCCTACTTTTGCATTTCAGTCCCCTATAATGAAAAAGACATCTTTTGCGGGTGTTAGTTCTAGAAGGTCTTGTAAGTCTTCATAGAACTGTTCAACTTCGGCTTCCTCAGCATTACTGGTTGGGGCATGTGTTAATATACTATATTTGTTTTTCTCTCTCTGACTTACTTCACTCTGTATGACAAACTCTAGGGTCATACACTTTACACAAGTGAGTCAGTTTTGTTCCTTTTTTACGTCTGAGTAATATTCCATTGTGTGTTTAGATGTGCTGTGCTGTGCTGAGTCGCTCAGTTGTGTCTGACTCTTTGTGACCCCATGGACTATAGCCTGCCAGGCTTCCCTGTCCATGGAAACTCTCCAGGTAAGAATACTGGAGTGGGTTGCCATACCCAGGGGATCTTCCCAATCCAGGGATCAAACCCAGGTCTCCCACGTTGCAGGTGGATTCTTTTACCATCTGAGCCACCAGGGTAGCCCATATATATATTACACAGACATAATTGTCATACAACATTATGCAAGTTTAAGGTGTACAACATGATGATGTAATACTCATATGTATTGCAAAATGATCACCTCATTAAGATTAGTTAACACACCCATAACCTTGTGTACTTATCTTGTTTTGTATGTATGGTGAGAACATTTAAGATCTACCCTCTTAGAAACTTTCAAGTATAAGATACAATCTTATTAACTGTGGTCACCATGCCGTACACATTTTTCTAGGGCTCAGTCATCCTGTAACTCTAATTTGTACCTTTGACCAATATCCATTTCCCCCTCACCCCTGGAAACCATCAATCTGTGCCCTATTTCTATGAGTTTTTCTTGTTGAGATTCCACATATAAGTGAGATCCTACAGTATTCATCATCCTCTGTCTGACTTATTTCACTTAGCATAAGACCTTTGAGGTCCATTCATGTTGTTGCAAACAGCAGGATTTCCTTCTTTTTAATGATGAAACAATATTTCTGCATGTATGTGTATATGGCATTTGTAACATGTGTATAATGTGCAATATAAAAATATAATATAAAAGTCATTTTCTTCATCCATTCATCTGTGGATGTACACTTGAGCTGTTTTCATGTCTTGGATGTTGTAATGCTGCAATGAACTTGGGAGAAGAGCTATCTCTTTTTTACTTTTCTTTTTTTATTAAGCCGTAATTGACATACAATATTATGTCAGTTTCAGGTATACAGCATAGTGATTCAATATTCGTACACACTATGAAATGATCAGCACAATGAGCCTACTTAACATCTGTCACAATATATAGCATTATTTTCTTGAAATAAGAACTTATAAGACTTACTCTCCCAGAAACTTTAAAGCATACAATACAGTATTATTAACTAAGTTGCTTGCTAGAAATTATATTTCCAAGACTTGTTTATTTCATAACTGGAAGCTTGTACATTTTGACTCCCTTTACCCATTTTGCCCACTCCCCACCCCTAGATAGCTGTTTGAGATAATGATTTATTTCCTTCAGATACATATCCAGAAGTGGGATTGTTGGATCATGGTAGTTCCACTTTTATTTTTTAAAAAACCTCCATTCTGTTTTCCATAGTGGCTAGCCCAATTTACATTTGGGGAAGACTTCCTAAAAGCAGGACTACTTGAGAAAGAAACTCTTTCACATTCACTCCTTCCTGATGCTTGGAACTCAGATGTAATGGCTGGAGCTCTGGCAGTCATTTTGTGATCTTAATGAAGCCATTCTTTAAGACTATTAGAAAAGAAAAGCTAGTGTCCAAGTCCCTTGGGATACCATGGAGCTGTCACATTTGCCCTGAACTGACTCATTCACTTTCTTATAACTGTGCCAAGAAACATTGTTTGATTAACCCAGCCTTGTTTAGAATTTTCTCTTATCAGCAGCCAAACCTAATTCTAGTTGATGAGAATACTCTATTATATAATCATTGTGAGGATAAAATAATTTATTAATATGCCTGGCATAGGGTTTAGTCCTTTGCTGTTCTAATTGTATCCAGTTTTTATTCCCAGCACATGCTAACCTCCTCCTGACCCTCTCCCCGTTCCCCTTTTCTCTCCCAATATGAAACCACAAGAAGACCTACTCCTCCAACTTCCAGTGGAGACTTTCTTCCTGGTAATCTTAGCAGTCTACCTGCTGACACAAATTTTTCCATTTTTCACCATTTTCTTCTTCCCCCCCCTTGAAGCCTATGTTTCCATTGATTTACTGGGATTTCTGGACTTCTATGCCTCTCTTAGGGATTCAGAACCATTCCTGATTTTCCAACAATTAATCCAGAAATTTACTTTCTATTTCTCATCAAGATATAGTCATAAACCACTCCAAATAGCTTCAAACAGCTATCACACACTCAGACATATTTATGCCTGAACTTCTAATTGACAGTTTAGATTACCTCACAGATCAGATCTGACAAATTCCCTGGTCAGAAGAAACTCAGAATACTTTATTCTCAATCTGGAAACCAGAAAAATTACCTAACTGTTCATCTAAAGTGCTGAGCATGCCCTACCTATCTACCTTCTACATTCTCTTAGTGGGCTGGGAACCTGAAATGATAACCAGGGCAGGGCCAACTTCTTGAATGGTGGGAATAAAATTAGTCTAACCAGTCAACAAAGCGACATTATGAAATTTGATCACAGTTGCTAAATTAAAAGGCAAAACCATTGTTTGGACTGAAAGTTGTCTTCAGTTTTGGTTGCAAATATATATACAGAATTAAAGAGACTAAATTATATTTACTAATAGGTTTAATATTGAAAAATTAAAAACAACTGAAATATAGCAAGAGATTCATAAATATGTTATAACCATAGATATAATCCTCAGCTACAAAAGTATAACTGTACATAAAGTAGATTGCAACATGGAAAACATTTGTAGTATTAGGAAAATGAACTACACAGATGGCATAAACAACAAGGCCATTCTGTCCATCTTTGTCACTGTTAGCTGCTGATTTTTCAGTTTCTCCCACACATTCGTGGAGCATTTTGGCACCTACTTCACAATGTTGCTCTCCACCCTCGTTCTGTTCAACCCTCCTGATGGCATGGTTATCTGATATAATATACACCCACGAACCTGGTGTATGGCTCTTCAGTATCTGGAATTCCAGTGTTCCACTATCCTAAGGTTCATGGCTTTGATTCATTTTGAGCTAATTTTTATATATGGTGTGAGATGGGAGTTGATCTTGATGCTCTCAATACTTGAAATTCTCTCTCTTCTTGACCTTCAATCTGGCTTCCCTCCAATTCTCACTCAATCTCACTTCACTTTCATTCTGGTTTTATAAAAAGGGTTGTTTTCTTTCCTACAGGTCTCCATTGTCATTGTTGATTTAATTTTGACTCCCTTTCTTGACTACAAGTTTGTGAGCAGAAATCTCCATATCTGATTTTATATTCACCAAAACCTCTGATGAAGCCTGGAACTCTGTGGGTATTAATCCATGTTTATGTGAAAAACAAAGATGACATCAGGAAAAAGTTTTCAAAGTAAAATATAGAATATATATGTTTGTGTGTTTTATGTGTGTGTGTGTGTGTGTGTGTGTGCATACACACAGATAGATTAAATCTTGCCTTTTTTCTTGTATTTTTTATGGTAAAGAAACATGGAAATAATAGGAAAACATCTGTATTTAAGGAGAAGAGGGAGAAGAGCTAAAATTCTGACAAACAGGAAAAATAACTTACTATGCTGACAACCTCATGTGGTTGTGAGATCAAATGAAACCACGTAATTGAAAGCAACCTTTATTCATAGCTCTCTACAAACACAAGGTAAAGCTCTCACTAAACAAGCCTCAGATGTTTATGTTCTTGTCATCATCCAGTAAAGTCTGAATTCCTTTAGGGAAAGACCCATTTCATGTGGCTCTCCTGCACCTTGCACCATGGCTGGCAAAGAGCAATCCAAATTCTTTTGCTTATTCAACTAATATGCCTTGAGTAGGTACCACGTGGCAGACTATGCATTGTTCTGGAGACTACAAACATCTGTCATCGTGACCTACTGTGCATTGAAACAGAGAATAGGTTTATATGAACAATATTAAATCTGCTGGTGTTCTTGACATGCTGTCTTTTCATAATCTCAATGATGATGACCATGCAACATACTTCAAATGATTTTTAAGGAAGTGGGACTTCCCTGGTAGTCCAGTGGTTGAGAATCCGCCTGCCAATGCAGGGGACACAAGTTTGATCCCTGGTCTGGAAAGTTTCCATATGCCACAGAGCAACAAACCCCGTGTGCCACAACTATGACGCCTGTGCTCTAGAGCCCGTGCTCTGTGATGAGAGAAGCCACAGCAGTGAGAAGCCCACGCACTGCAACTAGAGCGTAGCCCTCGCTTGCCGCAACCAGAGAAAGACAATGAGCAGCAAGGAGGACTCCGTGCAGCCAAAAATAAAGATTTGTCAATTAATTTAAAGCAAGAAAGGTGAAGAAAACCTAAGGCAATACTAGCAAAACCAAAACCTCTCAGGCATTTCCGGAGTACCGATTCTGGGTAAACTGCCCTAGAATCTGAGGAATAAGGGGATATCTGAGACTTGCCTCCTGCCTAGGAAGGTGCAAAGACCAGTGGAGAGAAGGGTAGAAGGGTAGGCTCTGAGGCAAGCTGGAAGGGAGGCTTGAACAAAATGCTGAGACCGTTCAGGGCAGGGCAGGATGACAAGGAGAACATCATGGCATCTTAGGCACGTTTTTGCTCACGCGTACCTGTTGGGCCACTTAAGTGGGCTAGCTTTACAAAGAGATTGGGGCACCTGTGTGGTCATCTCCCTGCCCACACTGATGGGAAGATAGCTTTTGCAGGAGTCATCACTGAACACTGGGCTCCTGTGAAAGTACTGGATGAGCCTCAAGTGTGGTGGGCTTTCCATTTCTTCCAGAACAAGTAAGTGGGCAGGACGGGAAGCTGGGGACCACCTAATCCAACCTTCCACTCTGTGCTTCATTAATTGTTTGTTTTTTCTATCTCTGAATCTATGACCTCACTCAAGGATGAATGTCTTTCGACCCCACCTTTCAGGAGACCCTTGGATTTTTTTGATGGTACCCATTTTTAAAGAAAAAGTAGAAGAAATGAGCATTCAATTAAATATAACTCAGACAATCTGTTTTATCAAAGCAGATTGATCATAAATCAGAAGAAGAGGTACATTCCGAATCACATACGTGAAACAGAAACTTGGCAACAGGCCCATCCTGGACTGCCATCCTCCTAGGTCTATACAAGGTCAATATGGTAATTCATTTCCAGAAATTACTTAATTCTAGTGTCTGTAACTAAATGGTGATTTATCTTCAAGTACAGAAGCATGTCATGTCAGGTAAAACTGTTATTTGAAAATGTAAGTTTACACTCAGGTGAATTGTTCAGTCAGTTCAATTGAGTTCAGTTGCTCAGTCGTGTCTGACTCTTTGCGACCCCATGAATTGCAGCACGCCAGGCCTCCCTGTCCATCACCATCTCCCGGAGTTCACTCAGACTCACGTCCATCGAGTCTGTGATGCCATCCAGCCATCTCATCCTCTGTCGTCCCCTTCTCCTCCTGCCCCCAATCCCTCCCAGCATCAGAGTCTTTTCCAATGAGTCAACTCTTCGCGTGAAGAGGTGGCCAAAGTATTGGAGTTTCAGCTTTAGCATCATTCCTTCCAAAGAAATCCCAGGGCTGATCTCCTTCAGAATGGACTGGTTGGACCTCCTTGCAGTCCAAGGGACTCTCAAGAGTCTTCTCCAACACCACAGTTCAAAAGCATCAATTTTTCAGCACTCAGCTTTCTTCACAGTCCAACTCTCACATCCATACATGACCACTGGAAAAACCATCGCCTTGACTAAACGGACCTTTGTTGGCAAAGTAATGTCTCTGCTTTTCAATATGCTAGCTAGGTTGGTCATTACTTTTCTTCCTAAGAGCAAGGGTCTTTTAATTTCATGGCTGCAGTCACCATCTGCAGTGATTTTGGAGCCCAAAAACAGAAAGTCTGGCACTGTTTCCTCTGTTTCCTCATCTATTTCCCATGAAGTGATAGGACCAGATGCCATGATCTTCGTTTTCTGAATGTTGAGCTTTAAGCCAACTTTTTCACTCTCCTCTTTCACTTTCATCAAGAGGC
>SJYT01066636.1:456543-509447 GCA_006410635.1 Cephalophus harveyi
GATATCATAAAACTGAATCTTTATAGAAGGAACATTTCTTAAACACGCTAAAACTGGACTCCACTGACAAAAAATAAAAGTCGTCTCTCGCTACCTTTCCTAGAACACTGTGCCTACCGAGAGCTGAGCATATCTCTAAGAAACCTTCCACTGTGGTCAGCAGATAATGTCTGTGCTCAGGCAAGTTCCAAAAGTCTGCGTGGTAAAAGTCTTTACGCTGCCAAGCCAGACTGCTGGAGGTCAGTCATAACTTCCTTTCAAATTATAGTAATTAATAACAGATTTTCTTCCTGTTATTGACCCAGGCATAAATGCACACTTGAAAAACAGCCAAGACAGATTTACATGATGCCCTACAAGAAAGTTTCCCTCTATGGCACCAACATAAGCTTTACTCCAGATTTCTGGCAGAGCGCATCTCTGTTGCCTTGCTCCAGCAAAGTGGGCCTACGCACACTGCAAAATAAACTCAGAGAATGCTCAGCAATCTGCTGGCGGAGGTGCTTGCTAAGTGAGCAGCTCTCCCCTCTGCCAGCCAAAGCCTGATCATTTCTCTGTTCACCTCATTTGCATTATCTAGTGAAAAATGCACAACCTTGGACCATATTTGAAGCCATGAATTTACTAGAACTTGACAATGAGAAGTCAAATCCAGTATGGAGGACTTCTCTGAATGCCTGTTCAATGACACAGGATAGCAGACACATTTTATGATGATGTGGGTGACATGCTTTATCTATCTGTAAAAGTTTCATGCATTTATTTAATAAACATTTAACAAACACTAAGAAGACAAGGTAAGAACCTTACCCTTTGGTGGAAAGAGGTAAACTTGGGGTAGGTTGGAGAGCTGGCTGGACGTGACACAGTCTGAGAGAAATGGACAGATACTCCGGAGACAGGTTGATTCTATCTTGGTCTGGAGAATGGCTGGACCCTTTGTATATTTATTGTAAACTTTGGGGAGATAATCTACCCTGGTGACCCTATAAACATCCTTCCTTCCTTGTGCAAACATGAAAGTTTTCAAATGATGATCTCCTTAACAGAGATACAAATCTGTTGTTGTTTTTTCCTAGAATTGAAAGTGTGTTTGGAAGAATCCCAGTGATGAGTGACAATGAAAACTCCTGTTTTGTTTTGTTTTCCAAAAATGAAAAGGCTATCTTCTTTTGTGCAGATGTAGGACATTTCACAGCCTTTCTTACTCTCCTGAATGTTCTCTTTCCTACTGGAAGTTTGGTGCTGCAGGTGAGCTGGTGATACCTAATTTCCCCTCTGCTCTTTAAAGGAAGAAAATGATAGCCGGACCCGGCACAAGGCATTGCCATCTGTAGGTGTTAGAAGAAACCCATTTAATTTTTAGGACTTTCCAAGCCTTCGAAGCTAAAGGCAAAGAAGAGAGGAAAACCAGCATAGATTCTGGAAGTGATTTTTCTCTCTTATGTAAACTATTAAGATGATGGAAACTGACATCATTATATTTACTCCATAAGATTTTGTTTTGTAATTGCATTTGAATATATTAATATATTACAGCAAAGGGAATAAGGAAAAGTAATATGGGTTGCTCTGTCAGTGTGGGAGCTGAGAGACACATCCACAGCAACCTGGACTTCCATGGGGGGGGTTGTGGACATCAGAACATATCAGGGAATCAGAAGCCATCAGCAAATCCAACATGTTGTCAGTGTACAAAGTTGTTCTGTGCTCCCTGCAGACAGGCACAAGCAGAATCAATCAAACTGGGCTTTAATGAAGACACGAGTCAATCATTAGAATTTGCCAGGGCTAATTCTAGCACTGTCCAAGACAAAAACCAAACCAAAAAAAATTCAATTTATTGTCTTCTGGTCCTCCTCTAAAATGGAACTCTTGGCTTAATTAGAAAAAGACTTCATTCATCCAAGACAAATGAGGGGACTCATCGCTGATGTGAGGAGGGGTAAGAATTTCTATAACTCCCAAGAACGTGTTTACAGAATTACACAGCTTCTGATGAAATTCTCATTGCATCCCACTCGTGGAGGTAGCGGGAAGTGAGTTATCCTCATCTTTAAATGAACAAATGCCAAGAATATCCCACCCAATAGCCTCTCTCCACAGAGCAAAGAAATGTGTAATTTTGGGGACTGAATGCACATTTAGCTTCCTCTTTCTGTGTTGATTATATTTCTCAAATTCATTTTTATTGAACTGGTCCAGCTTAAAATGTAATTGGCTTCAGAGAAGACAAAAATAGGTCTCCTCACAGTTGTACTGAATTTTTAAAATGTAAAATAGAAAAATTAAATGATGCGAACACATTGATTCAAGGATGCCAGTTCCAGCCCACATTATATCCCACACATGTGCAGTTCCATCCAGATGGTATATCTTTCCTTTTAAGATGCCCAGAAAATGATTACATGTGTAACCATATTAAGCAATTTATCATTTGGCTTGGAGGGAGCAATTTTACCTACATTACAGTTCTGCATTTTATTTTTTTAATTTTTATTGAAATATAGTTGATTTACAACGTTGTGTTAGTCTCAGATGTACAGCAAAGTAATGCAGTTATACATATATATGTTCTTTTTTACATTCTCTTTCTTTATAAGTTATTACAAGACATTGAAATAGTTCCCTGTACTTTAGAGTAGGTCCTTGTTGGGTATCTATTTTGTATATAGTATTGTGTACATGTTTATCCTTAACTTCTAATGTATCCCTCTTCTCCACTTTAATGTAAGGAAAGCCAATACATGTAGTTGCACATTTAGCAAGAGTTTCTACGAGGGAACTTCCCTGGTGAGCTTCCCTGGTGGCTCAGACGGTAAAGAGTCTGCCCGCAATGCAGGAGACCCAGGTTCGATCCCTGGGTCGGGAAGATCCCATGGAGAAGGAAATGGCAACCCACTGCACTACTCCTGCCTGGAAAATTCCATGGACTGAGGAGCCTGATAGGCTACAGTCTATGGGGTCACAAAGAGTCGGACACGACTGAGCAACTTCACTTTCACTTTCACCCTCCTACCAGGGACCGTCTATTAAGAATCCACTTGCAGGTGTGGCTGTAGCGAGTGTTCAGTAGAGCTCACGTGTCTGAGGAAGCCAAAAGGCCTTCCTGTAAATCACATACCATCAAACACCTTATTTTGTCCTCAGAATTCAGTTTTCACGTACAGACTAAATTTTTAATGATGATGTTTTCATGTTTCTCCACAAAACTATCATTCCCAGAATATTCTTAAGAGGCAAAAAGGCATACAGTTATTTAGACTCATCCATTTTTTTCAGTTCAACTTGCATTTTTATATGAAGATCATAATGCTTTATATTAATAAAATGACTCTGTGCAGTGATGGCTCTAGTTACCTGATGGGTTGTAAAAGCTCTTGTGTTTCTTCATTCAGATTTTTTTTTCCTCATTTGAGAGCAAGTCAGGGTAGTTGGTATGAATCGAGTCCCCAACCCAGAGAAGGGCCCCACCAATAAAAGGTCATGGGAATGACTCAATTGCAACACAAAGGAAAACGGTCAAAAGTGTCCACTCAGGAGTATTACTCCTTACCCTTTCCCAGTCTCCTTGTAGAACGCAGCCCACACCCTCGAGATGCTTGGAAGGGAAAATACCTTCTCTCCAATATTTCTGTGGAAGATTGTTATAAGGCCGCAAACCACTTGCCCTGGTAGGAACTCCTGGCAGAGAATTGAGTGTAGACAGGCTTCTCCAAAGAGGAGCAGGAAAAGTTGTTCATCTTCCTCTGTTCCTTGTCTCCAATCCCCTTTCTGCTGTAAGTGCCTCACTTTTTTTTTTCACCTCTAGCAGCAGCAGCAACACACACCTCAAATGCCTTTCCCCAGTGTGGTCTAAACTCCCCTTTCTTTAATCTTGGAGAAGGAAATGGCAATCCACTCCAGTGTTCTTAACCCGGAGAATTCCATGGACAGAGGAGCCTGGTGGGCTACAGGGTCGCAACAAGTCGAACATGACTGAGCGACTACACTTTCTTTAATCTAGAATGTGATTCAGCTACTCCATCCAGTCTTCTTTACTTCTCCCGAAATAAGCCTCTAGAGGATCCCTCACCTCTTTCATTGCCAAGATTTCCATTTGCTCCTTTGACAAAAGTACCATAGCACCTGTGTTTTCTCCATTCTTTGTTTGGTGTAAAATGTGGCACATCCAAGCTGAATTGGATACTGTTGAGATGTTCATGGAGCCAATCACAGCTACGCTCCACCAGCAGTCCCTGCCCTCCGAGACTGCTGGGCGGAGACCTCCCACAGCACCAGAGTGTAGCTTTGTGACATGAATAGCCCTCTCCAACAGCATCCAAGGTAGAGAACCAACCAGAATGGGGATTTGGGCTAGACATGCAAGGAATGGTCAGTTGGTATCATAAGAATGGAACAAAAAGAAAGACACATCATGACAACAGATTGTGCTAATCTTAAGGGAGCACCTGTGCTGTGCTTAGTCGCTCAGTCGTGTCTCACTCTTTGCGACCCCAAGGACTGTAGTTCATGGGGATTCTCCAGGCAAGAATACTGAAGTAGGTTGCCATGCCCTCTTCAGTAGATCTTCCCAACCCAGGGATCGAACCTAGGTCTCCCACGGGCAGGCGGATTCTTTACCGTCTGACTACTGGGCGAGCCCAAGAGAGCACCTGACCTATCTCTATCTCCATGGCTTTCATACTAGCCCACATCTATCTTGAGTGAGTGTTACTTAAGATAGAAAATGCCTAGTTAAATTGGTACCAGCCCACTCATTCTCTCTTGACATTCAACCTCCTTCACCCCTCCTCCTACATCCAGGAATTCCAATACTGTTGCTGATGGTTCTAGAACTTTCTCTCCACCCCTTAACCCTTGTTCCTTCAGCAATGCATCTCCACTCACCAACCATGGAGGTTGTTAGACACAGCTAAAGGGCACAGACAGACACAGCTAAAGGGCACACTCCTATTCCATCTCTTGAACTCACAAGAATGTCCTAAAGACACTTTAGTTAAATGCACTGGCTAGCTGAGTGCATATGAGAACAGCTGGGAAAGACATGTATGAAATATAGAAGGCAAGCAGTTTTTGGAGCTGGTATCTAGGATCTACTGGAGGTCAGAACAAGTAAACATGTAATAGCTTAACTAGTTCCAAAAGGCAGTTTAAGCAAATTAGGAAGATTGGGGGTCAGAACCAGTGATTAAAATATGGTTCAGAGTAGTCTGGAGTGATAATTCATGGACCATTTGGGAAATGCAATAGGTGCCTGAATGAAGATGGTTTTTCATGATGACCATTTTTATCTCCTGGAGTTTAATTGGCAGTTTTCTTTTTCCTGGAAATTTTATTTTTTCTGTTTATTTCTGGTTCCTGATATTGGATTAAAAGCAATGAAATCAACCCATCTTAAATTGTACTAAGTAGTGTTGAGCCCTCTGCTAGTCTGCAATTTATTATCTGGGCCATCTTTACCACACCAGTGATGGCTTGCTTTGCAATAATGTTGCAGTTTAAAGCATTTTGATAAAGGGTAGATAGAGCCTATTGTGAAGGAATGAAATTTGTGTTTCTACAATAAAACAAATGTCATTTTATCTTTTAAAGCCAAAGAGACTCTCTCCTCCAACCCCTTTAATTTGATTCCACTCTAAAAAACTATCTCCTTTCCTTTGCTTCACTGAAAAATGGTATTTTTATGTAAAAGCTGATGTAGACACTTTTATTTCTTAACCCAAATTTTTGTGTTCTGTGTCCCAGCAAGCGATCAAGTATACTTACAATGGTTGTCAGAATCTCAAGTGACCCACTGCCCCCTCTTTCCAAACAGCTCATTGTCAACAAACTCATGGACACCAGGGAGATCCCAAAGATTAAAATTTCATTTACTATAGAATGCAAGTACTTGAACTAAAGGAAACCAGTCAAAGTTAATTTGGCCTTAAAATCCCCTTTGGGAAGAATCTTTGATATTTACTATGTGGCAGAAAATATTCCTTCAATCAATCAAAAACAACAAGGAAACTTCTTGGAGATGCATGAGCTAAAACATCATCGGCTCTATTCTAATTTTGTAATTATCTCTAATTATTCTAGACAGAATTAATTTTAGTTTAGGTATGTATGTGAGCAGGCTTCCCAGGTGGTGCTAGTGGTAAGAACCTACCTGCCAATGCAGGAGACATAAGAGACGTGGGTTTGATCCCTGGGTTGAGAAGATCCCTGGAGGAGGGCATGGCCACCCACTCCAGTACTCTTGCCTGGAGGATCCCACAGATAGAGAAGCCTGGTGGGCTACAGTCCATGGAGCCACACAGAGTCAGACATGGCTAAAGCGATCTGCATGCACGCACCTACATGTGTGTGAGCACACACACGCAACTATGGGTTTCACAAGGCACCTGCAGAAAAAAGACAGGGACTTGAAAAGCAAGGTGAAGCCAACAATATTAGAAACAAACAAAATCCGGAATTACTGGACTAGAAAATGTACACAGATTTTTGTTCTTTGCCTCGGACTGCAAGGAGGTCAAATCAGTCAATCCTATAGGAAATCGGTCCTGAATAATCATTAGAAGGACTGATGCTCAAGCTGAAGTTCCAATACTTCGGCCACCTGATGCAAAGAACTGACTCACTGGAGAGGACCAGGATGCTGGCAAAGATTGAAGGCAGGAAGATAAGGGGATGACAGAGGATGAGATAGTTGGATGGTATCACCGACTCAATGGACATGAGTTTGAGCAAACTCCAGGTGTTGGTGATGGACAGGGAAGCCTGATGTGCTGCAGTCCACGGGGTCTCAAAGAGTCAGATACGACTGAGCAACTGAACTGATACTTTTCAACATTAAGTGCCACTCGAACTGCATGATGACCGGTTCTCTTCTTTCTCTGCTTCTCACATGATCTCTGTCTGCTCAGCAGAGCACAACTTCAATACGAAACAGAACAGAACAAGATGCAGACCATCCTGGTTCTGGGTCACGGCTGTAAGCCCAGGGCTTCAGGTCAATGCCTGGCTGAGAGGGAGGGGTCTTGTCAGACCCAGACATCAGGCCACCGGGGGCCGGCGGCCCTGCTGCCTCCCTCCCTCTGAAATAGAGTTATGCTGGAGAGTGACAGATGACCAACCCAGAGGCGACAGTCCGTCGCTGCCTCCAACAGACAGAGCCTGCAGAGGGAAGGAGAGCCACATCACCCGTTTCAACTGGGTCAATAGCTGGGCTTTGTTTTCAAAACTGCCCTCAGGCTACCAAGGTTTTACTCCTCCAGTCTTTTGGCTGAGCTTTTTGGAAAACCAACCACGCCCATTTCCTACAAACTGGCTTAAAGCGGCAGAGAGTTTCCAACCAACTCAGCTCACGTGAGATGAGTAACTCTTTCTCTGATAGCAGACTTGTGCCTTCCCACTCCAGACCAGGAGTCGTGTTCCATTTAGAATGTTATCTCTTTTAAGGAGGACACTGTCTCTTCTTGGCTTCATTTCAGTTCGGTTCAGTTCAGTCGCTCAGTCATCTCCAACTCTTTGCAATCCCATGGACTACAGTACACCAGGCTTCCCTGTCCATCACCAACTCCGGGAGCTTACTCAAACTCATGCCCATTGAGTTGGTGATGCCATCCAACCATCTCATCCTCTGTCATCCCCTTCTCTTCCCACCTTCAATCATTCCCACATAATAGAGAAATGTTAATAAATATTTAAAATGGGTAACCAACTTGGACCCACTGTATAGCACAGGAAAAACTGTGCTATACCCAAGTATTTAGAGCAGGGAACTCTGCTCAATATTATTTAACAACCTAAATGGGGAAAGGATTTGGAAAAGAATAGCTACATGTATATGTATGACTGAATCACTTTGCTCTACACCTGAAACTAACACCACATTGTTAATCAACTCTACCCCCATATAAAATAAAAAGTAAAAGCAAAGAAAGAGTATGTTATCCTTCTCCACTCTTGTTTTTGGGTCCCTTAAGTACGAAATGTTCTGATATCTGATAGATTATAGTGATGAATTCACAGGGAGAACAGAAGCTGGCTCTTGGGTGCAAATGACACATACAAAATTGATTGACTTTATCAGCTATTTGCATCTAGAATCAATAGCTCTCCCGGTTGACACCTCCCAGGTTTGACTATCTGGCCTGTTGATTTACAAACATTCTCAGCATCCCCTTGCTATCATCTTGCCTTCAACACATGAAATGAGACAAGGTGGCCTCGTTTAATTCTCACTGCTCTAAGGCAATCTGTGCTCTTACGTCTTTGCTAAAAATGTCTCCCGAAAGGTCCATCTAAAGAATTTACTCCCCACTTACATGCTATTAAATTAAAAAAAAAAAAAAATCAAATCATTGCATACAATATTTATCTGAGTTTCTATGTTGAATCACTGATATACAACACCATGTATTAATCATCTGTTACCCAAAACTTGGGAAGGGTCTGCATGACAAAGACATGTACACTACAAAGACAAGCTGTTAGCATTATTTGGAAGAAAAAACAAGTGATGTGCTACCTAAATATTTAGGACATAAAAAGTACTTCACAAAATGTTCCTTTGTGTTGTGATGTCTGTCCTGATTTTTCCAGGTAAAGTTGATTTACCGAATAAAAGACAGAGTAGGCTGCCACTTTCCTCCCTGACATGGTACACTAGCCTAGAGACAACTGTTCTGTGGTTTTCAAGTTTTGTATATTTTGGCAAATGGATCAGAGAAGAACCTTACTCATGCCATCTCACAGCTCTCTCAAAGGTTTCCTGTATGCAGTGAAGATTGTGTGTTGTTTTGTAACCTACATTGGGTAGCAAAATGATACTAAATTTTTCCTTCCTGATTTTAATAGATGTACTTTAAAAACAAAAAACAAAAAACCTTGGGAATTTATCCTATATTGGATTTTTAAGAATTCAATTGTCAAATTAATTATTTGTTTCAAAAATATTAAGGACCTACCACCTACTAGACACCAAAAAAGAAAGAAGAAAAGCTATGGTCTTTGTTCCACAAAATTCCCATACTACAAATGGCTGAAAACAAACCTTTATTTTTCCCAATATCTGGTTAGGTAATGCTGAGTCCTTTTAGCAAAGGAAATGTTGAGAGACAAGTCATAGAAAATTGGCCCCTGAAGGCTATTGGTCATCTGTTAAACTACACTGCACTTGAACTTTAGAAAAAGGAGAAAAAGCATACCTTTAAATGAAGTAAGCTACTTGCAATATGTCAGACAAACATAATGCATTTTGTTCACACCTTTTCTTATAACAGGTTTCTTTCAAAGGTAAGGTATATTTTTACACTAGCAATTCTTTTTAAGATCAGTAAACGCTGAGTTTAAAAAAAATTCTGCAAAGTGCCTAATTCACATATGGACGTTTTAGGAGGGATAGAGTTGGTTAGATTCAAGAAGACGTTCAGCATTTTCTAAATGCATACTAGTTCATCACTTTCCTCAGGAGGAAAGGTGAAGGCTGGCTTGCATTTTTCCCTTGCTGGAAACACCGGTGTATTCATTTTCTGAACATAAAATAATAATGATTTATAATAGCATCCCCTCCTAGTGTAGAATCTATTGGCTAGAATCATATTACTAATGGAATTTAAGCTATTTTCACTTATTATTCATAGTTAGACTCAGGTTCAGCTCTAGGCAAAATTGTTAAATAGGCAAAACTTATCGCTGGTGCTGTCCCCTTTGGTAGAAATTTCCCCTGGTGGGGAAATCTAGACCTATACTTACTAAGGTGTTTATAGCAAATGCAGCAAAACATTCAAATTACCTCTTCCAGGGATATTTGTGCACTAACAAGGAATTGTTAACATTCCAGAAAAAGGTAACACTTAATTTGAGATTTCAGGTCCTTATGGTCAGCCAGAGAAGAACTATTTGGTTCAGATTGCTCCAAGGAGTGCCCTTCATGGTCTTCCATGCTTCTCTGTCTATGTCGAGCTTTACTCTTATAAAAACAAAAAGAAAGAGAGAAAGAAAAAAACAACAGCAAATGGTTCCATTTTAAGCATAAATCTTGCTATTACTCATAAGTATGTATTAGATGAGGTATTTCAATTTGACATTACAGAAGAGCACTTTGCAAAATGTTGCACAATCTGATTATACATGTAGCATTCCTATTCTCCATGCTTTTTCAAAATACAGAAGGCAAGACACTCAACACATTTTCTTTGTTTATCTGAAGGAAATTTCCATGAACTGAGGAAGAAGAGAAATTGTAGAAGACAGACAACATCAATGGTCTCCTTATCTACAGATATCTTATGCATGAGAAAGAACAACAGAATTTCCGTTGACCTGATAGCCAAATCAACTCTTCATTTTTAGTCACTCCCAGAGAAAGAAGTAAGTAGAATAAAATGAATAAAAGAACCAAAGTTATAAGTTCAAATGATGGACTTCCTGCTGTGAGATCTTGAACAAACCACATCTTCCTGGGCTGCTGCTGCTGCTGCTAAGTCGCTTCAGTCATGTCCAACTCTGTACGACCTGATAGACGGCAACCCACCAGGCTCCCCCGCCCCTGGGATTCTCCAGGCAAGAGTACTGAAGTGGGTTGCCATTTCCTTTTCCAGTGCATGAAGGTGAAAAGTGAAAGTGAAGTCACTCAGTCGTGTCCGACTCTTAGCAACCCCATGGACTGCAGCCTACCAGGATTCTCCGTCCATGGGATTTTCCAGGCAAGAGTACTGGAGTGGGACATCATTGCTTCTCCTCTTCCTGGGCTAGGATCTAAAATTCTCACCCAGATGGAGAGCTTGATTTCAAAAATCCCCACCAGCAATAAAGCCTCTTGAATTTTAGAACACAATATTAGACAAAAATGAATAACAGCCCAATGAAAAACCCCAACGTGGAATGACAAAGTATGGCTTTAAATCTTTGAACTACTTGGAATAATGAATGGAATCCTTTCCCAAGTTCACATTTGCACCTCTTATAGCTTCCAATTTATGATTCATTAAGAAAAAAAAAAAAAAAAACCTTTCTTCCTGATTTAGTGAAAAGCTCATTTTAAATGTAATTCAGGTCAAAGTTTCCTTTTCTATGTCGGGTGAAATTACATAACTAACTCCAGAAATAGGATTACAGAATGGGTAGGATAATAGCATTTCCAATAATTAATGAGTCTGGTTGTCTTGGTAGACGCAGTGAACATTTCATGCAGATCTGTATTTATTCTGTAGTCAAATATAGGCCAAAATGAGACAGATAGCATTTGACTTGTACATCCTAGTGGGGGAAAGCCTTGCCCATTGCCCTGCTCCTTTCCACAAATTGCTTAATATCACTTAAGTGGCTTTTGAGAAATTGGATTTTCCCCACTTTTCCTCAGGCAGGAACCAGAAACAGGAAAAGCTCTAAATACAGTTAACGGGACCCTTTCCTCCAGACTATTTCCTGAAGCTGAATACAGATCAGAGCCCAGATTGGCCCCTTTATTTTCATTTAACATCATCTTCAGAGGAACACTTTTAAATAATAATAAACTACTCTTTGAGTCTCTGATTTAAGTAGTGACTATTGATTGGCTGGTTAGAACTTCCGTGCTTTATGAATTGTTCTCTGGAGGTGATGAAATGAGGAAATCAATGCTGTATGTGCGTTTATAGTCAGTCTAGAGAGCGAATTGGATTTTCAAACACCAGAGACAAAAGGATATTTTAGAATGCCATTACTTAAGGAATACAGCTTTAAAAGAGCTAAGCACATCAAGGCCAATATTGCTCAAAATATCCCTAAATGTTCTAAAATGAGTCGTTAATGTGGAGAGTCCATCCTCAACCACTTTCTATAAAAGAGAAATTGTCATATGCGTCTTTGTTCCCTGGCTGTTTAATTCATGCAGAGCAACATCATCAGATGACTCAGAGCATGACGTGGAGTCACATGGACCCGGGTTAGTCCCAGCTATGGGGCCTTAAGCACGTGGCTTAGCTCATCTAAGCTTTCATGCCTTATCTATCAAAGGGAATCATAATAGTCCTTCCCCCAAGGACTGCAAGGAGGATTAAATAATGTGAACTGTTCATAACAAGTCTATGGGAGGTAACGTCACAGATGGTGACTTAGTTGTGTCCAACTCTTTGTGACCCTTTGGACTGTAGCCCACCAGGCTCCTCTGCCCAGGGGGTTTTCCAGGCAAGATTACTGGAGTGGGTTGTCATTTCCTGCTCCAGGGGATCTTCCTGACCCAGGGATCGAGCCTGTGTCTCCTGTGTCTCCTGCATTGCAGGCAGATTCTTACCCGCTGAGCCATCGGGGAGGCCTGATAGTAGCTGTCATATTACTATTATCGTTACTACAAGGTAAGTAGATGCTCAATAACTGTTGATGGAGGGAACTTTGGAAAAAAGTTTTCAGTGGTCTGTCCTCCCTGGTCTGCCCCAATGTCTCTCCCATGGTCCACCCTCATTCCCACTGACTTAGGGTATCTATTTAGAATTTGGTGGTCCAAAACAAGACCCCTGTCCCTTCCATTTGGACCTTTGGGTGGGTGTTCATTAACTGTACACACTCCTCCAACCATACTCAACCTGCTGAGCTCACCTCCATACTCATCCTGTAAAACGACCCCTTCGCAGCTGGCCTTGTTTCGGTAGTCCCTAACCGTGGAGCACTAGATTTAAATCCCACTTTGATGTGGGATTTGGTGCTTGAATCCAAGTTGCACTCAATCTTTTCCCCTGCAGGGTGGAAAAGGCTGGATTTCCCCGAGATGCCACAGAGAGGAAAGGAAATGGGTACTGGGAAGAAAAGCAATAACGAGCCACCAGATTACTTGTCCAGAAAAAAAGTAATTGTAACCACATATGATGTTAGATATCAACCAGACTTAGTGTGGTGGTGATTTTGCAATATATGCAAATATCGAATCATTAGGCAGTAACCTAAAACTATTATCAGTATAAATGATATTTATGTCAGTAAAAATGACCCAGTTCAAATTTTGCTTCTTTAATGTAAACTCAATTCATCTACATTGACAGTAATTCATCTCTCCTCTAAACTCCTATTAGGGTTTGTGCCTACCTTTCTCTCTCTCTCTCTGGTTTCATTTTTGGCTGTGATGCAAAACTTGTGGGATCTTAATTCCCAGACCAGGAATTGAACCTGGACCCTCAGGAGTGAAAGCATGGAGTCCTAACCACTGGACAACCAGGAAATTCCCCGTGTCTACCTTTATGATATCATTTGATCACATTGTGCCTAATAGACCGTCATTTCTGCAAACTCCAAGGCCTGAGTCACACTACATGATTCTTTGTATTTGCTACCCAGTGCCCCACTATAAATAGTGTTTTATAAATGTTTATCAATGGAATAAATTAATAAACTCCCTAATGGAAGTTTTACAATCAATAATAATTTTCATTATAATAACTGGTTATTACATTTTCTTTCCTATCATTTTTACCGGTTATTTAATCTTTCTATCAGCTGCTTTCTCCAGGGAAAGAATAACTTTAAATAATCACTTGCAAAAGCTTGAATGGTTATACTAAAGTGCAGGTGAGATTTATAATACTCTCACTTAAGGGTATATATCAAACAAGAGGTTTTCTTTCTCTTTTTCTCATTGTATTCTCCAAAGGAAAATGGAGTCATTTGAATGTGTTTATTATTAAGTAAAGGGAGGTGTCTATAGGTTTACAAATAACAGCAACCACAACTACACTCTTAAAAATGCTCTAGGTCGGTACTTCCCTGCTGGTCCAGTGGCTGAAACTTCACACTCCCAAGGCAGAGGGCCTGGATTCAATCCCTGGTCAGGGAACTAGATCCCATGTGCTGTAACTAAGAAGCCTGTGCAGCCAAATTAATTAATTAATTTAAAAAATTCTCCAGGTCATCTCATCTTAGTGGAAATTGAAAAAGAAATAGTCTGTATAATGCTTCTACAAGACAAATTTTTTTCCTGGGAACAAGGATCTCTCCCACACTCAAAGTTCACTGACTTGTAGGACAGACCAAGGAGACAAGTGACACAGATGGATGGAGGCAAAGACTAGCAGAGCACCCAGGACTGAAGCTAAATGTACTGTCCCCTAAATGGGCTACTATCCTCTCCCATCATGAACAGAAATGGTTGGGACAGTGAGAACTAATGTGGGAGAAAACACAGGATATGTGAATGAGAGAAGTCCAAAGGAAACACGTTTGTGCAAGTAAAGGTTATTTTCTTTAATTATCATTATAATTAAAGGTATAAAACATGCCAAACTTAACCATTAAATGTCCAAAAGATGTAGGAAATCATTGGTCTATCTCCCCACCCAATGCTGAAATCATCAACAAACCTTTATTTTTCCCTTTAAAATAAACATCATTACTATACTCATCAACTGGATCTTTTAAAGGTTTTGAGCTTAGCATTTAATCACATGGGTGTAATTTCCATCCCATCTTGCCTTACAATAATTTGAGCAGAGTCACAGCTCCCCAAAAATGTGTTTGAATGGACACACCTGACAATTAGCACACTCTAATGTATTTACTGCGCCAAAGAATTGATGCTTTTGAACTGTGGTGTTGGAGAAGACTCTTGAGAGTCCCTTGGACTGCAAGGAGATCCAACGAGTCCATTCTAAAGGAGATCAGTCCTGGGTGTTATTTGGAAGTGAACTTGCTCAGTTGTGTCCAACTCTTTGCAACCCTGAGGGCTATAGCCTGCCAGGCTCCTCTGTCCATGGGATTCTCCAGGCAAGAATACTGGAGTGGGTTGCCATTTCCTTCTCCAGAGGATCTTCCCAACCCAGGGATCGAACCCAGGTCTCCTGCATTGCAGGCAGAAGCTTTATCCTCTGAGACACCAGGGAAGGCCGTTATTTGGAAGGAATGATGCTAAAGCTGAAACTCCAGTACTTTGGGCACCTCATGCGAAGAGTTGACTCGTTGGAAAAGACTCTGATGCTGGGAGGGATTGGGGGCAGGAGGAAAAGGGGACGACCGAGGATGAGATGGCTGGAACTGAACTGAACTGAATGATTTGCAGTGCAACTAAGGAAATACATTCAGTCAGTTCAGTCACTCAGTCATGTCCGACTCTTTGCGACCCCTTGAATTGCAGCACGGCAGGCCTCCCTGTCCATCACCAACTCCCGGAGTTCACTCAGACTCACATCCATCGTGTCAGTGATGCCATCCAGCCATCTCATCCTTCGTCGTCCCCTTCTCCTCCTGCCCCCAATCCCTCCCAGCATCAGAGTCTTTTCCAATGAGTCAACTCTTCACATGAGGTGGCCAAAGTACTTGAGTTTCAGCTTTAGCATCATTCCTTTCAAATAACATCCAGGGTTGAGCTCCTTTAGAATGGACTGATTGGATCTTCTTGCAGTCCAGGGGACTCTCAAGAGTCTTCTCCAACACCACACTTCAAAAGCATCAGTTCTTCGGTGCTCAGCTTTCTTTATGGTCCAACTCTCACATCCATACATGACCACTGGAAAAACCATAGCCTTGACTAGGTGGACCTTTGTTGGCAAAGTAATGTCTCTGCTTTTGAATAAGCTATCTAGGTTGGGCATAACTTTCCTTCCAAGGAGTAAGCGTCTTAATTTCATGGCTGCAGTCACCATCTGCAGTGATTTTGGAGCCCAAAAAAATAAAGTCTGACACTGTTTCCACTGTTTCCTCATCTATTTCCCATGAAGTGATGGAGCCAGATGCCATGATCTTCGTTTTCTGAATGTTGAGCTTTAAGCCAACTTTTTCACTCTTCTCTTTCACTTTCATTAAGAGGCTTTTTAGTTCCTCTTCATTTTCTGCCATAAGGGTGGTGTCATCGAACATTTTAAACGATGTTTCTGTGCAACCGGAAACTCTGTACATTATATTTTACAGTTTCTTCCCTTACTCTACTAGCCTGGAAGCTTGCTGTAAAGAGTGTGAGCAACAAATATTGTTGTTTAGTTGCTAAGTCACGTCTGACTCTTTTGAGACCCCATGGACTGTAGCCAGCCAGGCTTCTCTGCCCATGGGATGTTCCAGGCAAGAATCCTGGAGTGGGTTGTCATTTCCTTCTCCGGGGGATCTTCCTGACCCAGAGGTTGAACCCACATCACCTTCATCGACAGGCAGATTCTTTACCACTGAGCCACGAAGAAAGCCTGAGTGATAAATAGATGAATCAAATTCTAGGGAAGTGACTGTTTCAGAATCATCACAGCAACACCTGTTAACATAGGTTACTTCTGGATCCAGATCCTCCAGATCTCTGGAATGATACTTTTTATTCCTTATATTACTGGGAGTATAAGATACATTCTATAAATATTCTCAGTGTTACCTATTTTAGTATTGTAAATGTTATTTGTTTATTTGATGCCATAAATTCCAGGGTGGAGAAGAGAGAATGAGAATTTTATGGGAAGCTTTGTGTTGTTATTCTTTTTAAATTATTTACAAGGCTAGTAAAATATATGTCCAATGTTTTGATTTCAATCAGAAACAGAAGTTTCCTTTCATCACTGCTTGTCAGTATTTCTTAGTGCAGTCAGCTTTACAGAATTTCATTCCTTTTAAAATAATCTTATCTTACAAGTACAAATGACAGCTCTGAGTGAAATAAAGATATTTTCTTGAGTAGAAGCAGTAATTATTTCCATTTTTCATTAAAGCAAGCCATTCAGTAGTAAAGATTAGAGAAAATTTAAATTATGAAATAAAATTGCCATGAAAGCAGAAATGAGCTAATAGAAGAAAATACATAAACAAGATATTCAAATATGAATATGTTTGAAAATTACAAATGCAAGTAATGATAAACATTAACAGCAAATACCTTGCATTTCCAAAATACCTTATATCTAAAAATGTAAGGCAAATGAGCAAACAACTGCAATGCAAAGGAAGAACGGTGAAAGAAGACAGGATTCTCTTTCATCTTTAGCAAAAAGAAATAGAAGTCAAAAGGAAAACAAAGATTTAAGGAATTTTTTTTTCTGCCTCACTCTTCACCTTTTAGCATTCTTCTGAGACATGAATTTTCTTTGAATAAATTTGTCTCTCCATGGATTTTCTATACTCCATAGTTCCACTGGATCATAGAGTGAGATAGTCTTGGTGTACAGGGCCAAGATGGTAATATGTGTGTATTTTGGAAGGAATACACTCCTTTCTTGCCTTACCTCATTTTTTCTCTTTGGTGTTTCTGAGTGGAGGGCAAAGACAGAATGGAAAGGTGGGAACTAAAAATCCCTCCTCTCCAGCTCTGAGGCTTCTGGAAACCTCCTGCAGGTAATGTAAACCCATGCCAAGCTCATCAGAAAATGGACACAAGATCTGGAAACTACAGCATTTGCTGGTTGTACCAAGGGGCAGCTCTAATACTTCAGTCTTTGGTGGCATTTTCTCTGTCAGGCAAAGCCATACTGTTATTATTAGAATAAACTGTGGCTATAATTTTCTCCACCAACTAGAAATTCTGGAAATATCTTAATCCCAGCTTAATTAAGAAAAGAAAAAACAGGCATCTGTTTTATTATTTTTTTTAATCTCAAAATTCTCATCAAGATTATAGAAATTTTATCCATTCTTCTGGGTATAGTCAAGGGAAAGAAAAATATGTTAAAAGAAACTGCTCTCAGGACAAAAAGCAATGCTGTTTTGGAGCACTCTATCACCTATTACACCCACCCAGCGGCCATCACAAAGCACACCCTCCATCTGGTTTTGGTCCCCTGGCCCCCTTACCCCCACAGTGACAGAGACACTGCTCAGAGGCCCTGTGACAGGCACTGTGTCCGGCATGAGTCGGATTTCTCACATCCAGGTTTGGTTAAGTCACTTAATTTCTTTAGGCTTAAATTCTTTCATCTATAAGATGGAAATTATATTAGATGGGGGGTGGGGGGCTTCCCTTGAGGCTCAGCTGATAAAGAATCCGTCTGCAATGCAGGAGACCTGAGTTCGATCCCTGGGTTGGGGAGATCCCCCGGAGAAGGGAACGGCTACCCACTCCAGGATTCTGGCCTGGAGAAGTCCATGAACTATATAGTCCATGGGATCACAAAGAGTCGGACATGACTGAGCGACTTTTCACTTCAGTGTGACCTGGCATTGCTAGTGCTCAGCAGCTATTCCATATTTCTTATTAATTCTAGCCAGTGATCATTAGAAGTGTGTTTTAGAAATTTTTTTTTTAGTTCATCACACATTTAAATGAGTAGTTGATATCCCTGAGCTCAAAAGGGAACTAAACATGACCATTCTACTGCAGAATCCCATAGGCGGTGACTTGAGAATAGAGACACATCAGGACTTGAACTCACTGTGAATTTTCCCTACTTTCTCAAAAACCTGTAAGTCTTCTGTGCAGAAAAAGAAACAGCCAACAAATGAAAAGGCAACTTGTGGAATGGGAAAGACATACTTACAAATCACATATCTGATAAGGGGTTAATATCAAAAACATGTAAAGAACTTACAACTCAATAGCAAACAAACAATCCAACTAAGGTATGGGCAGCAAATATTTTTGTAAAGAAGACACACAAATGGCCAACAGGTACATGAAAAGATGCTCAATATCATTAATCATCAGAGAAATGCAAATCAAAACCACAGTGAGATAACAGCTCATAGCTGTTAGAATGCCTGTTGTCAAAAAGACATGCGATAATAAGTGTTGATGAGGATGTGGAGAAAAGGGAACCCTTGTGCAGTATTAGTGAGAATGTAAAATGGTATAGCCACTACAGAAGAGCTTGGATATGCCTCAAAAAATTACAAATAGAACTACCATATGACCACAGGCTTCAGCAATATGTGAACCGTGAACTTCCTGATGTTCAAGCTGGTTTTAGAAATGGCAGAGGAACCAGAGATCAAATTGCCAGCATCCGCTGGATCATGGAAAAAGCAAGAGAGTTCCAGAAAAACATCTATTTCTACTTTATTAACTATGCCAAAGCATAGTTTGACTGTGTGGATCACAATAAACTGGAAAATTCTGAAAGAGATGGGAATACCAGACCACCTCACCTGCCTCTTGAGAAACCTATATGCAGGTCAGGAAGCAACGGTTAGAACTGGACATGAAACAACAGAGGTTCCAAATAGAAAAAAGAGTACGTCAAGGCTGTATATTGTCACCCTGCTTATTTAACTTATATGCAGAGTACATCATGAGAAACGCTGGGCTGAAAGAAGCACAAGCTGGAATCAAGATTGCCGGGAGAAATATCAATAACCTCAGATATACAGATGACAGCACCCTTATGGCAGAAAGTGAAGAGGAACTAAAAAGCCTCTTGATGAAAGTGAAAGAGGAGAGTGAAAAAGTTGGCTTAAAGCTCAACATTCAGAAAATGAAGATCATGGCATCTGGTCCCATCACTTCATGGGAAATAGATGAGGAAACAGTGGAAACAGTGACAGACTTTATTTTTGGGGGCTCCAAAATCACTGCAGATGGTGATTGCAGCCATGAAATTAAAAGACACTTACTCCTTGGAAGGAAGGTTATGACCAATCTAGATAGCATGTTAAAAAGCAGAGACATTACTTTGCCAACAAGGGTCCATCTAGTCAAGGCTATGGTTTTTCCAGTGGTCATGTATGGATGTAAGAGTTGGACCATAAAGAAAGCTGAGCACCGAAGAATTGATGCTTTTGAACTGTGATGTTGGAGAAGACTCTTGAGAGTCCCTCGGACTGCAAGAAGATCCAATCAGTCCATTCTAAAGGAGCTCAACCCTGGGTATTCTTTGGAAGTAATGATGCTAAAGCTGAAACTCCAATACTTTGGCCACCTTGTGCAAAGAGTTGACTCATTGGAAAAGACTCTGATGCTGGGTGGGATTGGGGGCAGGAGGAGAAGGGGACGACAGAGGATGGGATGGCTGGATGGCGTCACTGACTCAATGGAAATGAGTTGGGTGAACTCTGGGAGTTGGTGATGGACAGGGAGGCCTGGCGTGCTGCAATTCATGGGGTCGCAAAGAGTTGGCCACAACTGAGCAACTGAACTGAAGTGAACCATATGACCCAGCAATCTCACTTTTGGGTACATATCCAAAGGAAATGAAAACAGAATGTCAATGAGATACTGTATTCCCATGTTCACTGCAGCATTATTCACAATAACCAAAATATGGAAACAGCCAGATAGATAGATTAAAAGATGTGATATTTTTATACAATGGAATATTATTCAGTCATTAGAAAGAGGGAAATACTGTCATTTGAGATAACATAGATGGGCCTTAAGGGCACTGTGTTAAGTGAAAGAAGTTGGGCAGAAAAAAACAAATGCTGTATGATATATGGAATCTGAAAAAGCCCAATTTATAGAAACAGAGTAGAATGGTAGTTAACCAGGGCCTAGGGAGAGGAGGGAGGGGAATAAGAAGACAGTAGTCAAAGATACAAAGTTCCAGTTAGAAAATGAGTAAGTTCTGGGACTGTATCGTAGAGTATGGTGATTATAGTTGATAAAACTGTATTATTAACTTGAAAGAGGCTAAGACAGTAGATCTTAAATGTTCCCACCACAAAAAGAACCACAAAAAGAAATGACATCATGAGATGTGATGTGGGTGTTAGCTAAGTTAGGGTGGTAACCATTTTGTAATATAAAAGTATATCAAATCAACTTGTACAACTTAAATTTACAATGTTGCATAAATGTAGTGGGGGCGGTGGGGGAAACCTAGGTATCATTTGTCCAATGCCTGTGGAAGGCTGCACTTGGAAGTGACATTGTATCTTTTAGGTGCGTGGGTACCAAGCCAGATACTCTACTGAGAAAAGTGCAAGGATTACATGCCTTCGGCTCCTCTCTCCTCTCACATCTATGCAACCTTGGGCAGGTCAAGGTCGCCTAGGGCAGGTCAAGGTTGCATAGGGCAGGTACTTAATCTTTTTAAGCAAGTGTCTGCACATCTGTAAAATGGTGGATTTACCAGAATCTCCTCCATTGGTGGTTTTCAAGAGTCAAGTAAGCTCAAATGCTTGGCAAGTGGTAGGCTTAGAATAAAGATTGGCTATTATTAATATGATTCTCTCCTAAATTAAAAAGGTGAGGCAGACTGAGAAAATATGTCTGTAACAAGGTCCATTTGAGGATGCTGCCCTCGACCCCGGGAGGGACCACAGCAGCACTAAGGTCCACGTGGCAATGTTCTCAAATGAGAGAGATGAAGTACCTGCTCTGAAATCTGAACAAGCAGTGAGCTCTTGGCTTTTGGTTATTAAACCAGCACTCACCCCATCCGTTTTAGTCCTATGCCGACCTTTCCCTTTCTTGCTCAGACAGTGACTAGGGTGTCCCACTGACCGGTATAGGCGGAGCCAGCAATACTGGAAGGTGATGGGGGAGGTCCTGCAGTCAGCGGCCATGTTATCTCTGAGCAGGTGACCAGCGTCCAGAGGTGAGCATCATTTCCAACCAGCTAGGAGAGGAAGGAGGAGAGAACTATAATAATGTTAGTCAGGTAGCCACTTCTACCTTATCAGCCCCAGCAGATGCAAACACGTGCAGACAAATACTATACCAGAGGGTAGAATAAAAGTGGAATTAGAAAATAGCTGCCTTAGGAGATCCTGAGCTTCCGAACTTGATAGGCAATTGTCATATAGATAACACGGAAAAACAGATAATAAACACAGCTTTTAATTCAAACATGACCTTCAAAGAGCCTTTCCCTTAGAAACACAAATGAAAGCCCCCCAGACATTTGAAAGAGCAGATTCAAAGTGTAAGCCTCCCCCTGGGGGTTCCCTACAGCCCGAGCTCAGGGCACACCCCAGACAGCTCTTCCCAAGAACAGCATTGGACTTTTTATCACATTTTACCACAAATTCTAAAGTTCCTTATCACATGGGAAAGCGTCCTTTACCACGTTTTTATCTCATTCCAAATGTATCTTATCAATATTCACCGGGCGAGTGCGTGAATATTTCTAAGGGATAGCACAGAACAGTGTATGATAAACGGAACATTGCTGCCATTCTGATCGGTGGGAGAGATCAAGAGAAAGTGGCCAGCTGGAAAAATCAGCTGGGCTCCGCTGAAGTGCCAGGATCATCTATAATGTGGCAGGAGTGATGCATCGCTGAGCCCAGGGACCCTTCCGAAGAGGCACGGGACCAAGAAACCCAAGTTCGGAGTGGCTCGGGGTTTCCTGCAGAAGTGGCTTCTGACTGCGGCCAAGTAGAAGCCACTTAGTGTCCTTGAGAGGCAAGCAAGACTCTGCATTAAAACTGTTCTCTCCTCAAGCCATATTTTATGGGTGCCAGAGCAGAGCATTTTAAATGAGCTGAACTACGTGCGCAGTCCTCTTAAGGATCAGGCAGGCCCTTCTCACCGTGACATTGAACCAGAGACTGTTCCCGCTCCTTAGCAGTGTGTAAATCACACAGGAAATTCTGAAAGGACCAAGTCCCCTCCCACGTCCCTGTTGTCTGCCTTTGTTCTCCCCCATCTCCTTGGTTTCCATTCTGAAATGGATCGTTAGTGTCTCGTGTAGAAAACTTTCCAGAGGATAGGATGGGTAAACACACAGCTTGCTCTCTCAAGCATTCAAAATGCTTTACTCCTTCCCAAGAGAACTGCAAAATATGATTTTCTTAACGAGCTTGTATGAATGGTCTGGTTAAGAAAGATGATTACACCAAGGAATTAAATTCCACCAAATATAACAAGACACACACATACTTGATATGAAGACCCAGAAGCATTCTCAGATGAATCAAATAAAAAGGCATAAACTCGATCTGTAAGAAAAGAGGAATTTGATCCTAATAATGAATATATTGTTCGATCAAAAAGTAGATGAAGTGATACCTTTCAGAAAACTGCCTAACTCTTATCAGTCCAGCCCCCAAACACCAGGTGCAAAACCAAGCCTGAAAGTTGTCATTTACGGATGACCTAGGAGGCAGGTCAGTGACCCCTAGACACCGGGGCCCTTTTACTGGATAGAGAAGTTGCAATTCACAAGCAATTGAGTGGAAATGATTTCCTCTCTGGGGCAGTTGAGCTGGCATAACAAAGTCACAAAAGCTGTGCCTGGGTTAGCTGAGTTGTTTCAAAAACAATGCTAATGGTGTCAGGGTGGCAGGGTCAAACCCCATATGGGCTCATTGTCTTTGGAGAGGGAGAAATGATAAACACGTTCAGGGAGGCTTCACGAGCAAACATCTCAGGTCACATGGGGACCCAGTACCAAGACTTCACCAAACCCCATCAGTACTTTTGGAAAAGTGACCAAAGGGCAAACTCTCTAGCTAATTTTGCCCAATATGTGTGACCCTTCGAAAGGAAGACATGAGGTTATGATAGCATCGTGTCAGCCAGGAATTCTGGACAAGGCAATGATCTGATTTCATTGAATGTTGTCAAGGAGATCAGAGGAAAGAAAAAAGGGAAATCAGGGCCGGAAGTATGGTATGATGGTTTTAAGAATAGAGAGTGGTGTCTTCCAAATAAAATCTAATAGGGCAATCATAAATAACCCCAAAGGGGAGAACAAAGTGAATGATCTTAAAAGGTACAAGGAGCCCCAAAGAAAGACTCTCTATGGCTATTCTTAACAGTCAACAAAACTCTCACCTCAGGGGGCCCCTCCCCAACCCCAAAACCTAACCCAGCCTGCCTGCTCCATCACTGAACCGCACTGCTGCTTTGCAGGGTAAAACAGTCTTAAGACACATGGCTCTTTCTTTTTTGATCTGTGTTCTCAGCGTGAAGTAAAATTGCTATTCAACATGTCAGTGGGTACTTGTGAATAAACACCACATTCTTAATTAACTTAGATTTTTCCCAGTTTAAGTTTTGCACCATTATGAATTAAAGATAATCTACCACCTCTAATAGGAATTTGGTGACTCAGCTCCTGGAAAACAAATTATTTCAACAGCTTCAGCATCAAAGAGCTGACAGGTTAGTATCACCACCAGTTCAGAATTCAGCTCTGTTCTGTAAATATGTTTAGATCCTGCCTTCCAGCCAGGCTGTTGTGTGTGCCAAACATAAGCCTCAACTCCATTTGAAAAGTGAGAAGATAGAAAGGGACCATCTTTTAGACTGGATCCTGATGATAAGCATTTCCCCTATAAACACTTACAGGAAGAAGGCGATTCTTAAAAATGTAAGGGACAACTCACCAATGGCAAGGTTAGAAAACAAGTAGAGGCTGTAAGGACTCAAGATTGAGATTTGACAGCTGAGCATGAGAGATGTGTTAATTATGTCTTTGAGAAAGCCAGTACTTCAAATCTCAGTTTCTCTGAAGGATTACCCCCCTCTTCAGCCCTACAAATAAACTCCCTGATGTTTTCCATAGCTTCTACAATGAAGATTGCAACCAACACAATTACATCTCTTAATTCTGGACCATTTAACGTTACCACTCTCAGACTGGGCTTCCAAATTCCACAGACCTTTGTTTTTTTTATTATTATTAATTTCTATTAGAGCACAGTTGCTTTACAATAGTGTGTTAGTTTCTGCCATACAGAAAAATGAATTATCTGTATGTTTACATACATCCCCTCTTTTTTGGATTNATCTTTTAATTCTGGACCATTTAACGTTACCACTCTCAGACTGGGCTTCCAAATTCCACAGACCTTTGTTTTTTTTATTATTATTAATTTCTATTAGAGCACAGTTGCTTTACAATAGTGTGTTAGTTTCTGCCATACAGAAAAATGAATTATCTGTATGTTTACATACATCCCCTCTTTTTTGGATTTCCTTTTCATTTAGGTCACCATAGAGCACTGTGCTATACACAGGTTCTTATTAGATATCTATTTTATACATAGCATCAATCTGTAAGGAGTAAGAGGAATTTGATCTTCCCATCCCTGTTTCCCCTCAGTATCCATATGCTTGTTCTCTACGTCTGTGTAGCTATTTCTGTATTGCAGATAAGGTCTTCTATATCAGTTTTCCAAATTCCACATATATGTGTTAATATACAGTGTTTGTTTTTCTCTTTCTGATTTACTTCACTCGGGATGACAGTGTCTAGGTCCATCTGTGTCTCTCCACAGACCTTTAGGACAAAGTCTCAGAGATCCACACTGACAGAAAAGTCTAGATATGGACACCTCTACCATTTTTATATTATTATTGAAGTATAGTTGATTTAGAATATTGTGTTAGTTTCAGGTGTACAGCAAAGTGATTTAGTTATGTATCTTTTGCAGATTGTTTTCCATTATAAGTCATTACAAGATGTTGAACATAATGTTCCATGCCATGCAATAGGTCCTTGTTGTTTATATATACTGGTTTGTATCTGTTAATCCCATCAGTTTCAGTTCAGTTGCTAAGTCATGTCTGACTCTTTGTGACCCTATGGACCGCAGCACGCCACATTTCCCTGTCCATCACCAACTCCCAGAGCTTGCTCAGACTCATGTCCATTGAGTCGGTGATCCTATCCAACCATCTCATTCTCTGTCGTCCCCTTCTCCTCCTGCCTTATTAATATGCCTAATTTATCCCTCCTCTCTCTCCCTCTCTTTTCTGGTTATTTTCTCCCTAAGTTTGTTTTCTATGTCTGTGACAGACACATACACTTATAAATGGAATCTATGATTTGGTGAATATGCTGCAAACAATTTTCCTTGAGAACATATTTCTAGCTCTTGTTGAAGAGGAGAAAGTAGGAGAGAAAAGGTCAACAGCCAAAGAGATGATGCTGACATGTCAGATGATCCAAATAATCAACTTTAAAAAAAGTAAAAACCTAGGTAATAAGGAAAATGAGAAATGTAATTAAGCTCTCCCAGTTCTATTATAAACAGAAGAATGATTTACTGTCTCAGCATCCTAATGATTGCTGCTCACACACCTTAACAGAGTGACACTTTCCACAAATGATTCAGCCTGGGGAATTTCACTGTTCACGTTGAACCATATCGTTCACCAAGCCCTTCCCCTGGACTCACGATGTCACATCTGAATTCTCCCTCAGTGTGACTCCAGTCCCTCCTGGGAACATGGGATTGTCTCCTTGATGTTCAGGGAAAACAGACAAAGAAAAGAAGAATTGACTGTGCTCAGTGATGACCTAAGTGAAAGTGAAAAAGTGAAGTCACTCAGTCGTGTCCGACTCTTTGCAACCCCATGGACTGTAGCCTACCAGGCTCCTCTGTCCATGGGATTTTCCAGGCAATAGTACTGGAGTGGATTGCCATTTCCTTCTCCAGGGGATCTTCCCAACCCAGGGATCGAACCCGGGTCTCCCGCATTGTAGACAGACACTTAATCGTCTGAGCCACCAGGGAAGTCCAGTGATGACCTAAATGGGAAGGAAATCCAAAAGAGAGGGGATACATGTATATGCACAGCTAATTCACTTTGCTGTATAGCAGAAACTAACACAATAATCTAAAGCAACTATAACCCAATAAAAATTAATTTAAAAAAATAAGAAAGGTCGATACAGGGATTGACATCCTCTACAATGCTGTCTTGTATTTTCAGGCCTTTTCCTGACCAGCCCAGCCCAAAGTTCCTGTATCTCTTTTCCTCTCCACAAGCTCTTATCTTGAACATTCACTAGGTACTTGCCCTAACTGGTAGAGTTAGTTGTCTGTTTATGTAAACTTATCATGCTGTCAGAGTAGAAGGTAACTAATTGACACAGGAGCCATTGGAAATGAGATAATGTGATAAGGTCATATATTTTTATAACTCTCCCCAACTTCATTTAACACAATAGCTTGTATAGTAAATAATCGATAAAACTGTTAATTAAACATATGTAGGTAAAGTATTTTGTTGGAGAGTCAAAACTTCATTATTCAACAACCCAGTCAGGCATTTAACTTAGATGATCTTTAAATTCCTTTTGAGCTTTAATAGTCTGTGGTTCTTATTCATTAATTTGCAATCAAATGTTATACTAAGGCTTATCTTTGCACGGTATAACAGTATAAGAAAAAAAAAGATGTTTGTTGAAAAACTAATAGAGTCTGACATATAAGACTCAGGGAAAATGAGCTAAAACTTCCTTTTTTCTCTCTCTCTGTTTTTCCCCCCTGCACTTCAAGTATATCTATTTGATTCAAATTGCTTATTTAATTATACATCCTTATTCATTTTGATAACAGTTTCATTTGGTGCTCTAAATCAAATTATATTAAAATATATATATAATCTGTGATTCTGTGCCTGGATCACTGAAATGGATTTCACTCCAGCTAATTAGTGGCAAACTCAGGCTTCAGTCACTGATCTATTTCCCCAAGACCCACAACCTTTTGAAAATCTTGCAAAGTGGAAAACATCCAAATCATCTTATTGAATTCGCTATTCAAGTCACCATCTATCCTTTCTCTGCCACATCTATTAATAACAGCTCATTCACAGCCAATTCAATGAATATTTACTAAGGGGCTATTATATTTCAGGCAATGTACTCCCCACTAGAGTCAAGAAAAACATATAAACTAGGTTACAATTCAGGAGAGGTAGGCAGAATTATACGAGCAGCCATTACTCGGCAGTCACATGATCAGAAGTGCTACAGACTCTCCTGGCTTCAGGAGTGGTTCCCAAAGGAAGAGCATCTTCCCACAGGAAGAGATCCCAGCTGAAATCTGAGGGCTTAGCAGCATCTGGCAAGATGTCATAGTTCTGTCAAGGGATACTCTGTAGTCATGAATACTCTTTGGAAGGACTGATGCTCCAATACTTTGGTCATCTGATGTGAAGAGCTGACTCAATGGAAAAGACCCTGATTCTGGGAAAGATTGAAAGGAGAAGAGGACAGCAGAGGATGAGATGGTTGGATAGCATCATCGAGTCCATGGGCATGAACTTGGGCAAGCTCCAGGAGATGGTGAGGGACAGGGAGGAGGCCTGGAGTGCTGCAGTCCATGGGGTCACAAAGAGTTGGACATGACTTAGCAACTGAAAAACAACAACAAATTCTCTAGTCAGGAGGAACTGGTCATATGAAAGAGAGGAGGTGAGAAAGAGCATGTTGTCAGAGGAGCAGTTTTAAGCTGGACTGGAATTCAAGGGTGTAGAGGTGGAAGGAAGGAAGGGAGGGAGGGAAGAAGGAAAGGGGAAACCAGAAAAACAAGCGTGAGCAGTGGTAAGATCAGCCAGGATTTGTGAGCCATATTAAGAAGTTTGGACTTTATCTTCTGGGTGATGGCAAATCCTTGTTGTTTATATATACTGGTTTGTATCTGTTAATCCCATCAGTTTCAGTTCAGTTGCTAAGTCATGTCTGACTCTTTGTGACCCTATGGACCGCAGCACGCCACATTTCCCTGTCCATCACCAACTCCCAGAGCTTGCTCAGACTCATGTCCATTGAGTCGGTGATCCTATCCAACCATCTCATTCTCTGTCGTCCCCTTCTCCTCCTGCCTTATTAATATGCCTAATTTATCCCTCCTCTCTCTCCCTCTCTTTTCTGGTTATTTTCTCCCTAAGTTTGTTTTCTATGTCTGTGACAGACACATACACTTATAAATGGAATCTATGATTTGGTGAATATGCTGCAAACAATTTTCCTTGAGAACATATTTCTAGCTCTTGTTGAAGAGGAGAAAGTAGGAGAGAAAAGGTCAACAGCCAAAGAGATGATGCTGACATGTCAGATGATCCAAATAATCAACTTTAAAAAAAGTAAAAACCTAGGTAATAAGGAAAATGAGAAATGTAATTAAGCTCTCCCAGTTCTATTATAAACAGAAGAATGATTTACTGTCTCAGCATCCTAATGATTGCTGCTCACACACCTTAACAGAGTGACACTTTCCACAAATGATTCAGCCTGGGGAATTTCACTGTTCACGTTGAACCATATCGTTCACCAAGCCCTTCCCCTGGACTCACGATGTCACATCTGAATTCTCCCTCAGTGTGACTCCAGTCCCTCCTGGGAACATGGGATTGTCTCCTTGATGTTCAGGGAAAACAGACAAAGAAAAGAAGAATTGACTGTGCTCAGTGATGACCTAAGTGAAAGTGAAAAAGTGAAGTCACTCAGTCGTGTCCGACTCTTTGCAACCCCATGGACTGTAGCCTACCAGGCTCCTCTGTCCATGGGATTTTCCAGGCAATAGTACTGGAGTGGATTGCCATTTCCTTCTCCAGGGGATCTTCCCAACCCAGGGATCGAACCCGGGTCTCCCGCATTGTAGACAGACACTTAATCGTCTGAGCCACCAGGGAAGTCCAGTGATGACCTAAATGGGAAGGAAATCCAAAAGAGAGGGGATACATGTATATGCACAGCTAATTCACTTTGCTGTATAGCAGAAACTAACACAATAATCTAAAGCAACTATAACCCAATAAAAATTAATTTAAAAAAATAAGAAAGGTCGATACAGGGATTGACATCCTCTACAATGCTGTCTTGTATTTTCAGGCCTTTTCCTGACCAGCCCAGCCCAAAGTTCCTGTATCTCTTTTCCTCTCCACAAGCTCTTATCTTGAACATTCACTAGGTACTTGCCCTAACTGGTAAAGTTAGTTGTCTGTTTATGTAAACTTATCATGCTGTCAGAGTAGAAGGTAACTAATTGACACAGGAGCCATTGGAAATGAGATAATGCGATAAGGTCATATATTTTTATAACTCTCCCCAACTTCATTTAACACAATAGCTTGTATAGTAAATAATCGATAAATCTGTTAATTAAACATATGTAGGTAAAGTATTTTGTTGGAGAGCCAAAACTTCATTATTCAAAAACCCAGTCAGGCATTTAACTTAGATGATCTTTAAATTCCTTTTGAGCTTTAATAGTCTGTGGTTCTTATTCATTAATTTGCAATCAAATGTTATACTAAGGCTTATCTTTGCACGGTATAACAGTATAAGAAAAAAAAAGATGTTTGTTGAAAAACTAATAGAGTCTGACATATAAGACTCAGGGAAAATGAGCTAAAACTTCCTTTTTTCTCTCTCTCTGTTTTTCCCCCCTGCACTTCAAGTATATCTATTTGATTCAAATTGCTTATTTAATTATACATCCTTATTCATTTTGATAACAGTTTCATTTGGTGCTCTAAATCAAATTATATTAAAATATATATATAATCTGTGATTCTGTGCCTGGATCACTGAAATGGATTTCACTCCAGCTAATTAGTGGCAAACTCAGGCTTCAGTCACTGATCTATTTCCCCAAGACCCACAACCTTTTGAAAATCTTGCAAAGTGGAAAACATCCAAATCATCTTATTGAATTCGCTATTCAAGTCACCATCTATCCTTTCTCTGCCACATCTATTAATAACAGCTCATTCACAGCCAATTCAATGAATATTTACTAAGGGGCTATTATATTTCAGGCAATGTACTCCCCACTAGAGTCAAGAAAAACATATAAACTAGGTTACAATTCAGGAGAGGTAGGCAGAATTATACGAGCAGCCATTACTCGGCAGTCACATGATCAGAAGTGCTACAGACTCTCCTGGCTTCAGGAGTGGTTCCCAAAGGAAGAGCATCTTCCCACAGGAAGAGATCCCAGCTGAAATCTGAGGGCTTAGCAGCATCTGGCAAGATGTCATAGTTCTGTCAAGGGATACTCTGTAGTCATGAATACTCTTTGGAAGGACTGATGCTCCAATACTTTGGTCATCTGATGTGAAGAGCTGACTCAATGGAAAAGACCCTGATTCTGGGAAAGATTGAAAGGAGAAGAGGACAGCAGAGGATGAGATGGTTGGATAGCATCATCGAGTCCATGGGCATGAACTTGGGCAAGCTCCAGGAGATGGTGAGGGACAGGGAGGAGGCCTGGAGTGCTGCAGTCCATGGGGTCACAAAGAGTTGGACATGACTTAGCAACTGAAAAACAACAACAAATTCTCTAGTCAGGAGGAACTGGTCATATGAAAGAGAGGAGGTGAGAAAGAGCATGTTGTCAGAGGAGCAATTTTAAGCTGGACTGGAATTCAAGGGTGTAGAGGTGGAAGGAAGGAAGGGAGGGAGGGAGGAAGGAAAGGGGAAACCAGAAAAACAAGCGTGAGCAGTGGTAAGATCAGCCAGGATTTGTGAGCCATATTAAGAAGTTTGGACTTTATCTTCTGGGTGATGGCAATGCCCACGGAAGTGGCCTAAGATACAGGAATAGGGACTTCCCTCAATGGTAAAGAATCCACCTGCAAAAGAGGAGACAGACGGGATACGGGTTCCATCCCTGTGTCGGGAAGATCCCCTGGAGGAGGACACAGCAGCCCACCCCAGAATCCTTGCCTGGAGAAGCCCATGGAGAGTGGAGCCTCGTGGGCTACAGTCCATTAGGTCGCAAAGAGTCAGACCCACCTGAAGCTACTGAGCACACGCACATGCAAGATAGAGGAATAAAATGATACAATGATATGAACTGTAGTGTAGATAATTAATGAAAGATGGTCAAGACGTGCCCAAGGAGAGCAGTTAGGAGAAGGTGGAGTGACCTCGGCCAGGGCAGTTGCTATGGAGACAGAGAGACGTAGTTGGTCTTTTCAGATATCGAGGTAACATCTAGAGGAGTCGGTGATGGGTTGAATTTGGGATGAGCAGATGGAGAAGTCAAGGATGAGACCATGGGTTCTGCCTTGGGTACCTGCGACAGAGAACACAGGATGGGGAGTGGGGACCGCAAGGAGACAGTGAGTGGAGTTTCTGTGGGGCTAAGTTTGAGGTACTAGTGAAACACCCCATTGGAAGTGACTGGTTGGCAACTGACTGTGTGAGTCTGCAGACCAGATAAAGGCTCCGTCTTGGATCTGACTTGGAGACGGAATCTGGGAATCATTAATATACAAATGGCGACGGAAGTCATTAGTGGCAGAAAGAGGGAATTAAGAGGAGAAGCGAATAGGGACAAGAAGTGAAAAAAGCTGAGTGGGAAGACCTGGAGAGGTAGAAGGAAAACTAAGTGAGTATATTCTCATAAACACGAAGAAAGAGGCTAGTTCGAGAAGGAAAAAGAAACAGTGCTGAGTGCTACCGAGAGATGAAGGTCAAATCACAGCCACTGAGTTCAAGGGCAAAGAGGTCACTAGAGGCCTTGTCGAGAACAATTTAGTAAAGGGATGATTAAAAGTCCAGTTGTAAAGCTTACCTAACAGACCTCTCAGTAGGACTAGCAAGAGCCACCCCCTGTCTCTCCCACAAGTTTTCATTGGCATCTGGGTTTTGGCTTCTGTTCCATCCCAGATGGTTCATTTCCTGGATCCTTTTCCTCCTGCCCAAGCCCACTGGGCACAGGCACTCCCCAAGGTCCAGCCCCAAGACTTTCCTGCTCCCTCCTTGCTCTTGCCTACCCTCCCCAATCCCCATTCTCCACCTTCATCACTTCCATGGCCAAAACGTATCTCCTACAGCTGTTCATCCAAGCCTTTCGCTCCCTCTGTCTCTATCTCTTCCTTCCCATCCCTCCCTCTCCAGCTCTGACAGAAATTCCTGTGACTCCCACCACAACCACACTGAGACCTGTGTACTTCACTTCCATAACTTCATCAACCAAAAACACCTTAAACTCAAGACAATCCACCTGAACTCTGCACAGACACTCTACCCTCCACCTCCCAACTCCTCTATTCCTTCATTTCCCTATTTCTCGCTTGACTGTTAGTCCTGGCATCCAGTCTGTGGAGAGATCCCATCTACCTCATGCCTAAAGTTTTGCTCACTCCTTCCCTGCCTTCCATTACACACCCACCATTCTGGTTTAGGCCACTCTTCCTCTTTGCCAACAGATCTTTCATTGGCCATCTTAACATTCTGTCTCTTCAGCAGCCTGTACATTTCGGTGGAAGGTCCAGCTCCCCTCAAGTTGCTGCTGCTTAGAAGTTTTCATGTCTGCCAGCTGTCTGTTGAATTAAGTACAAGCCTCTCCTATAGGCCTTCAGAGCCCTCCATAACTTGACACTTCATAGCCCACCTTTCTAGTTTACTGTGTTCCTCTGCCTGCTCTCTAAATCCTAAGCAAATGAGACTGTTCACCTTTCAACAAATTAAACCCACATTTCTCACCTTGTTTCTGCTCTGGAAATCCTCCCATTCCAAGAGGATCGTCTCCAATGTCATATCCACCATCAACTCCTCTCCATCAACATGTCCCTTCCAAGTCCCTCAAAAATTCCTCATAGCATTTCTATTGTACTTCTGTTGTGACACTCACTTTTTTTTTTTTTCCTTTAATTATAATCATTTGTGTCTTGGAATTATCACCCTCTGCTGCAATCCAAGATTCCTCTAGGCCAAATCCATGTCTGTTAACCCAGGAGCTTTGGGTGGGTAGTAATTGTCTGTTGGCCTGAATTAATGAGATTCCATTGCACATGTGTAAGCATTTGTTAATAAGAGTTAATTTTTTTCTTTTCTAGTGGCATCTAGAACAGAGGTCCCAAATTGGCAGTTAGAAGCTGAATCTGGCCCACAGATGTGTTTTGTTGAATCCACAGTTATTTTTTTAATTGAGTCAACATTTTTCAATGGAATATTTTACGTAAAATGCCAGATTTTCAGCTTCTCTAAAAGTAGAGTGTTCTGGCAACAGCGAGCCCATATTCATTTCTGAGAGAAAACGACTAAAGTGGGAGCCAGCCTGCCCCCTTTGGATGGAGCGAGTATACCTCCCTTCACCCCACTCCCCAGCCCTCCATGGTCCACTGCCTCATTGATGTAACCAATGCCTCCCCGGTGGGCATTAGAACTTGCAAAACTTGCTCTCAAGTCCTTGCAAGGGCAATCCATAGAGTCTACATTGACCAATGTTACTAGCTCAGGACTGTCTTTCAAATCAAATTTGAGGGGTACATGAATTGGACCATGTGTTCCTTTGCCTCGTGCCCTCCACAACATCTCCCCTACAGTGCCAAAAGTTCTGAGTAACGAGCTACACACTCTTTTCTCATCAAAACGCACCTGCCTTCTAATGCAAGTTAGATGATTAATACGTGTTCAATGTTAATGAATTAATAATGACAACATTTCCTGAATGGGTATAATATGACAAGTCTGTGTCAAGAACAATGTAACACACGCGCACACATGAACACACACGGACACCATGGCTGACATCACAAATCAACCGCAGGTCTCTTTCCAGCTAGATCCTCAGAAATCATCTCTATTCAGCCCTTCACGAAGCCGCCACCAGTGGCTCGGAGCTGGCACTGAGGCAGGCACCCCGCATCCTTCATGCACATCACCTCTTTATCCACACAGCAGGGAGGTGGGTGGACAGAACAGGCAACATTATTATCACTTTGGTGAGAAAACTGATTCCAGACAAGTCTGCCACTTGTTCCACATTAAGGAAGATAAAGGTATCTGAGATAAAATTTAAATCCTGCCCTCAGGGTCAAAAATCCACTCCCCTATAGGAAGGCGGGGAGGATTGACAACTATTCAACAGGAGAAGATTTAGACACTCTGGTTGACTTTAAATGAAAAGAAATGAAAATATGACGTGGCTCGCCCACAGTCAATGCGAACACAGGCGCTCCCCGCTCCAGGCTCCCTAGGGCACCTGTGACCTCTGATGAGCTCCTGAATGCCCCAGTGGCTTCCATTTAACAGAAATAAACTCACTGGGGATGGGCAGTCCCGCGTAAGAACAAAGGGTGACTCAGCTGGAAGAGAAGGGTGGAAGTCCAACTTTGCTGATGCCCTCTCTGGCAGGGCTTTCTTTCAGATAGTATATTTGCATTTTAACAGAGGACATCGATGCCTTAGATAACATCATCCATCCATACAACACAATGCGCTGGAGACACACAGTTTCTGTATGTCTATGCAGGAGATACAGGTTTGATCCCTGGGTCAGGAAGATCCCCTGAAGAAGGAAATGGAAACCCACTCCAGTGTTCTTGCCTCGGAAATTCCATGGACCCCAGTCCATGGAGTCGTAAAGAATCAGACACAACTTATCAACTCAATAACAAAAAATCCTATCTTGTATGTTATCTTGCATCCTGAAACTTGACTGAATTTGTTCATTAGTTCTAACAGTTTTCGATGAAATATTTGGGGGTTTCACTATATAATATAATGTTATCTGCAAATACAGAAATTTTAATTTTTCCTTTCCTTTCCAATTTAGATGTTTTTTTCCTTTCTTTTTCTTGCCTGATTGTTCTGGCTACAACTTCCAGGACCGTGCTGAAGAAAAATGATGATAGTGGGCATCCTAGTCTTGTCCGGATCCTAGAAGAAAATATTTTTTTAATATGATATTAGCTGTGGAACTTGTTATATATGGCCATTATTGCATTGAGGTATGTTACTTCAATACTGTTTGTTGAGCATTTTTATCATGAAAGAATGTTGAATTTTGTCGAGTGGCTTTTCTGCATCTCTTGAGATAAATATATGATTTTATCCTTCCTATTGTTAATGTGGTACATCACCTTGATTTGTGGGTGTTGGTCAACACCCTTGTGTCCCTTAAATAAATCCCACTTGATCATGGTGTATAATCCTTGTAATGTATTACTGAATTCAGTTTGCTAATATTGTCCTGAGGATTTTTGCATATGTGTCCATCAGGGATATGATAAGTCATTTGAGTTGCCCCTGGCAGTCCATCACTGTCCTTGTATTGCTTAGTCCTTCCTCATAGCCAAGGTATTTACATGATGGGATGCAAATGATGAAACTAGGGACTTGGGAGGCTCAGGGGGCCTGAAAGATGGACTATCATTCAGCCTGGAGTGATACTCCAAGAAATCATGCCACTCAGGAAGTTTCCATAGCAATAGATACTCCATAAAAACAAGATTAACTGTAGTACAAACGGGAGCACAAGCAGGGCAGGAGAGAAAGGATGTCTCATTGCAGCACGGTGGTCAAAAAGGCCACACTGTGTATTACAGCCTTTCTGTGACTGTTGGGATGAAGTGAGGAGATGGTCCAGAGCATAGAGTTTTCTGAGTTTAAGACATGGCCATTAGTCAGTGAAGTAAGTCAGAAAGAGAAAACATATAATATTGTACATTAATGTATACATATATATAGTCTAGAAAAATGGTATTGATGAACCTATTTGCAGGGCAGGAATAGAGACACAGACATAAAGAACAGATTTGTGGACACAGCAGGGAGAAGGAACAAATGGAGAGAGTAGCACTGAAACATATACATTACCATATGGAAAATAGACGGCTAATGGGAAGGTGCTGTTTAACACGGGGAGCTCAGCCTGGGGCTCTGTGACAGCCCTGAGGGGTGGGACTCAGGAGGCAGGGGATGCATGTATACCTGTAGCTAAAGCATGTTATTGTATGGCAGAAACAGCATGATGTTGTAAAGCAATTATCCTCCAATTAAACATTTTTTTAAAAGGACACAACTGTGAGGCTGCGTAGTAGACAGCCCTGACCATCACTCTCAGGCACCAACGCCCAGAGGATGCTGAGCGGTTCTGCCTATGGAGGCAGAGCTCTGGGCCAGCTAGGAACTTCAGGGAGGCTTCCCATGAGGTCCGCAGCTGCACCCAGGGCAATTATAGCCCGAAGTGTAAAGGGCCAGTGAGAGAGTATGCTGCCAAGAGAGGACAGAATGGGACAGCTCAAGGACAATTCGAGCCCATTGCAACGAGGGGACCTCTCAGACTCAGACCTGCTTTCCAGATTCCTCGTCCTGCCACGCATTGACTAAGATTTCCAGAAGTACTGTAGAAGAATGACTATTACCTTCTACCTTTCCAGAGCCCAGAATCAGTAAGCACATCACAGCTAGTATATGTTTATATGTTCCTACAGATCCCTGTACAAGCATGCATGTGCGTGCGCACACACACACATTTTTACATACACACATTTTACTTCCTCATGTTCTGAGCCAAAATATAGCTCATCTACATAGCTTGACAAGAACACAAGTGGAGCGAAATAGAAACAGAGTATTCCAGCACTTCACGATCTGGCAACACTAATCTTACTGCAGTCTACTCCCCAGTGGGGTACAAGCCTCACCTTCTGCTGGGTTTTCAAAAGTGGTAAAACCAAGCGCACATTCCCAGAGAGCAAATCTTCCTCTGCTTCCTATGTGGCCATGTCCTAGACACCACGGCACACAGCTGGCTGCCGGGTGAATGCCTTTTCACGATTCTGGTGGGACACCAAAACTCATACCAACACAGGTTTTCTAGAACAGCAGTCCCCAACCTTTTTGGCCCCAGGAACCCATTTCATGGACAATAATCTGTCCATAGATCGGGGTTGAGGAGGGATGGTTTCAGGATGATTCAAGTGCATTACATGTATTTCTATCATTATTACATCAGCTCCACCTCAGATCATCAGGCATTAGATCCTGGAGATGGGGACCCCCATTTTAGACTGTGTAGCTACAGTGGGTTGAATTCCTTGAACACTCTAGGCCAATTTCATGGGGAAGAAAGCGTTAAAAGCATCAAGTCTCACTCAAATAGTTGACTGAATAGCTCTGTTGGAAGGCAAACTAAAACTAAAAAATAAAAGAAAAAAATTTGCTTGTTAAAAAATTCCAAAAATAGTGATTAATGGATATACTTAACAGAGTATTGCTTACATTCATCTCTGTCATAAGTTGCCTTGATAGCTTTTGGAGACCTTTATCTGTGTTAATTTTGAAACAGATTATCATGAAAAGTATGTTCTGAGATGTCATCTTTCATTTCTTAGGACTGGGTGGTAGGCTCGCCAGGGGTACAGCCTGGAGCTTAATGACGAGGCCACTTCTATGCCACCACAGCATAAGGGACTGGAGAACAGTGCCTGCTCTTCTCTGAACGGAAGATACTACTGTTTCTTCTTGGGCCACGTTCAGGGGTAGGATCGATGTCTATTTCTCAGAGTCAGGCTTGGGTGATAACTCAATATTAAATGCTTGACTGAATGGGGTTGCTTCTAATCAGCTAGAGGAGATAATCTAAACCCACTTTCTGGGCACACAGAGGCAGAGAAAAGGGGCTGGAAACTATCCATATATTACATAAAGAAGGATGCGAGATCTGCTGTGAATGAGGGAGTTGGAATAGCTCAGCACAAACCTGGGACCCTGGGACACTAATGAAACTCTGTTATGATTTGTGGAACCAGCTAGCAGATGATGGGAGACTATTGGTTCCAGAAGCTGGAAATTCTGATCTAGAAAAATAGTGCTGATGAACCTATTTGTGGGGTAGGAATAAAGACATAGATACAGAGAATGGACTTGTGGACACAGAGGAAGAAGGAGAGGGTGAGACGAATTGAGAGAGTAGCATTGATATATACACACTATGATTTGTAAGGTATTAGTAGATAACGAGTAGAAAGCTGCTATACAGCACAGGGAACTCAGCTGGGTGTTCTGTGATGACAGAGGGGTGGGATGGGGAGAGGGAGGGAAGCTCAGAAGGGAGGGGATATATGTATGCATATAGCTGCTTCACTAGTACAACAGAAACTAACACAATATTTTAAAGCAATTATAGCCCAATAAAAAGAGAAAGAAAGAAAGTTGAAATTTTTGGTCTTCTTTCTGAATGCCTCCTGAAGTAATGGAGATTTTTATAAACATCCACATTCACTCAACCTCTCTTATAGAAGCAATCTAAATGAATAAAGTGTTCACTGGAGATCCATTGGCCTATTTACAACCCATAAGGAAGTTACAGGAAACAAGATACAACTTTAAAGAAAGAACTCAGGAGAAAAGGAGAGGCCAAGCATGGCCAACCCCTTCCTGAGGCTTGGCCTCACCGTCCATCTGCTTCTGCTGGGCTCCGTGGATCGTGGCAAAATACCCACGAGGCCTGTCCACGCTTGCCTGTGGTCACCACACAGATGTCACCATGCCACACAACCCAGACTCCTGGGTCATAGCCTCAGGCTGGCTTTGTAGACACAGGACCCAGAATCTTTCACTGAATGGGACACAGGGAATCGTGGCATTTCCATCCAGACAGCAAATGGCTATGGTACAAATTTTAATTTAATATGGACAATCACAGTGCTCTTTTCACTGCAGATTTGGGTCTGCATTGAAGGTGACAACAGAAGATGAGATGGTTGGATGGCATCACTGACTCAACGGACATGAATGTGAGCAAACTCCAAGAGATGGTGAAGGACAGGAAGCCTGATGTGCTGCAGTCCATGGGGTCACAAAGAGTCAGACACAACTTAGCGACTGAAAAACCAAAAATGACATTTCATCAATGATTGAGCCAGTCCCCTGATGGAGAGGCACGGTTGCAGTGCTCGCCACATGCAAAGGATACCTGTGACCCTGGTGACAATGCTACGGCTGTTGTGACTTTACCTGTGAAAGCAACAGGGCTCAGGGAGGTTGAGGAGCTCCCCCAGTGCCCAGGACAAGAAAGCGGCTAAGCTAGAATTCAAACTCGGGTCTGCACGGTTGCAAAGCTCTCTCTTCACATGATCCTTGTCATGTCTCACTGATTCGCTTAAACTTGATGTCTCTGATGGGGGAAAGGGCTGGGGAAAGAGCACAGAAAGGAGAAAGGGGACCTAGACAGTGATATGCCCTGAGACCCCATGAGCCAACAGTGTTCAAGAGGGCAGCTCAGAAAGTCAGGGCTAGGCAAGAAATCCAGAGTCCAAGCAAAGAGCATCCTCATTGGCAGCACAGGGCAGGGATGGTGCTAGAGAAACAGACCAAGGGTCCACATGCTGGGAGCAGGCCCCGAGAGGCTCTGGCACCCGAGCACCAGCCCACGGGGGAGACAGAGCCTCATGCTCAGACAGCGGACGCCCCCGCGACCAGATGTTCTACTTCTGTCTCTGCTGGCCTGGCCCTGCGGGTCCTCAGAGAGGCTGGCCTCAAGCCCCACAGGTGAGGAGAATGAGAAGCAGCTGCCGGGCAGCGCGCCGGGGACGGGAAGCAGACCCTCTCCTCTGGCAAAGGCGGTTCCCTGACAGGTGGCGGGAGGAGAAGCTGTTCCCACTCACACGGAGTTGGATGGAAGGAGTGAAGATGAAAACCAAATGCGATGCCATCCCTCTGGAAGCTCCACATGCCCAGGGAAATGGCTGCTGGCTGGATCCTGGTGGGGGAGGAGGAAGCCTGCTGGCTGAGAACTGCCACCCAGATGAGGGTCAGCAGAGACCCCCACCCAGATGAGGTCCTGACTCACGGGAACAGTCGTGATCTGAGTAACAGCAGCGCTCGCTGAAAACTCTTTATGACCTAACACGTGTACGCTTTTCCCTGTGTTATCACCCCAACCATCCTGGGGTTTCCCATTTCACAGGCAAGGAGCCGGTGGTCCCCAGTGCCTGAGGGACTCACCCACGGCGAGGAGAAACACACACTGCTGTAGAAAAATGCGCCACAGTCTGGAAAGGATGTCAGAGCCCAGAGCCTGCAGCCCTCCTGCTTCAGCCCATGGACGTGTTCTTCCCCCAGCAAGCAGCGCAGCCTGGAATTCACTAGGAAGAAACATACACACACACACACTGAAACAGACGCATGCAGATGCATAGACACACAAACATTCAAACATACATAGACACAGCTACACAAACATGTACACAGGGACACAAGCACTCAGACACACATGCACACAGAGACACTGAAAGACACACAGAGATACTCAGACACACATAGACATACAAACACACATAGACACACACACACATGCTCCCTATATCAATTTGGCAGGATTCAAAAGTAATCCCAAATCTTTTCATTTTTGAAATTACCATATACATCCCTTTTTCTCCCAGGAGACATATCTTAAAATATATTTAAATGGAAACATACATTTTAAACAGGAATATAAAATCCTTTCTTCACATCCCTCTTAAGAGCAATTTGCTTGTTAATCTTTTCCCCAAATTTAACTTTTTTCAGAACAGAAATCATATATGTCCATTTAAAAAAAAATAGAAAACATTATTTTAACTTCCTAGATCCAATTTCTTTCATCCAATATTTCTTAATTATTCCAGTTGAATTCGATAATAGTTAAGGGACTTGGATAAAATTCTCAGAACTATTCCCAGCTAGCCTATTAAATTCCCTTCTTCCAGACCAGGAATTATGGGATCTACAAGTCAAAATATAAGTACCCTCCACATGAGAAACCATTTTAAAAGACATTTTTCCCATACCATTCGCTAAAATGTGTATTTAGCACTTTGGGCCTATCAACAGGACAAGAATGAGAGAGCTTCACGGGAAAAAAAAATAAGTGCATTTCGCTCGTTCATCAGCAAGCTCTGTTTTTAATTTTAAACACACGGTGTCTTTAGAAAGTTTTGTGGAAGTCAGTTTAAGGGCACGTAGACATTAACAGTGGGTTGTTCTTATCTGTCATTTTACTAACAACACCAGCAAGCCCCTTCAAAGAAGCTTCCTAGGACTGTCGTGCCTCTAAGGGGTTTCTTTACTTAGTCCCACTGTCCTTGTTCCCAAAAGGGCTCTTCCTAACAAGCACAGAAGCTGCAAACAACCCCGGAAAAAAATATCCTGGAAAATGGCAAGCAGCCTTCTAATGGCTTTCAGATGGGCTGGGAGCCTTCCTGCCATTTTTTATTGTTTGCTGGCTTCCTTTCTTCTGTCTGCCGTTTTATTGTTTGCTTTCCTTTTTAGCCTCCTGGACGCTTGAATCAACCCACTGAATCTTTCCATTCCGGAGAGGGGGATTGGGTGGGGGAGACAGAGGCAGGGCGGACAGCCCTTGGCCGTGACTGTATCCAGTGGAAGGATGGAGCGGGTCCTCAGGCTGTGGGCTGTGTTTCTACAGAAGGTGCTCAGATGCGTCAGACCCAGCAAGGAGGTTGTAAAGTGTATTCCCGTAAAGACATTAAACTGACTTTAACAAAAGAAAATTTTTTTGTTTTACTCTTCGCAGGGAGAAGCATGTCCTTGGAGTCCAAGAAGCTTATCCAGGTCAGCTTTATTAGGCTGAATATCAATCAGTAAAGCTCAGGCAGCCGGAGGACAATTATGTTAGAAAAGTAAGTCGCCGTGTTAATGGTTCTGCCTGTTTGCAGCGTTAACTGGTTCGCAAGACTGAGACGGATTATGACCTGACACTTGTGTATCCTTGCTAATGTGGAATGTGACGGTTCAAACCCAGCCAACATCAGCCGTGTTCCTGACACGGGAATAACAATCAACAGAGCCAGACCACCGAAGCCAAGGAGAAACTTGGGAAGTGCCCTGGATGACGGGTCAGAAAACTCGATCCCAGTCCTCAGGGGCCAGCCCGGGTCCACGAAGGCAGCTCCAAGGTGGTTGCCCCCTTCCTCCTCCTGTTTCTCCTGGGAGATGCTCTTCCTCCCAGACATCAAGCGCGTCTTCTAATGGGGATGTGGATCGGGGCGCTCACTGAATGAGACCTGAGCTGTCCTGGGAATTTCTGACCTTTCACTAAGAGAGGATGGCTCTCTGTGCTCTGTGGGGAAACTGGGGGCCACCAGTGACCACTGGTCTTCAAGCCCGTATCCCAGCACCCTGTCACCTTCTTGCAAATTTCCTTCCTCTCTGGGGCTGGCTGGGTCCTGCCATGAGGGGAAGAGACTCTTAATGCCATTTTCCTGCCTTCCTTCTAAGGCCATGCAGAGCCCATCACATGGTAGATCGATCAATCCATAAATAGATAGATGTCATATATCACTGACACCTACCTAGCCACTCTCAGGAGTGTTGTGAGGATTGCAGTTTGAAGCTCTGGATTCAGGACACCTGGATGCAAAACTTCCATCAAAGTCTTGGGCAAGTTATCCTTTCTAAGCTTCAGCGGCTTAATCTCCAAAATAAAGAGGATAATATTTACCTCATGGTCTAGTTATAAGAGTTGGATGGTACATAATAAGTAGTAGCGTAGCTGATCGGTGCCATTAAACCTATCCACTTGGCTATCGCTCTGGGGCCATTAGCATCAGCCTCCACGGCTCAGACATTCTCCCCTCCATCCAGGCCTGACTTCTGTCCCTGTTTACCTCTCAGTGTTGCTGACTCACTGCTGAGTGTGCTCAAGTTTCACACAAAGCATGACGCCTCCTTGGTGGTAGACCCTCAGGAGGTATTTACAGAATCAGTGAGTAAATGAGCTCAGGAATTAAATATGGTGCCAATATCCACTGTTCACTAAATACCAGTAATCTACTCGAAGCAAAAACCTGTTCAGCTGCTGTGTCGATAAGCACGGTGGCCTTCCCCATGGGATCCAGCCTCTGTCCTTCAGTGTCTCTGTCAGAAAGGAGCCAATTGACGCATCATGCCTTCGTCTCCCAGGACTTACAGGGCGAGAACTATCAGGAAGGAAGTTCATACTCGGTGCTGCTGCTGCTGCTGCTGCTGCTGCTGCTGCTGCTGCTAAGTCGCTTCAGTCCTGTCCGACTCTGTGCGACCCCAGAGACGGCAGCCCACCGGGCTTCCCCGTCCCTGGGATTCCCCAGGCAAGAATACCGGAGTGGGTTGCCATTTCCTTCTGCAACTTGGTTCTGAGTTCCTGGGACTTAACCCAGCTCTAACACTCTGGTGGCCTCCGTGTAGACATGAGTCAGTCAACGCAATCTGTGCTCCTTCTCCTGCAGTGGGACTGTCCACTGTGGGGGTTAGTCATCAGGGGACGAGGGAGGTGACAAGGCTGTGACTGCCACCCAGAGCTTCCCACTGGGAATGAATTCTCAGGCGCTGGCACGGTAGCTGGGAGCAGCTGCTCCTGCCCTGGGAACTGCACTGGCCTCTGATAGAGAGAAGAGTAAAAAAAGGTCAGAAAGGGAAAACTTCCCTATTCGGCTTACAAATACCTGTTCCATGAACTAAGGTTCCCTCTGTCACCCCTGAGCATGACCCTAGGGTTTAGAACCAAGAACAATGTCCACGTGGCTTTGCTCCACTGATCATCTCAACCCTGCTTAGGGGACCCATCTACATGGACTGAAAATAACATCTCATTTCTTCTTGTTCTCTATTCTCAAGTGTAAGTATCAGGTCCTGGAAAAATTTAGAAAGCAGTAGGAAGGAAAATGGTGTTAGGAAAGCTAGAGTAACAAAGGAGAAGAAGGAGGCAATTTGATGAAAAGAGTGTGAAGATCAAGACAGATGGAAGAAAGGTGAGAATGAATCCTGAAGAATCAGTCGGGGGCGGGGGGAGGGGGGAGGTTACATAACCAGGTACTCACGGGCCAAGGATGCTCTGCCTGGCTTATGACTGCAGGAACCCATCCACCTGCAGACCTGCAAGAGACACAGGTGATTGAACTTGGAGTCTGAGTGCATCATGGCAGAGTGAGAAACATCACCAAAATATTTCACAATCATTTCCCCTTTGCAGTCCATCCTGTCACATCAGTGGTATAAGCACAAGCAGTGTCCCCAGAGAGGTTCCGCCCCCATGAGGCATGTGGTTGCTAAGCTGCAAACTTGGCCACGGACACCGTCTCCCCACTACCCTCTCTCATGGCTTCCATCCACTGGGCATTGCTCCAGGATCGTGTCCAGCCATGTGGCCCTAGAGGGCAGGCATGGCTGCAGGGCAGGTGGGACATTAGCTGTCACTAAGGAATCAAGGACTCCCCGGGGCTCTGCACATCTTCGGGCCAGCCCTGCAGTTCAGGGTACAGGTTTCCTCTACTGTCCGCAAAGAGAGCTCCTTGCAAAGCCTTTCGTAAGTGGAGATGGCAGACAGTGAAGAAGAAATGACCTTTTTTACCATAAAAGTGAAAATCTTCTTTAGATTTCTTTTGAGTGGTGAAAACAGAGGCTCATGTAAGTTTTTCATCAAAGCAAAGTGGTGGAAAGGGAACTTTCAAAAAGTGGGGGATACCTGTATCCTGCAAGCCAAAGGGAGAGCTATTTATTTTGGCACTTGACTTGATTCACTGTCACGGCTGATTAATGGCTGGCATACGTCAGCCTTTTCCGCTGCATCGGTTACATAGGCTCTTTAAGGATGAGGACGGTATCCAGGGGGAGTGACTTCCCACACGGTGTGGAGCTGGGGGCCAACTATGTCCTGGAACAGCGCATTTGAAGGTGGACACGTGGACGTTGGGACTGGGCGCTTCAGCCTTGTTCCCCGTCCTGACTGTCCTCTACGTATGGAAATATGACTTCCATCTGTGGCAAAGGAGCGTGGGAGTTTGCCAAAATTCTCCCCACCGCCAAGCTTTTCTCCCGCCAAAGATGACTCATCCGGGTTTTAAACTAAAGACCTGGAAGGCCTGTCACTTGCCGGGGCCGCGTGCCAAGCGCGGGATGGAAGAACTCACGTCTCTCTCTCTGCCCACGTCCCACTCTGCACAGCATCAATTTCCCCTCCAGCCTCAGGTGACCTTCCTTTTGGGAGTACAAAGGCACCAGCTCGTTCTGGGCACGGCTTTGCCAGCAGTCACAGATTTCTGCGCCGTGGTGTCTCCCCTCTTTCCCTGGAGAGCATCCCAAACCTCCTCTCACCTTGGAATATGTGGGGCACTGGGAGCCAGGTGGGAATGGCAGCCTGAGAGACTAAAAGGAGCTGAACTTTCCCCATTCCTTTCTCTACTCCAGCCTTCCCTCGTCTCAGTGGAAGTAGAGAAAGGGGGTAATCGTGAATAGCACATAGAAGACACTATATAAATGGTGGTGAAATATTTGGCCTCCAAACACAAACTGTGATAGATTCTCAAACATCACTAAAAAGACTGATCCTTATAGGATTCATCCTGGAATCGTTCATTAGAGCACTCTTGAACCATGGGAAAGAATACAGTATCTGGTATGTAATGCGTGTCCACATCCCTGCATGTGTGTGTGCATGCATGCTTAGTCGCTTCAGTTGTGCCCGACTCTTTGCGACGCTATGGACCGTAGCCTGGCAGGCTCCTCTGTCCATGGGATTCTCCAGGCAAGGAAGCTGGAGTGGGTTGCCATTTCCTCCTCCACGGGGTCTTTCCAATCCAGGGATGGAACCCTGGTCTCTTATGTCTCCTGCATTGGCAGCTGGGTTCTTTACCACTGGGAAGACCTCCACATCAGTGGGTAATCAACAGAGAATTATTTCCCTATCATTTCTGTTAAACTCAGCAAACATGAAGTGACTGGTCTATGCAAACCTCTGTGCCACATTCCAGACCGGAATGAGAGGGACGCAGGGTCTGCTTTCAGGCAGCACAACTGTATCGGGAGAAGGAAGTGTTCACAATTCACAAAGATGTGTTGAGACCCAAGTATGGTGACACTCCCTGGCATGAGTCTTCCTTGAGGCGGGACTGGTGGATGGAGGCAAGGAAAGGTTGATTTACAAAGCAAGGTTTTGCTAGCCTCTGAGGAAGGGCTAAGAATTTCCTAAATATTGATATCGAGTGTTGCCTTGGGTGGGGCTGAGAGTGAGGATGGACCAGGGTTCCTGGCAAAGGAAAGTCACCAGCAAAGGAAGGGAAGAGTGAAGACACACGGATTCTTGGGGAACCTGGTTGATCCAATGTGCCTTCAGAAGAGGGTGTATAGAGATGTGGCGAGCCAGAGGGCTGGAGGGACGCAGGGGGTCTGACTGTAAACGCCATTGCCCTCTGTGCTTGAGAGACATTCTGGAGGCCCCCACACAATCTTCTCCAGGAAAGCACCTGATTACATCTGCATTCTATAAAATGGATTACTTTCACCTGTTAAGGAACCACAAGACCCTCCCTCACCTCCATTACCAATGTATTGATACAAAAATGGCCCCTGACAAGGAAAGTTAAAGTGCCACTGGTGTGCTACGTAAAGGTGTGTGTATCACATTGTCCTGGTTCCACGTGGATCCCAAGTCCACCTGCATACTGAGAGAGGCGTGTCCTTTTTCTTTCTGCTGTACTGCTGGGTGTTCAGAGTCCCACATCTTTTTTTATTTTAAACATTTTTATGTGGACCATTTTTTAAGTCTTTATGGAGTCTGTTACAGCATGGCTTCTGTTTGATGTTTCGGTTTTTTGGCCTCGAGGTACGTGGGATCCTAACTCCCCAACCAGAGACGGAACCTGCACCCCCTGTATCAGAAGGTGAGGTCTTAAACACTGGACCACCAGGGAGGTCCCCTCCATAGCTTTCTCTTGAACATTTTCAAGGATATCTTCAGGGAAGCTCCCCACCCACAGTTAATCAGACCGGAAGATATTGGTGAGGACCCAGACAGTCCTCACCAGCTGAGCAGCTGGGCGGGATGATGGCCCAGCCTCCCCCTGGGGAGGGAGGGCAACCTGCACCCCGGTTCCCTCCTGTCTCTCCGATCTCTTTGCATGGTCTCCATCCTCTGGCTCCATCTGCCCCCACTCCTGGGCCTGGACTTCCATCCTGGTTCAGGGGCCGAGGGAGGAGGATCAGGTGGGAGCCTTGTTTTTACTCATGAGGTTTTCTTCTCCCTAATTTCATCGAGGTTGAGCCCTTGCCTTTTCCATTAAAAGGAAAAATGATCCAGGAAGACCTTTCTTTTTTTCTGTTTTCTACTCTCATTTCTCCTTTAAGAGTCAAGAGTTACAGACCGGTCCAGATCTTGAATGGGAAACAGGAAAAAAATAAAAAAGGAAATATTTCCAATATTTTATAATAGCTATTAGTGGAGTGTAAACTTAAAAAATTGTGAATCACTATATTGTACACCTGTAACTTATATAATATTGTACATCAACTATACTTCAATTAAAAATTTTCTGATATTTTCCCACAAAAAAGAAAGAGAGATTGGGGGACAGCTGACTCATATCTCAAAAATACCCTACAGCAAATAGATTCTTTTAAGTTTATTGGGTTTTATTAATATATGTATTGTATACATAAAATACATAAAATGCAAAATTCTTGAAATTGATCAAATACTCTCCTACAGGCATTTAAACATATTCAAGTCACCAGAGCACAGGTATTCATAGACCAATAAATACTAGTAAATCCATCTGGATGCTAATTAATACAGTTATATTTCTACAAAGATAAAACTTGAATGCTTATTACAATCATTCAACCAGCTGGCTGGTTCCTCCCCAACGACATACTACTCTGAGTGATTGTGCAAACGAAATATCTCAGCAAATCACTTTTTGTATGAAAAAGGAATTCAGAGATAATTCATTCCATCCCTCATCTGTAAATCCTAATCCAGTCTAAGTATATTCATATCTCTCAAATAGTCTCCTTAGGCTCCTTAAGCTTTTGAGTCTTTTTCCAAAAATTGCTCAGTTCTGAAAAATGTCTCTTACCTGGTTCCATGAAGTCTGCCCTGGACTCCAACCAGCTCTAGAGACCCCACCTCTGAGGTCCCAACTTTTGGTAAAGTCTCTGGGCACTATAATACTGTTCTCATGCCATATTTCACCCTTTGGAAAAGTGCCAGAAGGTTTTCTTTCTGTTCTGATAGATGACATGGCCCAAAAAGTTTGAGCGAGATCACCCTCAATGTGGTCCACCCAGGAATGTCCCAGTGACCCCAAGGCTGGGGGTCAAGATGCACCCACACCCAAGATCCTTAGATAGGTCATGTTAGATGGATCCTGGATCTCTGTTAAGCCTAGAGGAAGCTCTTCCAAGAGTAAGTGGGAGCCACTGATGCAGTCTATCGAAGATTCTTGCCCTGGCTTTATTTTTTCTGGACCTAATGCAGATAGTTTTGAAAACTCTTTCTTCTCTCTGGTCATCCAATCCAGACATTTTTCTGATGGCCAGGACAGCATGGTCTAGGAAAGATGCTCTTGACTTGGGTTCTTTATATTCTGCTTTACATTAACTGAAATTAAGTAGTTCTGATTATTTTTAGGGTACTTGGTTTTCATCTGACATTGCTCTTTCCAAAATTATATGTAAGTGGAATCACTATTCACATGGTGTGGTGACAGGTAGGAAAGCCCTTCATCACTTCAAAACACTATCTTTGCACCAGTGAGTGAGTCCCTGTGCGTGTGTGTGTGTGTGAGAGCAATTTTTTGCCTAGAAGCCCATCATTAGGGAATCACTCACTTGGAATTTAAAAATGTATATGCTTGACCACGAAGGAATTTTTGAAGTATATCTCTAACAGGCCTAACTTATTAAGTCATTTTTTCTTCAAGTATCAGAGTCCACAGGAATGTCCTTTGAAGCTACAACTTTCTAGGTCCTACTCCTATGAAGTCAGCATCTTTGGTGGGAGAGGCTAAGGATCTGTGCTTTTAATGTTATATGAGCTTTTTAAAAATTTTTTATTTATTCTTTTTTTTTTGGTTGCTCAGTTGTATCCGATTCTTTGCGACCCCATGGATTGCAGCACACCAGGCTTCCCCGTCCATCACCAACTCTCAGAACTTGCTCAAACTCATGTCCATCGAGCTGGTGATGCCATCCAACCATCTCATCCTCTGTCATCCCCTTCTCCTCCTGCCTTTACTCTTTCCCAGAATCAGAGTCTTTTCTAAGGAGTCAGCTCTTCGCATCAGGTGGCCAAAGTAATGGAGTTTCAGCTTCAGCATCAGTCCTTTCAATAAATATTTAGGACTGATTTCCTTTAGGATTGACTGGTTTGATTTCCTCACAGTCCAGGGGATTCTCAAGAGTCTTCTCCAACACCACAGTTCAAAAGCACCAATTCTTTGGCACTCGCCTTTCTTTATAGTCCAACTCTCACATCCATACGTGAACTGGAAAAACCATTGCTTTGACTAGATGGGCCTTTGTTGGCAAAGTAATATCTCTGCTTTTTAATATATTTTAATTCATTTTTTTGGCTGTACTCAATTTCAGCACATGGGATCTTCATTGCCACATGCTGAAGCTGAAACTCCAAACCATACGTGAACTGGAAAAACCATTGCTTTGACTAGATGGGCCTTTGTTGGCAAAGTAATATCTCTGCTTTTTAATATATTTTAATTCATTTTTTTGGCTGTACTCAATTTCAGCACATGGGATCTTCATTGCCACATGCTGAAGCTGAAACTCCAATACTCTGGCCACCGAGGTAAAGGGCTGACTGATTTGAAAGACCCTGATGCTGGGAAAGACTGAGGGCAGGAGGAGAAGGACAGGGGATGAGATGGTTGGATGGCATCACTGACTCAATGGACATGACTTTTGTTATTTTGTTTTTTGTTTCTGTTGCAACATGCTGGATCTTTAGTTCTGGCATGCAAACTCTTAGTTGTAGCATGTGGGATCTAGTTCCCTGTCCAGGGGTTTCACTCAGGCCCCCGGGGTTGGAAGAATGTAGTCTTAGCCACCAGAACACCAGGAAGTCCTTCCAAGAGTTTCTTAAGGAACAGAAAGTCTGGAACCATCAACAAAATGAAAGGAAAATCTACTGAACAAGAAATATTTACAAATGAAGTGACAAATAAGGGGTTAATAGACAAAATATATAAATGCTCATACAACTTAATTTCAAAAAAACCCAGTTGAAAAATGGGCAGAAGACCGGAATAGGTGTTTTTCCATAGAAAATATACAGATGGCTAACAGGCACTTGAAAAGATGTTCAACATCACTAATCATCAGAGAAATGCAAATCAAACTACAAGGAGATATTATCTCACACCTGTCAAAAAGACTATCATCAAAACATCTACAAATAACAAACTTCAGGGAGGACGCAGAGAAAAGGGACCCCTTGTACACTGTTAGTGGGAATGCAAATGGGTACAGCCACTATAGAAAACAGTATGGAAGCTCTTCAAAAAAAATTAAAGAGAACTATCATTGTTGTTGTTGTGATTCAGTTGCTAAGTCTTATCCAACTCTTTGTGACTCCACAGACTCCACAGGCATGCCAGGCTTCCCTGTCCTTCACTATCTCCCTGAGTCTGTTCAAACTAATGTCCATTGAGTCAGTGATACCATCCAACTATTTCATCCTCTGTCATCCCCTTCTCCTCCTGCCCTCAATCTTTTTCAGCATCAGGGTTTTTTCCAGTGAGCTGGCTCTTCGCATCAGGTGGCCAGAATATTGGAGTTTCAGCTTTAACATCAGTCCTTCCAATGAATATTCAGGGTTGATTTCCTTTTCGATTGACTGGTTTGATCTCCTTGCTGTCCAAGGGACTCTCAAGAGCCTTCTTCAGCACCATAATTTGAAACTACCAATCCTTCAGCACTCGGATCTGGCAATTCCACTCCTTGATAAATATCTAAGTAAAACAAAAACACTGATTTGAAAATATATGTTCAAAGCAGCATTATTTACAATAGCCAAGATATGGAAGCAAACTAAATATCCATCAACAGATGAATAAGTAAGAAAAATGCAGTATGTGTATATATGTGCATATATATATATACATACACTCTTGAGAAACCTATATGTAGGTCAGGAAGCAACAGTTAGAATTGGACATGGAACAACAGACTGGTTCCAAATAGGAAAAGGAGTCCGTCAAGGCTGTATATTGTCACCCTGCTTATTTAACTTCTATGCAGAGATCATGAGAAATGCTGGGCTGGAAGAAGCACAAGCTGGAATCAAGATTGCCAGGAGAAATATCAATAACCTCAGATATGCAGATGACACCATCCTCAGGGCAGAAAGTGAAGAGGAACTAAAAAGCCTCTTGATGAGAGTGAAAGAGGAGAGTGAAAACATTGGCTTAAAGTTCAACATTCAGAAAACGAAGATCATGGCATCTGGTCCCATCACTTCATGGGAAATAGATTGGGAAACAGTGGAAACGGTGTCAGACTTTATTTTTGGGGGCTCCAAAATCACTGCAGCTGGTGACTGCAGCCATGAAATTAAAAGACACTTACTCCTTGGAAGGAAAGCTATGACGAACCTAGATAGCATATTCAAAAGTAGAGACATTACTTTGCCAACAAAGGTCCGTCTAGTCAAGGCTATGGTTTTTCCAGTGGTCATGTATGGATGTGAGAGTTGGACTGTGAAGAAAGTTGAGTGCCGAAGAATTGATGCTTTTGAACTGTGGTGTTGGAGAAGACTCTTGAGAGTCCCTTGGACTGCAAGGAAATCCAACCAATCCATTCTGNTCCAGTGGTCATGTATGGATGTGAGAGTTGGACTGTGAAGAAAGTTGAGTGCCGAAGAATTGATGCTTTTGAACTGTGGTGTTGGAGAAGACTCTTGAGAGTCCCTTGGACTGCAAGGAAATCCAACCAATCCATTCTGAAGGAGATCAGCCCTGGGTATTCTTTGGAAAGAATGATGCTAAAGCTGAAATTTCAGTACTTTGGCCACCTCATGCGAAGAGTTGACTCATTGGAAAAGACTCTGATGGTGGGAAGGATTGGGGACAGGAGGAGAAGAGGACTACAGAGGAGATGGCTGGATGGCATCACTGACTCGAAGGACGTGAGTCTGAGTGAACTCCGGGAGTTGGTGATGGACAGAGAGGCCTGGCATGCTGCGATTCATGGGGTCGCAAAGAGTTGGACACAACTGAGCAACTGAACTGAACTGAACTGAACACACATGTGCAATGGAATATTACTCAGGCACAAAAAAGAATGAATTCTGCCATTTGAAAAAACATGGATAGACTTATAGGGTATTATGATTATAGTTACTGAAAGAAGTCAGATAAAGAGATAATTACTATATTTTAACCCTTATATGTGGAATAGAAAAAAATAAAACAAACGAACAATTATAACAAAACAGAAACAAACTCATAGATATGACACAAACTAGTGGTTACCAGTGGGGAGAGGGAAGGGCAGAGGGCAAGATAGGGGGAGGGGATTAAGTGACACAAACTACTGTGAGTAAAATAAGTAAGCATACACCGTATGGCACAGGGAAATATAGCCATTATTTTATAATACTACTTTATAGTATTGTGTATAAAAATATTCAATTATGTTTACACCTGAAACTAGTATAATACTGTAAAACAACTATCAGTTCAGTTCAGTTCAGTCGCTCAGTCGTGTCCGACTCTGCGACCCCATGAATCACAGCACGCTAGGCCTCCCTGTCCATCACCATCTCCCGGAGTTCACTCAAGACTCACGTCCTTTGAGTCAGTGATGCCTTCCAGCCATCTCATCCTCTGTCCTCCCCTTCTCCTCCTGCCCCCA
>SJYT01066637.1:0-18616 GCA_006410635.1 Cephalophus harveyi
TCCGTCTAGTCAAGGCTATGGTTTTTCCAGTGGTCATGTATGGATGTGAGAGTTGGACTGTGAAGAAGGCTGAGCGCCGAAGAATTGATGCTTTTGAACTGTGGTGTTGGAGAAGACTCTTGAGAGTCCCTTGGACTGCAAGGAGATCCAACCAGTCCACTCTAAAGGAGATCAGCCCTGGGATTTCTTTGGAAAGAATGATGCTAAAGCTGAAACTCCAGTACTTTGGCCACCTCATGAGAAGAGTTGACTCACTGGAAAAGACTCTGATGCTGGGAGGGATTGGGGGCAGGAGGAGAAGGGGACGACAGAGGATGAGATGGCTGGATGGCATCACTGACTCGATGGACACGAGTCTGAGTGAACTCTGGGAGGTGGTGATGGACAGGGAGGCCTGGTGTGCTGTGATTCATGGGGTCACAAAGAGTCAGACACGACTGAGTGACTGAACTGAGACAGCATATTGAAAAGCAGAGATATTACTTTGTCAACATAGGTCCATCTAGTCATAGCTATGGGTTTTCCAGTGGTCATGTATGGATGTGAGAGTTGGAGTATAAAGAAAGCTGAGTGCCCAAAAATTTATGCTTTTGAACTGTGATGTTGGAGAAGACTTCTTGAGAGTCCCTTTTACTGTGAAGAGATCCAACCAGTCCATCCTAAAGGAGATCAGTCCTGAGTGTTCATTGGAAGGACTGATATTGAAGCTGAAATCCAATACTTTGGCCACATGATGCAATGAGTTGACTCACTGGAAAAGACCCTGATGCTGGGAAAGATTGAAGGCAGGAGGAGAAGGGGATAACAGAGGATAAGATTATTGGATGGCATCACTGACTCACTGGACATGGGTTTGGGTGGACTCTGGGAGTTGGTGATGGACAGGGAGGCCTGATGTGCTGTGGTTCATGAAGTCACAAAGAGTTGGACACGACTAAGTGACTGAACTCTTCTAAACTTCCCATTCTGTAGAGAGTCAGCAAGAGGGAAGACACAGGCATGTAGCCCACCTGCACCTTGATGCTATGAGGCTCAGTTCAGTTCAGTTCAGTCGCTCAGTGTGTCAGGCTGGGAACTCATAAACTCAGCGGTATGAGAAGAGTGAGGTCTGTGACAGAAGAAGTCAGTGGAAACTAAGGCAGAGGAAAAGGAGAAGATTTTTGGAAAGAGATTGGAGTATATTAAACAGTAGATTTTTGAGGAGAACTAAAGTAATAGAAGGAAGAAAATGACAGTCTAGAGATTTGTAGTCAGCCTAATCCACCAGGATTCCTACCATACAGTATGGTGTCTGCCACCTCCCCCAAGTGAGAGAGACACACACAGAAAAGGCAAGGATGGTGATCATCAGAGCAGATGTCCAAGAGCAAAGTGAATGTGCCACGGCTGGACACACAGTGCAATCCCCCAACAAAGGGCTTGCCAAAGTACTTGTTTGAGCAGCAATATAAGATGCCTATAACACTGTATAACATTTGACTTTTAGCAAGTGTGCCCCTCTGTGTCTTTGCTTTTAGTCTCTCCTGATGGTGTAGATACCGAAGACATGAACTGCGAGGATCCTTTGGTTCCTCAACAAGCTCGATGTGGGACCGCTGCTCACTTAGTAAGAATCATCACAGTAATACTAATAATGGGCAACAAGTAGGAGTCAAGTCAGAAAAACTGATGCAAAGTCCAACTCAACAGTTAGCTACTGAGAACACTTGACTTAATCAACCTTGATAATTCTTGTTTTTTTTTTTTTTCTAGTTTTCACATAGTAAAACTAGTATAATGCCCTGTCTAATGAGAAAGGAAATCCCAACTGTCCAAATACAGTATCTGATATGAAATAAAGAAACAGAAATTAAACCTCATATTAGAAACTTCTTCAAAACATGATTGTGGAAACTAGAGACTCACTGGGAGACTCTTTGGTGAGTGTAAAACTCATGTCTCGGTAGGAGCTATTATTCTTAGTTTTCAACTTACACCAGTAGGAAAACTACCTCTTTCCCCAGAAACAGCCAGACCAGAAACAAAGCTCACTCTCAACAGTAATAAGAATGCTGACCCTTCAATACAATAAGCCAATCTTGGGCCTTTTAAAGGAGCCTCAGCAGAAATAATGTCCACTTCATTTTCATGGTAGCTCTCCACTCTTAAAAAGAAGTAATCTCAACCACTACTCTCCATACTCAAGAAGCAAATGATATTATATATCCCATTCTTTGTCTATAAGATTTACCACAAAAGCTCTGGAAAGAAATGTACCTGTCAGTGTAGAGTTTACTACTGTGTCTCAGTCCGGGAGCCTCTTCCTCACTTTATTCATTTAAGTGATCAGTAATATTTGATGTGCACCTATCATTCACTAGGTTATCTGCTAGGAAATGGAATTTCATGCAGAGACCACAGTCCTAGACGGAACATAACTCATAGATTTAGGGAGATGCACATGTAATGAAGCATAGCTATGCTACCGGGTGACAGGTGCCGTGACACAGTCCAGAATGATGTAGATGATTATGGGGCAACTGCACCAAGGCAGTGGTCGCTTTGCCAGACAAAGTCATGAACTGCTTTAGAGCAGCAGCAATATCTAATCCAGATGTAAAGAAATATCTAGAAATGTGAGCTAAATGAAATACACATTTTTATTAAAAACTTCATGACATTATTCAAAATGAGGTAGAGTAATCCCAGTTAAATTTGAGTTTGATGTACTTGCTTTCAACTGGACCTCTGAACTGGGTATTGAAGGGGCAGGGGGGTTGGTACTTCAACAACAAGCAGTAATAGAAGAAAGAAGACAGAGAGCTGATTCTGTATTGGGTGCCTGCCTTGGTGTGTGGGCAAGAAGCATCAGTTGCACTGACCTCGGGGTCAGACCTGTGTCATCTGTGTGAGCAAAAGTGGCCTCCATGTTGGCTCTGTATGTCTTCATGGTAAGACGTAAACTGTTAGCTCAAAAACCCACTGGTACCAAACTCCCTTTTTTTACACATTCAATTATTTAAAAAATAACCCCAAACTCACACATTTGTGGCCATTTAGAACCTCTGCAAATTCTCGCCTGGCAGCAGCTGCTTATTGATAGATGGAGCCTTGAGGCTGTTGGTCCCTGAGATGAGCTGAGCTGTGTCCCTCAGACATGCCTGTGCTAAGCCCTCACCCCGACTGGCCTCATGGGGTGACTGTATTTGGATATAGTTCTCTAGAGAAGCTATAAAGTAAAACTTACTTAACTTCAGGACTGCATCCAATCTTGTAAAAACCCAGACGCAGGGAGAAAAAAAGTTATACAAGGAAACAGTGAGAAGAGGACCATCTACAAGCCAAGATGCCAACGCCTGATCTTGGCTTTCCAGCCTCCAGAACGTGGAGACAACACATTTCTGTTGTGTACGCCCCCATACTAGATGACTTATTCAGACTCTGAGCCATGCCTGCCCTTTGGGGTCCTCTGGCCCAGAGGCTCCCTCCTGTACTGTTCCATGACATCACCTAAACATGTAAGCCCCTCTTCCATTCTCCTTTCCCACATGAGCCCTCCCACCCTGCCCTCCTCCCGTTCAGGGTGTGGTCTTCTAGACACTTCTGGAAACCTCTAGAAGCTCTCATGCTCTGAACAACCCTCCCATGCAAGCTACTCTGAACATCAACCTATAGAGCCTGCTGTATATCACAGCCTCTCACATTTATACCTTCTTCTCTGATCACCCCCCAGCCCCTCAAACTCCCCCTACATGAGAGTATCTGCACATTTGTATCTCAGTACCAAAAAGACAACTTTGCATTTGGAGAAATCCATACAAATTTCTTGTTGATCAACTCAGGAAATATTAATACATTTATTTTGGTTATTTTCAGCAAGATATAACAAAATTCCTTCCTTTACAGTAGCTTGAGGGTGAATACAAATGTCACATTTTCATACAGACATGAATTTCATGAGTTATTAATTCAGCATGCTATCACTTTTCACTATGAAAAATGAAAACCTAAGTGAAATTCAGTGTATCAGATATAGTCCAAGACTGAGAAAACTAATTATTCAGATCTCTCTTTTTCTGCATTTCATTGTGAACGCAGGAATTCAGATTATGCTTTGGGCTGCTCCATCCAGTAAACTGTTTTAAGTAAATTAAACAAAAAGACCAAAAAAAAAAAAAAGACTAAGTTTCTATTGAAATTGAAAGTGTTAGTCACTAAGTCACATCCAGCTCTCTGCAATCCCATTCACTGCAGCTCATCAGGCTGCTCTGTCCATGGGACTTTCCAGGCAAAAATGCGGGAGGGGGTAGCCATTCCCTTCTCCAAGGGATTTTCCTGACCGAGGGGTAAAACTCAAGTCTCCTGTGTGCAGGCAGATTCTGTACTGTCTGAGCCACCAGGGAAGCCAAGTTTCTATTACATGAAATAATTCATATGAGAAAACATCCATTTTGTGAGATATAACTATATTATGGTCAGATTCTGTGAAATAATGTTAAATGACATAATTTTAGCCTAAGGTGATAATGGAAACTGTACATCCTTTAAGTATTTAAGCAAGACCTGCTTTGGACATTGATTTCATCAGGGATTACCTTCCTATCAGGATAATCATGGGTTAAATAGTTAATCCTCCAGAGCAGTGATTTCCTCACCCATGACATAATATACAATTTCAAAGATTTGTGACGATTCAGTTGAATACTTAGATGATTCTCCTTAAAGAATAACTGGAGCATACTAACTGCTTAATAAATATTGATTTCTAATTCCATTTACTCCTTTATTCTAAACTATTTTCAGAGTTGATACTAAATATTCACAGCATATTCAATGTGCAGGAGTCTTTCAACACCTAAGGGGCCAATATTTTGTTCAAACTCAACTGGTATGAATACATTTTAAGAATAAAACATATTCAATACACAAATACCTATCCTTAAAGAACTGCTTCATAGAACATAAAGGGCATCTCAGTCCTTCAACGAATTGCTTATCAAAACCAAAGTTAAATGTACACAGTAAAAAAAATCTAGTTCTTAAGTGTCTATGAAAAATATACACTCAATAGCTGTTAAATTTTTTTTTAAATGCATACTTCACGCAACTTGAACTGAGTAGGTGGCTTATTTGCATCCCAAGAGTATATATGACACTGCGTGTTTTGATGAATATCAAGTACTATTGTAAGAGCCCAACCCTGCTCCATGCAGTAATGATTTTCATAAAATTGACACACAAGTTGTTTAAAAAAGGAGAACAGTGCATAGCTCGCTGCAAGCTTTATTAGGATTTTTAAATGTCTAAAATCATACAAAAATCTAGTGAAAACCTGAATTACAGTATTATGTTTTTTCCTGGAAATGTTACTTGCCACAAGACAAGCAGAGCATGGCACTAGTGGTATTCACGTAGGCTGACTCCATGTGTCACGCTGTCAGAAACCTGGCATTTCAGTTCTCACTCCCACATACACAAAACAGCAGCACCCCATGCCCTGTAACAGCAGTGAATAGTAGTGGTAAAAGCACCAAAGCTTCAGTCTTCAGAATAAAAGATACTATCCGTAAGGCGATGTGGGATTCTCTAAAAACATGAGGATGGCATAAAAAAATGACATAGCATCCTAAGTCTTTCAATGTGTAAGGGAAGCAAAGCACAGGTAAATCCAATGTCCCTCCTTGAGATGAAAATATACTCTGATGTTTTAATAGATCAAAATCAAATCTAAATGAATGATAGAAGATTATTCAGCATGAACAAAAGGTAAAGTTGCTACTCTTCATGCTAATATTCCTATGATCTAGTAATGCAGGAGTTAAAGAATCTATCAACCTAATAGTCACATTGAAAGTGTGGAAGAGGGTTAGTCGCCCAGTCGTGTCTGACCCTTTGTGACCCCATGGATTGTAGCCCTCCAGGCTCCTCTGTCCATGGAATTCTCCAGGCAAGAATACTGGAGTGGTTAGCCATTCCTTTTTCTAGGAGATCTTCCCTACCCAAGGATGGAACCTACTGCTGCTGCTGCTAAGTCATGTCAGTCGTGTCCGACTCTGTGCGACCCCATAGACGGCAGCCACCAGGTTCCTCCGTCCCTGGGATTTTCCAGGCAAGAGTACTGGAGTGGGTTGCCATTGCCTTCTCCAGGATAAAACCTGAGTCTCCTATATTGCAGGTAGATTCTTTACCATCTGAGCCACCAGGAAAGCCCATTGGTCACACTACTTATGGCTTTCTCAGCAAGAAATTCCCCCCACTTTCTCTCTTGCCTCACTACCATCTTTTCTCCCAGTTAGCATTCCCTAAGGCTAGGTTTTATTTATCTTTTTGAAACCAGGAGTCCATCTAGAACAGTTTGTCTAAGTATATTCCCCTCATCCTGTTTTTTCCAATCACAGCACCTCCTATTATAAGCTTAAGAATTTGTAATATTAATGGATTAAGTCATTTACTTCCTGATACACTGGATTCCAAAATAAATTATTACTTCCTTGAAGACCAGAAATGAGTTTATTACTCAATGTATACTCAGTCACAAACACATATACAAGATTAACACACGTTAACACATTTTTAGAAGTTGATATAACATGCTATTTGAGCACAGGAAGGGGAAAGCCTCCTCTTTTTTAGAGCCAAGGGTAGTTCCACAGTGTAAGATACAGGTGAGCTGGACCCCACAGGTTTGAGAGTGCTCTAGATTTTGATCACCAGAAAGAGAATTCCAGACAGCACTGTGGTTTTCCTACACTGTATATGATGGGTTTTGTTTTGTTTTTGTTTTTTGGTTTTGATCTGTACATTTATATTTCACTGAAACATTGCAGAAATTACAAAGAGAATGCTTACAAGTAAGTTAGATTATATTCTGTAGAGAAATGACAAAGATAATGGTTACAAGTAAGTTAGATTACATTTGTACTTCTTCAACTCTCAAAATTCTTTATAGGTAAGTTTAAAAAAAAATCATACTCATGATATTCTGGGTTCTATTTTCAAATTCATCCAAAAGTGTAAAAACAGTAGAGCTAAAATTGCTTTGCTCATCTGTTTCCATATTCATAAAAATCCATGTATAGTTGCAGAAAAATACTCATCCTCTTTCCTGTCTTCCCTGGGTTGGGGTGCTCTCTCTTGAAATTAACTGAAAAGTCATATTCCTGAAATTTAAGTTTCAAACATTAACTGAGAGAACTTGCTACACATAATTGTCAATGAACTTGGTATTTCATTTCACAGTGTATAACTCTGAGTAGACAGTGGCAAACTCAAGACTTCATGGGATCTCCATTTGCAGTGGATTAGAAATTTGGATTTCAGTAAGTCATTGGGGGGTGGTAAAAGAGGGTACAATCACCATATCCAGATGGAAACATCTAGCAGGTGATCATATAACTTGCTGGGTGGAGGAGGAGGCTTAGAGGTCACTCAGCTCCTCCAATTTCTAACAGGTTATCATCGGAATGGCTAAGGACTGGAGGCACACAGCTGAAACTTAGGAGAATGCTGGTTTAGATAAGTGATTTCCCTGTATTTACAACAGGGCCGGTGTAAACATTCTAGGAATTGGCAAACTAAAATGGACTGAAATGGGTGAATTTAACTCAGATGACCATTACATCTACTACTGTGGGCAGGAATCCCTTAGAAAAAATGGAGTAGCCATCATATCAACAATAGAGTCCAAAATGCAGTACTTGGATGCAATCTCAAAAATGACAGAATGATCTCTACGTTTCCAAGGCAAACCATTCAATATCATAGTAATCCAAGTCTATGCCCCGGCCAGAAACTCTAAAGAAGCTGAAGTTGAATGATTCTATGAAGACCTACAAGACATTCTAGAACTAACCCCAAAAAGGATGTCCTCTGCATTATAGGGGACTGGAATGCAAAAGAAGGAAGTCAAGAAACACCTGGAGTAACAGGCACATTTGGCCTTGGAATACAGAATGAAGCAGAGCAAAGGCTAATAGAGTTTTGCCAAGAGAATGCACTGGTCATAGCAAACACCCTCTTTCAACAACACAAGAGAGGACCCTACACATGGACCTCACCAGATGTTTGACATTGAAATCAGACTGATTATATTCTTTGCAGCCAAAGATGGAGAAGCTCTATACAGTCAGCAAAAACAAGACTGGGAGCTGACTGTGGCTCAGATCATGAACTCCGTATTGCCAAATTCAGACTTAAATTGAAGAAAGTGGAGAAAACCACTAGACATTTGAGGTATGACCTAAATCAAATCCCTTATGACAGTGGAAGTGAGAAATAGATTTAAGGGACTAGATCTGATAGAGTGCCTGTTGAACTATGGATGAAGGTTCATGACATTGTATAGGAGACAGGGATCAAGACCATCCCCAAGAAGAAGAAATGCAAGAAAGCAAAATGGCTGTCTGAAGAGGCCTTACAAATACCTGTGAAAAGAAGGGAAGTGAAAAGCAAAGGAGAAAAGGAAAGATATACCAATTTGAATGCAGAGTTTCAAAAAATAGCAAGGAGAGATAAGAAAGCCTTCATCAGCAAACAATGCAAAGAAATAGAGGAAAACAATAGAATGGGAAAGACTAGAGATCTCTTCAAGAAAATCAGAGATACCAAGGGAACATTTCATGCAATGATGGGCCCGATAAAGGACAGAAATGGTAGGGACCTAGCAGAAGAAGATATTAAGAAGTGGTGGCAAGAATACACAGAACTGTACAAAAAAGATCTTCATGAACCAGATAACCAAGATGGTGTGATCACTCACCTAGAGCCAGACATCCTGGAATGTGAAGTCAAGTGGGCCTTAGGAAGCATCACTACAAACAAAGCTAGTGGAGGTGATGGAATTCCATCCAGGTGAGCTATTTCAAAACTGGAAAGATGATGCTGTGAAAGTGCTGCACCCAATATGTCAGCAACTTTGGAAAACTCAGCAGTGGCCACAGGACTTGAAAAGGTCAGGTTTCAATCCAATCCCAAAGAAAGGTAATGTGAAAGAATTCTCAAACTACTGCACAATTGCACTCATGTCACATGCTAGAAATGTAACACTCAAAATTCTCCAAGCCAGGCTTCAGCAATACATGAACCGTGAACTTCCAGATGTTCAAGCTGGTTTTAGAAAAGGCAGAGGAACCAGAGACCAAATTGCCAATATCCCCTGGATCATCACAACAGCAAGAGAGTTCCAGAAAAGCATCTATTTCTGCTTTATTGACTTATGCCAAAGCCTTTGACTATATGGATCACAAGAAACTGTGGAAATTTCTGAAAGGGATAGGAATACCAGACCACCTGATCTGCCTTTTGAGAAACTTGTATTCAGGTCAGGAAGCAACAGTTAGAACTGGATGTGGAACAACAGACTGGTTCCAAATAGGAAGAGGAGTATGTCAAGGCTATATATTGTAACCTTGCTTATTTAGCTTATATGCAGAGTACATCACAAGAAAGGCTGGGCTGGAATCACAAATTAGATCAAGATTGCTAGGAGAAATAGCAATAACCTCAGATATGCAGATGACACCATCCTTATTGCAGAAAGTGAAGAATAACTAAAGAGGCTCTTGATGAAATTGAAAGAGGTGAGTGAAAAAGTTGGCTTAAAGCTCAACATTCAGAAAATGAATATCATGGCATCTGGACCTATTACTTCATGGAAAATAGATGGGTAAACAGTGGAAACAGTGGCAGACTTTATTTTTCGGGTTCCAAAATCACTGTATATGGTGACAACAGCCGTGAAATTAAAAGACGCTTACTCCTTGGAAGGAAAGTTATGACCAACCTAGAGAGCATACTAAAAAGTAGAGATATTACTTTGCCAACAAAGGTCCATCTAGTCAAGGCTATGATTTTTCCAGTGGTCATCTATGGATGTGAGAGTTGGACTATAAGAAAGCTGAGCACTAAAGAATTGATCCTTTTGAACTGTGGTGTTGGAGAAGATGCTTGAGAGTCTCTTGGACTGCAAAGAGATCCAACCAGTCCATCATAAAGGAGATCAGTCCTGGGTGTTCATTGGAAGGACTTACGTTGAAGCTGAAACTCCAAAACTTTGGCCATCTGATTGGAAGAGCTGACTCATTGGAAAAGACCCTGATGCTGGGAAAGATTGAGGGCAGGAAGAAAGGGGACAACAGAGGATGAGATGGTTGGATGGCATCACTGACTCAATGGACATGAGTTTGGGTGGACTCTGGGAGTTTTTGATGGATAGGGAGGCCTGGCGTGCTGCATTCTGTGGTGTCGCAAAGAGTTGGACACGACTGAGCAACTAAACTGAACTGAACTAAAGGTGTAGACATGACTGGTAGGTGTGACTCAGAACCCTGGTGATAGCTTGACCACTATCTCCAATAGTGCTACAGTTACTGAAGATTCCCTTCAGGTAATACTGTCAGAGGCCAGTTAGGAAGAGCAGAAGGGCCACTTAAGGCAGGGAGGTCTCTGAAACCCCCTCACCATCTTCCACATCTTTCTCCATGACATGTGGAATGAAATTAATATCTAAATCAGTAGTCTCTCCATATCTATGGGTTCCACATCTGCAGATTCAGCCAACCATGGATTGTGCATGATGTTTACACTCCAAGCTTGGCTGAATCCCTGAATATGGAGCCCACAGATATAGAGGGGAGACCAAGGGACTTCAACACCCCTGAATTTTGTTATCCACAGCAGGTTCTGCAATCAGTCCCTGGACACCAAGGGACAGTGGTACACAAACTTGAAGCAATGGAGGCGTCAGTGTAAATACTATAGCATTTTCCTCTATGTGTTCCAGACTCATCTTGCAGCCCTGAACTTGGCCTATGTGATCATTCTGGGACTGGCCTTGCCAAGAGTGAAAGCTCAACTACTCAGGTCTACTCAGTCTGTCTGATTTTCACAAGAGACTCAGACAATTACCAGATCTGTTTGGCACCACAGAACAAACAAAACCTTATCCAGTTGTTACTCGGTAGCTAAGACATCCCTGGTGGCTCAGATGGTAAAGTGTCTGCCTACAATGTGGGAGACCCAAGTTTGATCCCTGGGTCAGGAAGATACCCTGGAGAAGGAAATAGCAACCCACTCCAGTACTCTTGCCTGGAAAATCCCATGAATGGAGGAGCCTGGTAGGCTGCAGTCGGACACGACTGAGCGACTTCACTCACTTACTTACTTAAATCATGTCCAGCTCTTTGTGATCCCATGAACTGCAGCACACCAGGCTTCCCCGTCCTTCACCATCTCCCCGAGTTTATTCAAACTCATGTCCATTGAGTACATGATGCCATCTAATCATCTCATTCTCTGCCATCCCCTTCTCTTTGTGCCCTCATTTTTTCCCAGCATCAGGGTCTTTTCCAATGTGTTGGCTTTTTGCATTAGGTGGCCAAATTATTGGAGCTTCAGCATTGGTCCTTCAAATGAATGTTGAAGGTTGATTTACTTTAGGGTTGACTGGTTTGATCTCCTTGCTGTCCAAGGAACTCTCAAGAGTCTTCTCCAGCACCACAGTTCAAAGGTATCAATTTTTCAGCACTCAGCCTTTTTTATTGTCCAGCTCTCATATCCATACATCACTACTAGTAAAACCTTATCCAGAAAAGCTGCCAGTTTCAGATATTTGACTTCTCCATAACATTAGTCTCATCTTTTCCTAACAGGGTAGACACAAAAGCACTGTGAGCAGAAATTATTGGAAGTGATTTAACAGAGCATAAGAAATATCTTCCTCAGAGTTAATAACATCTGAAAATGGAATAAACTGCCTACTACAATACTGGCATGGTGGATGTTCGGAGAATTTTTTTTTTAAGACACGTTGGCTGAGCTAGAGAGGCTATAGTATCTTTTAGTCGGTTTTCCATAGGACACTAATTGCTCCCATTCTGACCTTCACTAGTGCTTCACCCACACCAAGAGTTATTTTTGAGGACCTCCAGCTGAGCAACTCCACTTTCATAATGGATTCTGATCCCCCATGCTTGTAGGGCCACACCTTGCTTTGTAATGCAGCATGCAATGATCACATTCAGGGTATTGTTTGTGAATTAATTGGGGCCTCTGAGGTGCTTCTGGGAAGTCACCACACCATCTCCTGCACCGTTTGTCATGGAAACCCCAAGAGAAAGCTAAAGTACCCCAAATTCTCCCAAACCAGGTCCAGCCAATTTGGTCCTCCCAGTTCATTCTCCCATTTCCTGTCCCTCATTCTTCTAAGAGGAAACCCAGTCAGAAGCTGTGACATCCATGGCCAGAACCTGGGCTCTATTCTGGATTGCTCTGCCTCAAGATGCAACTGTCTGTGCTGTTGAGTTGAGCTTTTCCAGGCATTCCTGGGGAGAAAAAGAGTCAAGAGAGAGTAAATGGAGGGCCTGCCTCCAAAGTTTACAATCCAGAGAGCAACAGCTGGTCAGAGTCGGGTAGGGTACTAGGGGTGAAGATTTACAAGTTCAGTTGTAAGGTACAGGCACATGCTTTCTCTTTCTTTCTGCATTGTCTTAAGAGATTAAGTTGCTTTTACCACTTTTTCAATCCTCTAAATCACATGTGACTCTTGGCCACTTGTTTACTGTGCCTGAAAAATTGAATTTTCCATTTTAAATGATTTATATGTAAAATTTTGCACTGATATTTGATTTTCTTCTTAGAAAACTTTGCAAAAGTAGGTTTGGAAGAACATGAGTATGTGCATCAAATCTTTCAAGTCTAAGTTTTTACATATTCTAAATATAGATCAAGTATTTCCAATGAAAATTTAAAACTGAACTTAAATGTGCTATAAGTGTAAAATACACTTCAGATTCGGACAAGTTCTTTAAAAAGAGAACACAAACTAAATCTGTTTGCTGAAATACTAAAGATTAACATACACACACTAATATACATAAAATAGGTAACCAAAAAGGACCCACTGTATGCCATAGGTAATTCTATTCAGTATTCTGTAATAACTTATATAGGAAAATAATCTGAAAAAAGGGTGCATATACATATATGCATAACTGAATCACTTTGCTGCATACTTGAAAATAAGACATTGTAATTTAACTTACTTCAATATAAAATGAAAATTATTTAAATTAAAAAAAAGAAAAATACAGAAATTGATCTTATCTGTTCCTTTTTATTTCTTTTTTAATGATGTTAATCACCCACTCCAGTATTCTTGCCTGGAGAATCCCATGGACAGAGGAGCCTAGCAGGCTATAGTCCATAGGGTCACAAAGAGCTGGACACAACTGAAGTGACTTACTGAGCACACACACACACACAAAAAGCTGTTAACAATATTTTAACTAGAATTCTATTCTATTTCTATTGCATTCTATTTTTACTGTGCTGCTTTAGTTATTCCACACAGAATTATCTATTATCAGAAGATTATAGATACTAATGGAAATGGGAAGATGAGCATGGATGACTGAAAGAATAAGAAATGGTGCTGAAACAGTGAGAGGGGAAAAAAAAAGATTGGACATAACATGCATTATTTGTGTTTTTATAGGAATGTTCTATCTACTAAATTTGAATAGTATTCTTGAAGAATCTGCATTTCTATAAAATATTTAGTGGATATTTCTTCCTTGTCTAATACATTAGTGATAGATGGTATAAGCAAACATGATAGAGAAATATTTTTCATTTCATTGTCTAATAGATACACACACAGCAAAATTACAACATCTGTGAAGGCAAGGATCCAGGACCTGCTGTCGACACAAAAATCCATGGATGGTCAAGTGCCATAACCAGGCCTCGACATCTACAGACTCCACACCCAGAGATTCAACTGCAGCTAAGGAACCAGGACCCACAGATGTGGAGGGCTAACTGCATTCTTTGAAATAAAAAATCCATATATTAGTGTACTTGTATAGTTCAAATTCATGCTGTTCAAGGATCAACTGCAAAGAGAAAAATGTAGCATAATTTCAAGATAACTTTATTTGGGGGAAAAAAATGTGGTCCTCAGTTCCCTCTGTGAAGAAAACTTGGAATAGTCCAATATTTTGATAGGTACAGTTCACAGGAATGGGGAAAATAGAGATAAAAGTAGTGACTTCCTAGTTGAGCATGAAAAGAAGGAACAAACTCAGATGACTCACTATGTAGTTTCTTGTATGTTACTTGCAGCCAAGTTTAATGTTTGACCTAGCAAAGATGTTGCTAGGTCAAATCTTAGGCCATGACAAGCACATAAGGAGGGTTTATTTATCTTAAGCAATCTTTCCTAAAGTTCTGAAATGTCCCACTCCTTTGTATACTAGATTTTTATTAAATTGGAAAATGGAAGTTACCTTTGAAAACCCACTAGAGTCATTCAGACACTCTAGAAATATTACAAATCTCACCGACAACTGTGTAACAAAATCCAAACTGGGTGAATTAAGATCATTAGATTTACTCTTTTTTACTCAAACTCTTGAAGTTCATAGGACTGATGCTTCTGTATCAATAACTTACAAATGATCCCTTTTGATAGGAAAGTAGAATTTAGCATGTTAATGCTGACACTTCCTGAGCTGGACTGGGTTGATTTCTCTGTTCTCATCCCCTCATTTGTGGCCTTGGTTATCAGCTACTTGACTAAGTCACCCCATTCACATTGCAGCCTCATGGCACAGTGGAGTTGGTTCTATTCTTTTAGAGAAAATTGTAGCAGCAATGGCGACGTGGTAACAAACCCAGGGAGGCAGGAAGGGAAGGTGAAGGAAGGCGTGGGGTATAAACCAGGAGGGGAAAGAAAAGTGGGGGGAGGGGAGGAAGAGGGAGGGGAAGGCGAAGGAGAGGAGGAAAAAAAAGAACAAATACTAATTACTCACTTACAAGGCATGAGGATGAGTATGGAAAAGTTAAGAACTTCTCCAAAAGTCACAGAAGTGCTAAGCAGTAGGGCCTGTTTTAATTACATAACGTGCAGCTTTTCACCAGCACTGAAGCCTTGAACCTCTGATGGCAGATTCTCAGGTGCAAGGTCAATAAAGTTTTCACTATATACACTTTGCACTTACTTTTGATAAGGGTTAAGGATTCCTATCCTTTCAGTTCAGTTCAGTTGTTCAGTCATGTCTGACTCTTTGCGACCCCATAAATTGAAGCACGCCAGACCTCCCTGTCCATCACCAACTCCTGGAGTTCACCCAAACTCATGTGCATCGAGTCGGTGATGCCATCCAACCACCTCATCCTCTGTCGTCCCCTTCTCCTTCTGCCCCCAGTGGCTCCCAGCATCAGAGTCTTTTCCAATGAGTCAACTCTTCGCATGAGGTGGCCAAAGTATTGGAGTTTCAGCTTTAGCATCAGTCCTTCCAATGGTGCCCAAATTCCTACTGGATATCAGTGGAGAAATAACTCCTACCCTTTACTAGTTCCAAATATGAAATGCCTGTCACATTTATCATCTCTTGGCTGCACTGTAGATCTAAAGACAAAGGTGCCAACAATGCTTATATACAGTATCTGGCTTTTATGGTTCCTTGTTGTTTTACTTGGATTTTTGTTGTAGATGTTTCTTTATTCTAAATGATGTCCTCTACTTTTAGGCATGTTTACTAATTCCCAGGGCATATAAATTTATTTTTTAAAATGTATTTAAAAGTATCTATTTTTAAACAGAGGGCTGACATTGGTTAGCATTCCTTTTCATATGCGCACATGCTCACGCACACACAAAGGAAGAATGTGTGAAATGAGTTTCTGAAATGACAGAAGAACAGTGTTTGGCAAGAAATGATGCCATCAGAAAAATGAGATTCCAGCCCCTCTTCTGAAGGTAGCTGCCTGACTGTGATCTCAAAGACTGACTTAGAAAATGGGCCAAGGACACATCAATTTCTATCTCAGGGGCTCTTGTGAGGAGTAAGTAACATAAGGGATATTAAAATTATACGATTTTATAATTATACACAGCACAACACTGTAAGAACACAATATTGACTTGAAAACTGCAAATATGTTTGTGGTGCCAACCTCACCACCACCTCCACGCTCTCCCTCTCTTTGATCTGCAAACCAGTTACAGCGTGGATTAAAAAGTCAGGTCCACCCTGAGGGCTCCTCAGAGGTCCTGGCATTCCCCAGGGAGCACTGCTTCCTCACTCCACAAATGGCATGTGACTTTGGATCCCCAGCAGGAAACACAGTTTCTGGTATGGAAAATCCCCCCATGTATGTTTCTAGAATGGATGAACAAGTAGATTCCGGAATATCCACAATAAATAACTCCCCAAGCTTTTAACTGGAAAAGAATTCAGTCCGATTTATCAATCTTCTGTGTGTAAAGCAGCCAACAGGTAGAGTAAAAAGAAAATAAAAAAGAAATACATGTGGAAATGCGTGCATTAAAGAAGCAATTAAGACAACACTTAGACTAAAATAAAATACACATTCAGTCCACAAATGTGCTGACTACCTGTGAGATGGAAGATACTAGTCTACTCAGCTAACAGCTTGAAGATAAAAGAAGGAAGATGTATCCTGGGCTTTCAAACAATAGCAGGAAATGTGGGATAGTGTCCAAACAAATGTTTCTACGCAGATAATAGATGCTGCTTGTAACTGGAAGTCACAGAGAAGCCACAAAACCTGTGATGGGATGATACAGATGACAGTGAAGTCTGGGAGCCTCAAAGGTCCAGTTTTATGAGTGGGCTTGGTAGTATCTTGTATTCCCTCAATGCCACATAGTAAAATATTTGCCATACAGCAAAATAAAACCCTGCACTGGTCAAACACAAATGACCATCTTATAAGGCAAGATACAAAGAGACCCACTGTTTTACAAATAAAAGCTGATGTTTAACCTTAAACTATTAATATTATACATCATTTCACTGACAATTTATTGCAGAATTGACCAACAAATGATGAAGCCTAAATGTGTTTCTTAAAATGATATGACAAGAATCATTACATAATAATGTTTTTAAAAATAGCAAAACATGTAAAATCATACCTATTATATACATTTATTATTTATTATATAAAAAATGCTGACTATTTTTTTGGTGCTACTGTATATTCTAAGTACTCATAAAAGTGGAATTTCAGTGTCACCCCAGAGAATGCATGGCATTTCCCTTGGGTCTCTGTAAGATTTATTAGTGACTGATTATTTATGTAATATCATTATAGCTGTAACAGCAGATATGAGAAGGTATACAAAAACAAAAACTGAAAAGTTGAACAGAGACTAAAAGTTTCTCAAACATGAACAAAAATTTAAAGCCACAGAATAGTGATTTTTCCAAGTGTGGTCTAGGTACCCTCAGAGGAACCCTGAGAAACAAGTCTGAATTCACCATTCCTATCACAATGATACCAAGACGTTATTTGTCCCTTCCTCATTCTCTCACCAGTGCACAAGAGAGTTTTTCAAAAGCTACACAATGCACAATGTTACAGACTCAATGCAAAAGAAGTTAAGGCAAATTCAGATATTGTCTTATTAAACTAGGCATTGAGAATTTTGCCCATAAAATACCACCCCTTAATTGCTTTTATTCTGGAAAAAAAGGATTATTTTCTTTAGAATATATTATTAATATTAACATTCAATGGACTTATTACTACATTTTTTAATTAATGGATCACTATTTCAGAATGCTTAGTAGTCATTTTTTACCTGGCCATTTAACTCACATAGCAAAAGCTCTTTGGGGCAGAGCTGTCAGATTATTTTTTAAAAAGGCAGATAAAAGCATTATGTCCAGTTTTATTTGAAATCCAAATGAACTGAATAATACTGAATATAAATATGTCCAAGAAGAACTGAGCAATCCTAAATGAGGGGCCTTACAAATTTTTCAGAGTATAAAGCAGTCCTAATCGAAGGTCTGAGAACTGGTGCCGCAGAAAATGCGTAGGTGCAGAACGTGAACGCAAGTCAAAGCCCGCATGTAGGTCAGCCATCGACAGTATGGCCGCAGCCATGCTTCTACTGTGCGCCATGCTGTTTGGTGCTCCATCATCCCGATTCAAATGAAAAAGCAGTGTTCAAATGAAAAAGCAGTACAAAAAAGTACTTGTAGTGATCTCTGTAAACCTATGAAGCAAGCTCCACTCAATCCCACTGCACTAAAACTGCGACTGAACCACCTAAGAAACACACTGGAAAAGATAGTCCCAGAATTAAACATGCCCTCAGATTTCAGGATGTGGGACCCATCATTCTCTGCTTATATCGTTGGGGACTTATACTGACACATGAAGCTTTTTTTTTTTTTTTAATTGCTAACTACAGAACTGATAGAAAAAAAGCTAGCAGAACCATTACAGGTAAAAGAGATGATGTACCATTGGACTTAGAGGAAATCTTTGTGGTCTATGACCAGACTTACACAGAGTTACGTAATGTGTTCTACAGTTGATTTGCCATTTTTAGCTCTGTTGATAGATGATCCTTTTATAGGCTGTATGACAATCCATTAATTAAAACAACAAAAATAACTAAACCAGATGTGCTGTGGAATTTATTCAGGTCATTTCCTCATAAGCTGCAAGAGTCAAGAGCTGTTAACTTTTGGAAAGAGCAATGATGTGGGTGTAATATTTGGGGTCTGATCTTTACTCCATCAATAGCTTTCAGTCTGGCTTTCAGTAACTCACAACATTCATGTGAGACATTTCCCCTTTCTATGTAAGAAAGGTA
>SJYT01066637.1:18634-98059 GCA_006410635.1 Cephalophus harveyi
GCCCCCCGCCCCCCTCACCCCAGAAGGCTGGAATGAGGACATATTGAAATGGACAAGGGTTTTGTTAAACATGAAGATCTACATAATAAAAGGTAGGATATTACCTCACAGTATCCCCAAACTGAGAGTCCCTTGGACTGAAAGGAGATCCAACAAGTCAATCCTAAGGGAAATCAGTCCTGAATATTCATTGGAAGGACTGATGCTGAAGCTGAGACTCCAATACTTTGACCACCTGATGTGAAGAACTGACTCATTGGAAAAGACCCTGATGCTAGGAAAGATTGAAGGCAGGAGGAGAAGGGGATGACAGAGGATGAGATGGTTGGATGGTATCACCAACTCAACGGACAACAGTTTGAGCAAGCTCTGGGAGTTGATGATGGACAGGGAGGCCTGGCGTGCTGACCCCAAACCTGAGGTGGCCTTGCCTTTCTTCTTTCAGTTAGACACAAGATAACACATTTCTCTTATGGATACACTGGCCTACAATTTGTTTCCTAAGTCTCATTGCTTATTTATTTTTTATTTTATTTTTAGAGTAGAATCCCATGGACAGAGAAGCCTAGTAGGTTACAGTCCACGGGGTCGCAAAGAGTCGGACACGACTGAGCGACTTCACCTTCACCTTCACCTTCAGGTTCACAGGAAAAAAAAAAAAAAAAGAGTGGAAGGTACAGAGATTGCCCATATACCTCTGTCCTTACACACACACAGCCTCCCTTATTATCAGCATCTCCACCAGACGGTCCACTTGTTACAGCTGAGGGACCTTCACTAACACATCAGTCAGCATCCAGAGTGCCCAGTTCACACTGGGGTTCCCTCTTGGTGCTGTACACTCTGTGGGTTTGAATGAACGGATGAAGACCCGTATCTATCACTGTGGTAGCATCCAGAGTCCTTTCACTGCCTTAAATTGTGTCTGCATTCTGCTTGTCAGTACCATTATTTTTAACATAAAATTTCTTTAAGTCTTTGAGATCCCGAATAAATCATTCTTGTGCTCTTTACCTGGAAGACACAGAGTCACAACTCTAGAACCGACTACGCTCATGCTTGTAGCTAAGTATATTTTGAATGTCACCACCTTTTTTCCCACCAATCAATGACTCTTACATAATTTTCAACTTCACTTCAGATTTCACTGCGTTCTGTTGCCCTCCTGCATCCAGCAGCCCTGATGTGGCTCTGTGTACAATTACCTAGTTCTCTGTGTACAGCTAACTAGCTCATCTTTTAGGCATTTTAAAAACAATTTTATTGAGCCAATTCCCATATCATAAAGGTCTCCAAGAGTACCATCAGTAATATTCAGGGTATGCAGAGTTTTACAGCCATTGCCAGTCTCTCTTCAGAAAAGTCTGGCATCCCAAAAACAAATCCTGTCCCCATTGGCAGTCCCTCTTCGTTTGTTCCCCCCACCCCACCCCAGACCATGGACACCACAGGCTACTCTCCGTCTCTGGCGATTTGCTGGTTCTAGACACACAAATGGAACCCAACAATGTGTGACATTTGCGACTGGCATCTTCCACTCAGTGTAACGTTTTCAAGGTTTAACCCTGTTTCAGATTCTACATCCTGCTTAGCTCTTTACATGTCTAAAACAGGAAAATGGAAAATGGTACAAATGAACTTATTTACAAATCAGAAAAAAGAGTCACAGATGTAGAAAACACTTATGGTTACCACGTGGGAGATCAGGGAGAGGTGAAAAGTGGGAGATTGGGATTGATGGATACACACTACTATATGTAAAATAGGTAACCAGCAAGGACCTACTGTATAGCACAGGGTAATGACTTATATAAGGAAAGAATCTAAGAAAGCCTGGGTATATGTAAAACCATGCACTTTTCTGTACACTTGAAACAGAAGATTGTAAACAACTATACTTCATTTTTTTTTTTTTTTTGAAGGAGTTCAGCAGTATCCCAAGAAGCCAGTTTCTAGCTAAGACTGTCACTTGGTCCAGACATTTTGGACAGGAGGCTGTTACTGCCCAAAGCCAAATATTATACATTGTTCAGAGTTAAATCATTTGGAAAGACTTTTGGGGGCATAGAACTTTGAGATGCGTATGCTTGAGAGAGTGAGACAAAAGAGGTGACTTTTCTGGTAAGATCCACATGAGCCCTGATGGGCAGGTGTACTGGCTGGATTCTGCAATATTCTCATCCTGGAGAACGTAGCTGGAGATTTTTGAAGGACAAAATTCTATGGGACTTTTCATTGTTTACTTAAAATGAACTGCAGGTCTGAAGAAAGGGTGTAAATGCTCAAAAAAGACATCTAGATGTTTAGAAATTATGTGCAGGTGACAATCAAAGAATAATGGAATTAGAACAGCATTATGTCTGGGCATTTTAACAAAAGTGCACTGTGATTTTTCTGGGTTTCAAAAATATATCTGTACATCTATATTGTGTTTATATCTGCATTTCTCTTAATTTGTCAAATCATTAGTCTGGGCAGATTTTTTACTATCAGTGCATGAAATGTGTGAATGAACGACCCATCTCCCACTTTATAGACATTAAAATTTGAGGTATATGTAAGAACATGATTCTCTAACAGGGGGATAGATAGATCAACAGATTGCTATTATCATATATATGTGTGTGTGTTTGTGTGTGCATGCGTGTGTGTGTGTGTGTGTATAAAGCCTATTCCATCACTGAGCTATGTTAATGGCATGTGTCAGGACACATAAGCTGAAATAACAGAAAAGAACAGGAATTCATAATGAAACAGTTAGCTAGTCACACTTACTAGCCCAGAAAGATGTGTACATCCTACTTGGGCCATATTCAAGGACAGCAGGTTATATAGTCAACCTGATTTTTAAGACCATTTTTCCACACTCAGACTTACTTGAAACAATCATATCTTTACTGTGAATGTTTACCTTTGTATGCACAGTATCAGTATCAGTTTAATTTGTTTTTAAGCACTGGCCTTTATTCTCTTGTCAGCGTATCTATAATTTACTTTTCTATTTTTCCTTTCTTATAGGACTAGGACATAAGACACAATTGTAAAACATTCTTCCTTATGAGACAACTGTGATAACCATACAGTACAGTAAAATCTATGTAAGATATGTAAAGCAATGCTTGAGATAACATTTTTAAAAATAGCTACATTTTAACAGGTTTCTTTAAATTTTTATGAAGGATTAATTGCTATATATTCATGGAAAATTAAGCTTGTATTAATATTTTCTGCATCTGTATTTATGTTGGAAATCCATCACAAAATGGAAAAAAGATAATTCTTCAAACCCCCAACTTTGTAGCTTTTAATTCAGATAAGATAGGAAATGAAATAGCACAACCAACAATAAGGGAAAATGAATCATTTAGTTATCCTAAATTATTATCCTAAATATATCCTAAAAAAAATTACAAATATAGGAAAAACATTTTATTTTCATTCATTTACTGTTGTTTTTAGAATAATGAGTTAGTTCACTGGCTCTTCCAAGGATGACCAAGATAATCTGCTTAATAACTTGTTTTTGGTGTCCTTACAAATTGGATTTCGTTCTGTTAGATGTGCTCTCATCCATTGCCATTGGTGTTCTTTAGATGCCCAAACTGTTTTATTTTGGTGCAGTAGGAACTTGGAAAGGGGTCTCCAAGTTCATCCTCGGTCACACACAACAGCGGTGTTTCATGAATAACATGGGCTTGAATCATTCTGCCCGTTTTATTTTTTTGCCAAAGTTCTTGATTCAGCCATTTTTAAAGAAGCCCTGATATATTGACTAGAAAAAGGTATTTAGAAACAACAATCTGGGTGCCACAAGTGCTCATTGTAATGGGTTACTGTTTCTAGGACTTTTCAGTAGAGCTATAAAAATTTTCTTTTTTTAAAGTAAACAGAGAGAATAAGATGGCAGAGGAGTAGGTGGACATGGAGTACATCTCTCTTCAAGGATAGATCAGGAATACATCTTGAGACAAAGAAGTGCATGCAGAACATCAGCTGAGACCGGTCAGGAGGAAAAGAATATACAGAACCATGCAAAACTAGGTAGGATGAAGGAACTAGCGGGAAAAACAGGAGTGTTAGTAGGACTGGACCTGCCCTTGGCAGGGGGGGAAACTGAAGCAGGGGTCCGATCGCCACATTGGGGTAACTGTCTGTATCAGAGGAGAAGTGTTTAAGGCTGAGAGAGAAACAGCCAATCTGTGGCAGCCTAAATGGAATGAAACTCAGACAGTCCTTGCCGCAGCCATACTTTCCCCAGACAGGAATGAGGGTCCACTGGAAGGCAAAGTGGCTGGGAGCTGGAGTTTAGGGATTGTGGAGCAATCCCAGGGTGAGGGCTGCTGTTGACTGTGAACAGATGGATGTGAAGGAAGAGACTGTGGTGGGAAATGCCTGTGGAGGAAAGCCAGGCAGCCATGGAAGCAAGGCAATACTGCTGAGTCACGCGGAGGCAGTGAGCCAGCACCATAGCAACAACAGCAGCTGAACAACAGAGAGGCTGGCCCAGAGGGTGCCTAACACACTGAACTACAGAGTAGGACCCCAGCCAGGGGGGGCCCTCTATGTGCCTGATGCACTGAGCAGCAGAGAAGGACCCCAGGCAAGGGAACCTGCTAAGTGCCTGAATGGGCGGAGCCACGGAGAAAGACTGGCCAAAGAGACCTTCTGATTGCCAGGTACAAGAGGCTCAAATAAAGACTCTGAGAGGGCCATAACTCCTAAGGCAGAGGCAGTCTGTGTCTCTGCGCACTTGCTGCCACCAGGTCCCCACAAGCCAAGCAGCTGCAGCAACTTCACACTCAACTCTCACTGGGTCAGAACTGCCACAGGCAAAAAAGTCTTGTATCTATGCATACAGGATCGCTGCAATAATGTCTGAGTCTTTGCAATCCTGTAGACCGTGGCCTGCCAGGCTTCTCTGTCAGGGTTGGGGGTTCTCCAGGCAAGAACACTGGAGCGAATTGGTCAGTACTGGTTGCCATACCCTTCCACTACATTTCCTGCTGCCCTAGCGGCCAACTCCCCTGAGTACCTGGTGCTGCCAGAACCCCTGCGACCCAAGCAGCTGCACCACCTCCACACCTCACGGGGCAAACCCAAGTCCTCCAGGGCAGCCTCAGGAGCAAACCCCAGTGGACGACCCACATGCAGAGGTGGAAATAAGACCACAATTGAAACCCAGGGGCAGTGTGGGTAAGGAAGAAGACCCAAAACCTTCCCACCAGCTGTACAAGCTGCAGATTAAATCCACATGATCAACTAGGCAGACTCTGTGTCTACGGAATATATGAAAGGACACTGAGAGCTCCCACAAAAGAAAACACACTAGTTCTGATAGCTGTGGACATTGGAGGCAAGAACACACAGAAGCAGGACCAGATTAGAATCTGAGCTGCCCCCACAGCAGGGCCAGAGACCAGCACAGCATTGGAGGGCATCCTAGGGAGGTGAGGTGGACTGTGACTCCAAGTGAGGGAAAGGATTCTTACAGCAGTGACTCAAGAAAAACATTTGTTATTCTTATGTTTTGACTTATTCTGTAGATTCTTTTGGATTTTACCCCCACCTCTGTTGTAATTGCTGATTTCATTGGCACTATGAAATCAAATTAAGATTTTGAGCTTTTTTTTTTTTGTTTTCCTCTCACTCACATTTTTTATTGCTGTTATAAACCTCTGCCTCTACATTGGGCTTTTGCAGTTCTGTGGAGTTGTCCTTTTTATTTTCTCTTTTTTTAATTTTAATTTTTAATTTTTTAAACTTATTATATTTTCTACATTTATTCCTTTGTGCATTTTTCCTACTGTGCTTTCCCCCTTGTGATTAATCTGTAATGTATATAAATCTTCTTCATCTTCATCTATTTAACTTTTCATATCTATTCTTTCTTTCTTTTCTTTCCTTCCTTTCCTCTCAAAATATTGGTTAGTTTTGTTTTCATTACTTTATTCCCCACTCAGCACTTTTCTTTAGTTTTGTTTTCCAGTTTGTGCTTTAGTTAGTTTTGTTCTTAGCTGGTAAATATAATTTTTTATTTCCTTTGTTCACCAGGTCAGTCTACTGTAGTTTATTTCTGTTGGGCTGTTTTCACTTTGCTCAAGTGTGTGTATATATGTGTGTATATTCCATTACTTAAATTATTATTTTCATGATTTTTTAACCGCAATTTGTCTGGCATTCATCTTTGGTTTCTTGTTTTTGAATATTTGTTTTAATCCCACTTCATGTCATAACAAACCATGTATGGCATCTTCCTTCCTGACTAAAGATCAAGCCCTAAGCCTTTGGAGTGGGAGCACTGACTCCAAGACCCTAGACTACCAGAGAACTAACCCAGGGAGTATCAGATAGTGAGAATTCACACAAATGAAACCACTTGAATAATAAAAGCATCATCCAACCACCAGCAGGACCCTGTGCAGGATGCCTCATCTAAACAACAAACAAAACAACAACAACAACAACAAAAAACCAATCATCAGCAGACAGGATTACCACCTCATTCAGCCTTGCCCATCAGAGGAAAAACAAGAACTCAACACAAATCACACTCTATAGGAAGCTTATACAGACCAAACTTAGGAGGGCAGAAACCAAAACAAAAAAAGAATTCAACCTTAAAGCCTGGGAAAAGGAGACTTCAAACACAGTAAGTTAAAAAAATAATAATGATGATGAAAAGGCAGATAAATACTACACAAATGAAGGAACAAACTAGAAACACAGAAGTCCAAATAAATGAAGAGGAAATAGGCAAACTACCTGATAAAGAATTCAGAATAATGACAGTAAAGGTGATTAAAAACCTTGCAAACAAAATGGAGAAGATGCAAGAATCAATTAACAAAGAACTAGAAGCATTAAAGAATAAACATATAGAGACAAACAACACAATTATTGAAATTAAAAATACTCTAGAAGGAATCAATAGCAGAATATCTGAAGCAGAAGAACAAATCAGTGAGCTGGAAGATAAAATAGTGGAAATAACTTCTGAAGAGCAGAATAAAGTAAAAAGAACGAAAAAAATTGAGGATAGTCTCAGAGATCTCAGGGACAATATCAAACACACCAACATTCAAATTATAGGGGGTCCCAGAAGAAGAAGAGAAAAAGAGTGTGTGAGGAAATTTCTGAAGAGATTACAGCTGAAAATTCCCCCAACATGGAAAAGGAAATAGTCAATCAAGTCCAAGAGGCACGAAGAGTCCCATACAGGATAAACCCAAGGAGAAATTCACCAAGACATGTACTAATCAAACTAACAAAGACTAAACACAAAGAAAGAATATTAAAAAAGCAGCAAGTAACATACACGGGAAACCCATATGCTTAACAGCTGATCTTTCAGCAGAAACACTGCAGGCCATAGGGAATGACAGGATATATTTAAAATATCGAAGGAGAAAAATCTACAACTAAGATTACAGTACCCAACAAGGATCTCATTCAAAGTTGACGGAGAAATAAAAAGCTTTTCAGACAAGCAAAAGTTAAGAGAATTCAGTACTACCAAACCAGCTTTACAACAAATGTTAAAGGGACTTATACAGTCAAGAAATACAAGAGATGAAAAAAGATCTACAAAATCAGCCCCAAACAATTAAGAAAATGGCAAAAGGAACATATATATCAATAATTAAATGTAAATAGATTAAATGCACCAACCCAAAGACACAACCTAGCTGAATGGATAGAAAAACAAGACCCATGTATATGCTGTTTATAAGAAACCCACTTCAGACCTAAGACACACATAGACTGTAAGTGAAAGGATGGAAAAACATATAGCATGCAAAAAAAGCTGCAGTAGCAATCCTTATATCAGACAAAATAGACCTGAAAATAAAAGGAAAATACATCATGAATCCACTCTTCCTATTCAAAGGTAACAGGATTACTAAATTTACTACTTTAATTGTGCAGTTCTCTCTTGTGTACTTATACTAAAAATTGGAAGGCTTGGATTTTAACAATATTAAATGTGATGGTTTTGGGCTTCCCTGATAGCTCAGTTGGTAAAGAATCCATCTGCACTGAAAGAGAGCCTGGTTCGATTCCTGGGTTGGGAATATCCACTGGGGAAGAGATAGGCTACCCACTCCAGTGTTGTTGGGCTTCCCTTGTAGCTCAGTTGGTAAAGAATCTGCCTGTAATGTGGGAGACCTGGGTTCAATCCCTGCATTGGGAAGATCCCTTGGAGAAGAGAAAGGCTACCCACTCCAATATTCTGGCCTGGAGAAGTCCATGGGTCTGCAAAGAGTTGGACACAACTGCACAACTTTCACTATTCACACTAATGCAATGGTTTATCTCTAAAATGTGTAAAGAAAAGTCTCAGGACACCAATATCATTAACAGTATTTTGAAAAGAGTTAAAAAAATAAAGTGCTTTATGAGGAGGGTGGGTGTATGCCACTAAGTCAGCATCTGTGCTATCCAGCTGACCTTTGAAAAAGAGAGGTTAGGGAGGGGTAACCACCCTACAGCCAGAGTTCCATATAACCATCTCTTGGTATTCGCAGGGTCTGATTCCAGGGCCCACCTCAGATATCAAAATCACATATGCTCAAGTCCTGATTTAGGAATATATTTTTGGTTGTTTTTATTTATATATTTTCAATTTTAAATGTAACCAGACATACATATCCCCTCATCTTTCATAGATGTGTGGTTTCATCCCATATACATTATTTCCATCTTGTCTCTGGAGAAGGGAATGGCAATCTACTCCAGTATTCTTGCCTGGAGAATCCCATTGACAGAAGAACCTGGTAGAACCTAACAGGAAGAACCCTACAGTCCATGGGTTCGCAAAGAGTCACACATGACTGAGCAACTAACACTACTACACTGTCTTTTTCAGTTAATAAAACATTTTGAATATTACAATGTGATCTATCAAGATATTTCACCTTCCATTTTACAACAGCATACTACAAAAAGTGGCCCTTGATTAAACTGTAGGACATTCACAATGATGTACTCTAAAAAGGAAGTCCTTTGACAGTAAAATGTAGCCCTTTCTACAGCACTTATATCCATTGTGGATGTAAGTTCATCGTCTCTGCAGGTAAATATTTAGAATATTTAAAGGTTATTTATCTAAGTTTTGCTGTCATAAATAGTGCTGGAAGGAAAAGCCTTGCCTATATATCTTTTTTTAACTTTCACCAGTAAGTATTTTGGGACAGATTCTTAGAACTTAGTTTGCTGTGTAGACTGTAACGGCTATGTAATTTTACTAGATATTGCCAAAATTCCTTTCATAGAGGGTGTAGCATTTATCATTCTTAACAAAGTATGAATGTGTCAGCTTTTCTGAAATCTTATTAATGGGGTATGTTGTCAACTGTGTGTTTTTGCCAGTTAGATAAATGGGAAATGATATGTCATGATTTTATTTTGCATTTCTCTTAATATAGCATATATATTTTGATCAGGTCATATTTTAAATACCAAAAGTGGGTTACTTAAACCAGACTTGGTGATCAAAGAAAATTCAATTAAAATTAAGAAATATGACTTATTTTTAAATGTGAATTTATTCATAATTTTATGATATTTGGGGTCCTATTGTAATTTTCAAAAATAAAACTGTTATTTAAGCAATGTAAGTCACAGGAAAATGTAAGTTATTAAAAGGTATTTGATATAGGGGCAAGTTACAATGAATGCCACAGATTTATTTTTAAAAATAAGGTATAGGAGCAGTGGTTCCAAAATGGTGGCGGAATAGGATGGGGAGACCACTTTCTCCCTCACTAATTCATCAAAAGATCATTTGAATGTTGAGGAACTTCCACAAAATAACTTCTGAATGCTGGTGGAGGACACTGGGAACCCAGAAAGGCAGCACAATCTTTTCAAAATGAGGTAGGACAAAATGTAAAAGACAAAAACAGAGACAAAAGATTTAGGGACAGAGGCCCATCATGGGTAGGGAATTGTGAAGGAGGAGAAGTTCCCACACAGTAACCATCTCACAAGAGTGTCTGTGGGGTGTTTTGGAATCTCAAAAGGCAACATAACCAGGAAGAAAAACAACAACAACAACACCCACAAAGTATGCACCTTACCACAACTACAAGCAGAGACAAAGAGGCAGCACAGATGCTTGTGGCCATCACCAGCGAGTGGGGGCTGGGCAGAGAGGCACGGACTGCATCACCATTCCTTAGGGTCAGGACCAGGCCTGAATGCCCTGAGAACAATCTGAGGGAGCTAGTGTGAGACAGCAATCCAAATCAGGATTGCCAGAGAGAGACACGCACACAAAAATACCTTTCCCACGAAAAACTCTAATACCGCACAGTGACCCCTGGTGCACCTACAGAATGAAGGACTGAGCAAATAACAAAGGAGAGCAAGCCGGCTGTCATATAGGGCCCTCCTTCCCAGGAGGCAGAGAGGCAGGCATGTGACAGCCAGAGCGGGAAGGCAAGGAGCTACTTCAATCTTTGCCCTAGAGACTGCACTTTCCACCAAACTGTGAGCAGGCTGTTAGTTGCTAACCATGTCTTCCTGGGATAGTATATTGTTGACATCTGCCAGGAGTGTCACAGCAAGAGATCAGCTCCCCAGAGGAGATGCACAGCACACTTGGGAAACCAAGTGGCTGGGACCAGGGAGGTGAATAAGACACATAGCCCACCTGGGACAGTGTGCTCACCATACATCTGGTCGCCAGAGCTTTTCAGACCTGGGAAGGGCACAAAACACACAGCCCAACTGGGTCTGTGCCCCTGCGGAGCTCCTGAGAACCTGAGCGGCTTAGACCTGGGGAGTGCACGAAATGCAGGGTCCACTTGGGACAGTGCCCATGCAGAGCACCCTGGAGCCTGAGCAGTGTGGACCCAGGAAGTACATGCTGCCTTGGGCTGTGGCAAACCCAGTGTGGTCCATCCACTGCGAGCACTCCCCACATATACCAGTGGTATTTGTTTGCAGTGCCCCTCCCTCTGCACAACACAAGTGAGCCTAAATAAGTGGCCACCTTTGCCCTCTTGTGTCAGGGCAGAAATTAGACTCTGAAGAGGCTGGCAAACAAAGGAAACCAAAACAATCAAAAAAGGGGGAACCACTCTGGAAGTGACAGGTGCAACAGATTAAAACCCTGCAATTAATACTGAGATTGTGGATTTGAGAAATACCTACAGACCTTGAGAAAAAGTACAAGCCAAAACAAAGAACTATCTGACACTGAACTGACTCCACACTGCCCACAACAGCTCCAGAGAAATTCCTAGATATATTTTTGCTATTATCACTCTATTTTTTTAATAGTTTTTTATTACTCCTTTAACTTTCATTTTTACAGCCTACTAATACCTTTCAACAGCGTCAGACTTTATTTTTTTGGGCTCCAAAATCACTGCAGATGGTGACTGCAGCCATGAAATTAAAAGACGCTTACTCCTTGGAAGAAAAGTTATGTCCCACCTAGATAGCATATTCAAAAGCAGAGACATTACTTTGCCGACTAAGGTCCGTCTAGTCAAGGCTATGGTTTTTCCAGTAGTCATGTATGGATGTGAGGGTTGGACTGTGAAGAAGGTTGAGTGCCGAAGAATTGATGCTTTTGAACTGTGGTGTTGGAGATTAGCATATTCAAAAGCAGAGACATTACTTTGCCGACTAAGGTCCGTCTAGTCAAGGCTATGGTTTTTCCAGTAGTCATGTATGGATGTGAGGGTTGGACTGTGAAGAAGGTTGAGTGCCGAAGAATTGATGCTTTTGAACTGTGGTGTTGGAGAAGACTCTTGAGAGTCCCTTGGACTGCAAGGAGATCCAACCAGTCCATTCTAAAGGAGATCAGCCCTGGGATTTCTTTGGAAGGAATGATGCTAAAGCTGAAACTCCAGTACTTTGGCCACCTCATGCGAAGAGTTGACTCATTGGAAAAGACTCTGATGCTAGGAGGGATTGGGGGCAGGAGGAGAAGGGGATAACCGAGGATGAGATGGTTGGATGGCATCACTGACTCCATGGACATGAATCTGAGTGAACTCCGGGAGTTGGTGATGGACAGGGAGGCCTGGCGTGCTGCAATTCATGGGGTCGCAAAGAGTTGGACATGACTGAGCGACTGAACTGAACTGAATACCTTTCAAAAAACACTCCATTTTTTAAACAAATTCCATATTTTAAAAAAAATTTTGTGATAGATTAGTTTTTTATTTTCTATATTGTAGTTTTTGAGAGTCTAACCTCTACTCTAGGTTTTTAATCTTTGCTTTTTGATATCTGTTATCAACTTTGTACCTTTACGAATCTAATCCTCAGTATCCATTTTCACTTTGGGATTTGATTACTGGCCTGATTGCTCTCTCCCTTATTGACTCCCCCTCTTCTCCTCCCAGTCACGTCTATCTCCCCTCCTCCCTCTTCTCTTCTCTGTTTAACTCCGTGAATCTCTCTGGGTATTCCTGGCTGTGAAGAATTGTTTCATCATTAACCTAGGGGCTTTATCTTCATACTGAATGTATGGAGAAGTCTTGAGACTACTATAAGAGAAGGACCAAAAGCCAGAGGCAGAAGGCTTAACTCCATAACTTGAGAACACAGAAGAACTCCTGACTCCAGGGAACTTTAATAGATAAGAGCTAACCCAAAAGCCACCATATCTAAACTGAAACCAACCTCCACCCAAGAGCCAACAAGTTCTACTGCAAGGCACACCATGCTAATTCTCCAGCAAAACAGGAACACAACCCTGAAGATTAAAAGATGGGCTGCCCAAAGCCATGCCAAACCCATAGACAACCCAAAACTCACTACTGGACATTTCATTGCATTCCAGAGAGAAGAGATTCAGCTCCATCCACCAGAACACTGACACAAGCTCCTCCAACCAGGAAACCTTGAAAAGACACTAATCTAACCTCACCCACAGGGATCAGACTCCACAATAAAGATGAGCCACGAACTTCCAGTCTGCAGAAATGGCACCCCAATCACAGCAATCTAAACGAAATGAAAAGGCAGAGAAATGTTCAGCAGGAGAAGGAACATGATAAAAATCCATCAATCCAAACAAAAGAGGAGGAGATAGGGAGTACACCTGGAAAAGAATTCAGAATAATGATATGAAGATGATCCAAAATCTTAAAAACAAAATGGAGTTACAGATAAATAGACTAGAAACGATTGAAAAGATGCAAAAATGTTTAACAAGCACTTAGAAGAAATGAAGAAGACTCAATCAATAATGAACAATGCAATAATTGAAATGAAAAGCACTCTGGAAGGAACCAATAGTAGAATAACTGAGACAGAAGACAAGATAAAAGCAGTGGAGGATAGAATTTTGAGTTAAATGAAGCAGAGAGGAAAAAGGAATTATAAGAAATGAGGACAAACTCTGAGACCTCTGGGACAATGTTAAATGCCCCAACATTTGAATCATAGGTGTCCCAGAAGAAGGCAACAAAAAGAAAGGGCATGAGAAAATACATGAGGAGATAATAGCTGAAAACTTTCCTTAAATGGGGAAGGAAATAGCGACCAAAGTCCAAGAAACCCAGAGAGCCCCAAGCAGGATAAACCCAAGGCAAAACACCCCAAGACATAAATTAATCAAACTCACAAGGATGAAACACAATGAGCAAATATTAAAAGCAGCAAAGTAAAAGTAACAAATAATACACAAAAGGATCCTCATAAGGATAACAGCTGATCTTTCAATAGAAACTCTTCAGACCATTAGGGAATGGCAGGGGATACTTCAAGTGATGAAAGAGAAGAAGCTACAAGCAAGATTATTTTACCCAACAAGGATCCCATTCAAGTATGAAGGGAAAATAAAAAGCTTTACAAATAAGCAAAAGCTGAAAGAACTCAGCACCACCAAACCAGCTCTTCAGCAAATGCTAAAGAAACTTCTCTAGACAGGAGACACAAAAAAGCCTTATAAAAATGAACCCAAAACAACAAAGGAAATGGTAAATGTATCATACTTATCAATAATTACCTTAAATATAAATGAGTTAATTGCTCCAACCAAAAGACAAAGCCTGGTTAAATGGATACAAAAACAAGATCCCTTTATATGCTATCTACAAGAAACCCACCTCAAACCTAGGGATAGATACAGACTGAAAGTAAAGTGATGGAAAAAGATTTCATGCAAGTAGAGACCAAAAGAAAGCAGGAATAGCAATACTCATATCAGATAAAACAGACTTTGAAATAAAGACCATAAAAAGAGACAAAGAAGGACACTAAATAACGATCAAAGGATCAATTCAAGAAGATGTAACAACTATAAATATGTATGCACCCAACATAGGAGCACCTCAATACATAAGGCTAATGCTAACAAATATCAAAGGGAAATTGACAGTAACACAATAATAGTGGTGGACATTAATACCCCATTCACACCTATGGACAGGTCAATCAAACAGAAAATTAGGGCTTCCCTGATAGCTCAGTTGGTAAGGAACCTGCCTTTAATGCAGGAGAGCCCCATTCAATTCCAGGATCAGGAAGATTCACTCCAGAAGAGATAGTCTTAGGCTTCCCTTTGGCTCAGCTGGTAAAGAATCCACCTGCAATGTGGGGGACCTGGGTTTGATCCTTGGGTTGGGAAGATGCCCTCGAGAAGGGAAAGGGTATTCACTCCTGTATTCTGGCCCAGAGAATTCCAAGGACTGTGCAGTCTATGGGGTTGCAAAGAGTCAGACACAACTGAGCAACTTTCACAAACTTTAAATGGTACAATGGACCAGCTGGACCTAATTGATATCTATAGGGCATTTCACCCCAAAACAATGGACTTCACCTTTTTCTCAAGTGCACATGGAACATTCTCCAGAATAGATCACATCCTGGGCCATAAATCTAGTCTTGGTAAATTTAAAAGGAAATTTAAATCATTTCAAGCAACTTTTCTGATCAAAATGTGGTAAAATTAGATGTCAATTACAGGGAAAAAAACTATTAAAAATACAAACATATGGTGGCTAAACAACATGCTTCTGAATAACCACCACATCATGGAAAAAATAAAAAAGGAAGTCAAAATATGCATAGAAACCAATTAAAATGAGAACACAGCAACCCAAACCCTATAGGATTCAGTAAAAGTAGGGCTAAGAGGGTGGTTCAAAGCAATACAACCCTATCTCAAGAAACAAGATAAACATCAAATAAACAACCTAACTTTACACCTAAAGCAATTAGAAAAAGAAGAAAAGGAAACCCAAAAGTTAGTAGACAGAATAAATAATAAAAATCAGAACAGAAGTAAATGAAAAAGTAATGAAAGAGACTAGCAAAAATCAACAAAACCAAAAGGTGGTTCTCTGAGATAATAAATAAAACAGACAAACTGTGGCTCAGATGGTAAAGCATCTGCCTACAATGTGGGAGACCCAGGTTCAATCCCTGGGTTGGAAAGATCTCCTGGAGAAGGAAATGGTAACCCACTCCATTATTCTTGCCTGGAAAAATCCCAAGGATGGAGAACCCTGGTAAACTATAGTCCATGGGGTCACAAGAGTTGGACATGACTGCATGACTTCACTTTCACTTTCATCAAGAATAAAAGGGAGAAAAATCAAATCAATAAATTAGAAATGAAAATCGAGAAATCACAACAGACAACACAGAAATATAAAAGAGACTACTGTGAGCAATTACATGCCAATAAAATGGACAACTTGGAAGAAATTTTTAAAAAGTAACCTTCTAAAACTGAACCAGGAAGAGATACAAAATCATAACAAACCCATCACAAGCATGGATATTGAAACTGTAGTAAAATAATCTTCCAACAAACAAAAGTCCAGGACCAGATGGCTTCACAGGTGAATTCTCCCAAAAATTTAGAGAAGTGTTAACACTTATCTTAACTCAAATTCTTCCAGAAAATTGCAGAGGAAGGTAAACTCCCAAACTCATTCTGTGAGGCCATCATCACCCTAATACCAAAACCAGACTAAGATGCCAAATACAAAGGAAACTACAGGCCAATATCACTGATGAACATAGATGCAAAAATTCTCAACAAAATTCTAGCAAGCAGAATTCAACAACATATTAAAAAGGCCATACATCATGACCAGGTGGACTTTATCCCAGGGATGCAAGGATTCTTCAACATTTGCAAATCAATCAATGTGATACACCATATTAACAAATTGAAAGATAAAAACCATATGATTATCTCAATAGATGCAGAGAAAGCCCTTGACAAAATGCAATATCCATTTAGACTCAAATTCTCCAGAAGCAGGCATAAAAGGGACATACCCTCAACATAATAAAAACCATATACAACAAATATTATCCTCAATGGTGACAAATTGAAAGCATTTCCTCTAAAATCAGTAACAAGACAAGGGTGCCCACTCTCACCACTACTATTCAACATAGTTTTGGAAGTCCTAGCCACAGCAATCAGAGAAGAAAAAGAAATAAAAGGAATCCAGATTGGAAAAGAAGAAGTAAAACTCTCACTGTTTGCAGATGACATAATCCTCTACACAGAAAACCTAAAGACATCACCAGAAATTACTAGAGCTAATCAATGAACACAGTAAAGTGGTAGGATATAAAATTAATACTCAGTAATCCATTGCATTCCCATACACTAACAATGAGAAAACAGAGAAATTAAGGAAACAACCCCATTCACCACTGCAACAAAAATATTAAAATATTTAGGAATAAATTTACCTAAAGAAACAAAAGGCCTAATATCAAACACTATAAAACACTGATGAAACAAATCAAAGATGACAAATAGATGGAGAAATATACCATGTTCATGGATTGGAAGACTCAATATAGTGAAAATGAGTATACTACCCAAAGCAATCTATAGATTCAATGGAATCCCTATCAAGCTACCAACAGTATTTTTCACAGAACTAGAACAAATAATTTCACAATTTGTATCAAAACACAAAAAACCTTGAATAGCCAAAGCTATCTTGATAAAGAAGAATGGAACTGGAGAAATCAACCTTCCTAACTTAGGACTATAATACAAAGCTACATTCATCAAGACAGTATGGTATTGGCACAAAGACAGAAATATAGATCAATGGAACAAAATGGAAAGCCCAGAGTTAAATCCATACACCTATTGACACCTTATCTTTGACAAAGAAGGCAAGAATATACAATGGAGAAAAGATAATCTCTTTAACAAGTGGTGCTAGAAAAACTGGTCCACCATCTGTGAAAGAATAAAATTAGAACACTTTCTAACACCATACACAAAAATAAACCCAAAACAGATTAAAGATCTAAATGTAAGACCAGAAACTAGAAATCTCTTAGAGGAAAATATAGGCAGAACACTCTGGTACAAATCACAGCAAGATCCTCTATGACCCACCACCCAGAGTTATGGAAATAAAAGCAAAAATAAACAAATGAAACATAATTAAACTTAAAAGCTTTTTCATAATGAAGGAAACTATAAGCAAGAAGAAAATGCTACCTTCAGAATTGGAGAAAATGATAGCAAATGAAACTACTGACAAAGCATTAACCTCCTAAGTATACAAGCAGCTCATGCAACTCAATACCAGAAAAACAAATGACCCAGTCAAAAAGTGGGCCAAAGAACTAAACAGACACTTCTCCAAAGAAGACATACAGTTAGCTAACAAATACATGAAAAGATGCTCAACATCACTCAATATCAGAGAAATTAAAATCAAAACCACAATGAGGTACCACCTACGCTGGTTGGAATGGCTGCCTACAAAATTTCTACAATCAATGCTGAAGAGGGTGTGAAGAAAAGGGAACCTTCTTACACTGTTGGTGGGAATGCAAACTAGTACAGCCACTATGGAGGACAGTGTGGAGAGTTCTTGAAAACCTAGAAATAGAATAGCCATACAACCCAGCAATCCCACTGCTGGGCATACACACCGAGGAAACAAGAGTTGAAAGAGACACATGTACCCCAATGTTCATTGCAGCACTGTTTACAAGGCTAAGACATGGAAGCAACCTAGATGTCCATCAACAGATGAACAGGTAGGATAAGGAAGTTTTGGTACATATACACAATAGAATATTACTTATCTATAAAAAAGAAAGCATTTGAGTCATTTCTAATGAGATGGATGAAACTGGAGCCTATTATACAGAGTGAAGTAAGTCAGAAAGAGGAACACCAATACAGTATATTAATGCATATATATGGAATTTAGTAAGATGGTAATGATGAACCTATATGTAAGACAGCAAAAGAGACACAGATGTAAAGAGCAGACTTTTGAACTATGTGGGAGAAGGTGAGGGTAGGATGATTTGAAAGAATAGCATTGAAACATGTATATTACTATATGCAAAAATAGATGACCAGTGCAAGTTTGATGTATGAAACAGGGCACTCAAAGCTGGTGCTTTGGGACAACCCAGAGGGATGGGGTGAGGCGGGAGCAGGGAGGGGGTTTCAGGACAGCATGAACACATGTGCACCTATGACTGATTCGTATCGATGTATGGCAAAAACCACAATATTGTAGTTAGCCTCCAATTAAAATTAAAATAATTAAAAAATAAGGTATAATATACAGTACCTTGCTTATCCTTTGTAAATGCTATTGTTACAATGTAATAAATGCTTCTTTTTAAAAAAATTATGTTAAGAAATTTCATCCTTTTTCTGGAGGCCAATGTAATATCACTTACACTTTTTTTCTGTTTGTGGATTACTGCTATTATTGTTATTACTAATGATATTCTTATTATTTAGTATGTGGCTAACATTTGTATGTTCCAGAATCATTTTATCTGATTCAGAATAATTTTTTATTTACCTTTCTTAAAAAAAATCAGTTGTCAGGTTCTGCTGAATAATTTAGGGTATGGGCTCTTCACAGACCATTACCTTACACTATTCTATGAGTATCTCAAGCTTGGTGTTGATTTACATTACTTTCATTCTTGCTTGAGGATTTAATCAGACTGCATTCAGACAAAAGTGTTGATCCTTAAGCAAAGTCATGAAAAAACTGGAAAGAAGAGCTATGTGGACTTGAAAAGTCACCTGGGCCACTGTCTTTGAGGCTCTATCCACCCAACAGAGCCATGAATGATGCCAACAAGAGCACTGCTTCTGCATACTGCTGTAGAATCCAATTTCCTCATTATTCATTATTCTCTGTGAGAAAAGCCTTACAATCCCTAACTGACCTTGATAAGATGGATTTGCTTTTAAAAATCTGTGCTCTTAGCTAGATACCATGCTCAGTCATGGCTTTTCATTTGAATCACATCACTGAATAGAAACGTAACTGTTGATTGCCTCATTTCCTGAATAATGCTGAAGAAGGTTTTTGCTATGTCTCAATCAATCTTCAGTTCAGTTCAGTTCAGTCGCTCAGTTGTGTCCAACTCTTTGTGACCCCATGAACCACAGCACACCAGGCCTCCCTGTCCAACACCAGCTCCCAGAGTCCACCCAAACACATGTCCATTGAGTCGGTGATGCTATCCAACCATCTCATCCTCTGTCATCCCCTTCTCCTCCTGACCTCAATCTTTCCCAGCATCAGGGTCTTTTCCAATGAGTCAGCTCTTTGCATCAGGTGGCCAAAGTACTGGAGTTTCAGCTTCAACATCAGTCTTTCCAATGAACACCCGGGACTGATTTCCTTTAGGATGGACTGGTTGGATCTCCTCACAGTCCAAGGGACTCTCAAGAGTCTTCTCCAACACCACAGTTCAAAAGCATCAATTCTTCGGCACTCAGCTTTCTTTATAGTCCAACTCTTATATCCATACAGGACTATTGGAAAAACCACAGCCTTGACTAGATGAAACTTTGTTGAAAAAGTAATGTCTCTGCTTTTTAATAAGCTGTCTAGGTTGGTCATAACTTTCCTTCCAAGGATTAAGTATCTTTTAATTTCATGGCTGCAATCATCTGCAGTGATTTTGGAGCCCCAAAAAATAAAGTCTGACACTGTTTCCACTATTTCCCCATCTATTTGCCATGAAGTGATGGGACCAGATGCCATGATCTTCATTTTCTAAATGTTGAGCTTTAAGCCAATTTTTTCACTCTCCTCTTTTACTTTCATCAAGAGGCTCTTTAGTTCCTCTTCACTTTCTGCCATAATGGTGGTGTCATCTGCATATCTGAGGTTATTGATATTTCTCCTGGAAATCTTGATTCCAGCTTGTGCTTCCTCTAGCTCAGCATTTCTCATGATGTACTCTGCATAGAAGTTAAATAAGCAGGGTGACAATATACAGCCTTGACGTACTCCTTTTCCTTTTTGGAACCAGTCTGTTGTTCCATGTCCAATTCTAACTGTTGCTTCCGGACGTGCATACAGGTTTCTCAAGAGGCAGGTCAGGTGGTCTGGTATTTCCATCTCTTCTAGAATTTTCCACAGTTTATTGTGATCCCATAAAGACTCATTTGGTACAGGCATCTGATGGCTCTGCTGTCACCTTTAATTAGAGATGGTTCCATTTTGAGGTCTCTTCCTTATATTTGGTTTCTTGATTTCCCCATTGTTCTTCTTCTTCTCCATTCCTTCCTGCTGAGTTCAGTATCTTATCTTACCACTGTAAGAGCACACACATTACAGTCTATCTAATAGACTTCAGGATTTCTAGACATATCTAAATGAAGACAGAAAGTACAACCCTTCCCTGATGCCTGCCTGCCCTGGGCTAGACACTGAACACAATCTTATCAGTTCATCTTTCCAGAAGTTGAGGAAAGTGACTATTTTCATTCCCATTTTACAGATAAGGACACAGGGTCTCAAAATTATCTACCTCAGGTTATTAGCTAGAAGACATACATGATATCTACATCTAATAGAGTATATAAATCAGAATACATATGATTTTCAAATGTTCTTCTGTGAATTTCAAATTTTCTGTTTTTAAGTAATATTTTCATCTAAAAATTCATGTGACTAGAGAAAGCTTATTTGTACAGTCAAAAAAGAAAAAAGCTAATTATGGTTTTTTAATTCTAAACTCACCTAAAATAAATAAAAGAAACTCTCCCTTTTCTGACATCATTGTCCTTTATCACCAATGACAGGTGTCAGAAAAATGTTGGCATTTTGTTTTCACTTAAGAAATGTTATATGATGACCTTTAGCTTAGTGTATTTTTTGGAAGAAGCTAAAAATGGATTTTCTGTGAATTAGCATGTGATTTGAATTATTTTGCAGTGTTTCTGCACTTGAGGTTGGCCAGGGCCATAAGTCACCTGATGTTAAATATCACATTACACTTTCACAGGCGATATTTCTGGAAGGTAGTATCCATATGTGGAGTGTAAAATATATCATTTGAGACATTTTTGGACTAAATGGACTTCCAAATTTCTTTCAATAAGCCCATGGATCAGCAGTAATGTTTCTGAAGTATGCTTTTTACAGAACAATCATTTCATTCATGAGATATTTACTTCAAAAGGCTTCCAAACAAGTCATCTTTAAAACTGTGTGAAAAAAAAAAAAAAGGAAATAGCTTCTCCCATCTTTTCCCTGCACATTTTCTATGAATGAAACCCCAGTTTTGTTAGTTGTGCAAAATGTGCCAACATGATATTTAGGAAACTATAAAGATTTTAACATTACACTGCCTTCCAGAGTTAAGAAAGGGAAGGAAAGGTGAGTTGATAAACCATAAGGACAGAACAAATATAGTGAATAAATCACTGAGAATGATGCTAATAAGACTGTTACAGGAAAGAACAATGTCACCCTTTGAATTATTGAGGTGTTCCAGGAAAAATGGTTTTGTCTTTAGTCATTTAATTCACAAAGCATTTTAGGATGCTTTCATTCGGGTTTCCTCCACATGAGGCTTAGGGTTCCACTACTCAAAATTGAAATGGCCATGATTCAAAAACAGAGAGTGGATTACTTTTCTGCAACTCTTTTCTGGGTCAACTTCTGCCTCAGGACGTGGGCTACAAATGCCAAGGTCTTAGAGCTGGCTTCTAGTTCCGTCTACCCGCCCTTCCTGCTGCCATCACTCAGGTGTCCCTTGCAGACACTGCAGGGCTCCAGAGTAACACCTGGCAGGACTCCCCCTCCTGGTTTGCCAAGTGGGAAGTCAAACTTCTATTTGGCTCCTTTCTTCCTCTCTTTCAGCCTCCAGATTCATTTAACAGGTACTCACCCTAACTGCTAAGCAACAATTTCCCAGCTTTTATGTCTTGCTCCCTATTTACTTGGTCATTAACCTTGGTCAAGTTTTAACTAATGTAGAAACAAGTATTTAGGTCAGCCAAGGCTTCAGTCGTCCTTGGTCATCTTGTGCATCTCTAATCTAGCCCATACTCAAGTTACTGCACTCTAGTTGTCGACCCACCACCAGTTTTTTTTTTTTTCTTAAGAGTCCTCAGTAACTTCGTATTGTCAACCAAGTACCAGGCAATCTCCTTCCCCTGAGGATGCAAGCTGTCCCCTGTCTGGGCCCACTGGGGATTTTCACAGTTGTGTCTCTTTGTGAACTCTTTAGTCAAATTAAACCATACAGTCTTCACTCTCTTTAAGTGTCTTCTTGGTTTTCATTCCTCCTATATATTTCTTGGTTTTATTCCCTTATGTCTTTTTTTTTTTTATTAAAACACATTTACACACTACCAGCCAATAAGGTCCAAATTAAATCATACTTTTTCAATAAAGTCTCCATCTCCACCTTGAAGGAAGGACTCTTTCCTCCTCCTTAAATCCCAGTTTGTCTATGATCTACAAATGCTACCCAGCTTGTATCTTACAGTTATTTATGTAATAGCATCTACTTTGGCTGGAGGAAGATTGATGAGAACCTAGTATTTATCTATTTTTATGTCCTCCTCAGTCACTTCAGTCTCTCAGTCAAAAATTTAAAATATATGTTGTAAACACCTGCAATAAAAAAAAAAACCACCCTACCCCAAATGGCAAAGATTCTTGTATAAAGTATGATTTTCTTTTATTGCAAAATTAGCATGATAATTTCAATTTAGAAAACTTTGCTATGGGCTGAATAGTGTCCTCCTCCCTCTCCCACAGTTCATATTTTGAAGCTTTAATGACCAGAATCTCAGAGTGAGATTGTATTTGGAGTTGGGACTGTTACTGATGTAGTTAAGTTAAAACGAGGCCCTTAGGAGCCTCCTAATCCAGTCTGACTGGCTCTCCTACAGAAAGAGGAAACCTGGACACACACACAGGCACCAGAGAAGTCTGGACACAGAAGAAGATCACAGACAGACACAGAGATGGCAGCTGTCTGCATGCCAAGGAGACAGGCCTCAGGAGAAACCAAACCTGTTGCCACCTTCATCTTGGATTTCCAGCCTCCAGACCTCTGAGAAAACAAGTTCCCATACTTTGAGCTACCCTGTCTGAGCTACTTTGCTATGACATCCCTAATAAACAAATACATCCTACATCTCTGACTCCAATGATAAGAAAAAATAAACAACTGATTCAAATTTGGGGAGCAATTCTTTAAAACGCTCAAACTTGTTTGTATCAGACTCTATTTTACTACATGACATTTAAGCAAATCTTGTCCAGTAACATCATCTACAGTCTGAGAGCTCAGTGGTCCTAAACATTTCGGGAAAATACATGAACCTGGCCACCAGACAGGCATCACAGCCTAGAAGCATTTTTCTTTCCCAGAGAGAAGGAAGTTTTTCTTTCTTGCCTCTCTCTCTCAGTCCCAGTATCAGTTTTAACAATTGAAATGCTGACACTGAACAGAGGCAACAATGTCACTGCATCTCATAGGTGTCATTCTGCAGAAAGCTCAGATAAACCACTTTTTTTTTCCCCAAAGGTGTTAAAACTTGGTGAGGTCATAGAAATATACTTGAAATTTTCTAGTTTGCTTTCCTGGAATTATTCCCATGTATTATTATATTTGTACCATATAAGAGCAACATGAATATATAAAAATTGGAAGTGGCAGGATTGGGAGGTGAGACACTACTCAAGTTAGGGGTAAAGAAGTTGAAAGAAAGTAAGCATTATTAGGGCTTCCCTGGTGGCTCAGATAGTAAAGAATCTGCCTGCAATGCAGGAGACCTGGGATTGATCCCTGGGCCTGGAAGATCTTCTGGAGAAGGGCATGGCTACCCACTCCAGTATTCTTACCTAGAGAATCCCATGGACAGATGAGGCTGGCAGGCTACAGTCCATGGGATCACAAAGAGTTGGACACAACTGAGTCTCTAACACTATCTTTAGTTTGATTTATGACTTCCAACTTTTGGGCTTCCCTGGTGGCTCAGTGGTAAAGAATCTGCTTGCCAATGCAGGAGAGACAAGAGACGCAGGTTCAGTCCCTGGGTAGGGAAGATCCCCTGGAGAAGGAAATGACAACCCACTCCAGTTTATTTGTTTGGGAAATCCCACGGACAGAGGAGCCTGGTGGGCTACAGTCCATGGGGTCACAGAGTCAGACAAGACTGAGCGACAGATACACACACTCAAACATCATTAGTCCTAATAATTCAAAATATTCCAATCATTTAGATCATTTAATTTTTTCCTTGCAATCTGCCTTAAAAATTTTCTTCAATTTTTTGCTAATACATGGTGGTTGATCAACAGAAGAAAACACTTATGTCAATCACAAAGGAGAAAAAAGAAAATACACAAATCACCATATGGAAGTAGATGTATTTATGAATTATATTTCCAACTTTAACCCAGAATGCATATGATGTATCTATTTAAGATCATTCCTGGGCATAGGTTTATCTTATAATATTACGGCAAATTCAATTTTTGTTTAGAAATATTGCGTCAATCTTTAAGTTTTCACATACTGAAAACGGAAAAAAAAATCAGAAAGCTTAAAATTATAACTTGTCATTCACTATAGCCATGTGTATAGTGTATTTTACTTTGTATCTATTATATATATAAATATCTGAATGCATATACACATTTTTAAACTATTAATATATATGTCTATGTGTAGTGTGTGTGATATGTGTATAAAATTGTGTTATGAAAGAATGTAGTATAGGTTTGAAAGTTAAATAGAGTTTTGCTTGAATCATATTTGTGAGTAACAGCTATTTGAACCTGGACACTGAATTTGAGTTTTTTAGCTGTGAGAGGTAATTTGCAATCACTCCACAGCACTATTGTCAATAATGGAATACAATACTTGTTGCAGTCTGACTCAGAGGCTTCCAAAATCAAGAAAGCCCTTAATAAACATGTACTCTGCAGTCATTTCATTCTCCCCCCATTCTGGAATTTCAGCCAGTGAAATCTGAATTCATGCACCAACTAACCAAAGCATTAAACTTCAGCAGAAGTTTGAAAACCGGAGGGAAGAGGGTTAGCACCTATCTTCCAAGAGACTTTTTTCAAAATAAACAGGTAGGCAGGTCTTATGAAAATGAGGAACAACCAACATACAGAGATGGCAAACTTTGGGTCCTAATGGAGCCAGCAACTGATCTTCTGGGGACAGATGAAGTGTGTGTGAGGTCCAGTGGTAGAAGGACATCTTCTGGGTCTTAACTAAGCCAGCAGCTACATGCTCTATATTATCCATTAAAACTGGTATCAGATAGGAAATTCCTCAAGTTTGTAGGCATTTACTGAAAAATATATCTATCCCTGGAACCACCTACCATGTTCACAGCCATTCCAGGGCAGCCATGCTTTCCCTCCAGTCAGCCAACACTTTCATTATTATCTGGACCACACAGTGTGGTCCTTCAGATATTTATTTCATCAGCTACTGCCCAACATTTATTTATAGCTTCTCTCACTTTTCTCCCTTGTCTAACATATTCACTTCTATCCCTTTTCAAAACTAAGCAGCCTCCCTTGTAGCCCATGCCCATCTTCTGATGGCCTCCTCACCTGCCTCCTTCCCCTTACAGCTGAGCCCATGGCGGCACCTCAGTCTCAGCTCCACTTCCTTACCATCTGCTCGCTATCTTCAGTCTCCTCCATCTCATTTTCTACAGACAGTTTCCAAAGCTCATTCAAGACTTTCTGGAAGTGAGAATCAATGGAAACTTTTAGGTCCCTGATGTATTTCTGCATCTGCAAGATGACCTCATGTGCCCAAGAAATCCATTTACTTGCATCTCATCTTCATTTATCGGAGAAGACAATGGCAACCCACTCCAGTACTCTTGCCTGGAAAATCCCATGGATGGAGGAGCCTGGTGGGCTGCAGTCCATGGGGTCGCTAAGAGTCAGACACAACTGAGCGACTTCACTTCCACTTTTCAATTTCATGCATTGGAGAAGGCAATGGCAACCCTCTCCAGTGCTCTTGCCTGGAGAATCCCAGGGATGGGGGAGCCTGGTGGGCTGCCGTCTATGGGGCTGCACAGAATCAGACAGGACTGATGTGACTTAGCAGCAGCAGCATCTTCATTTATATTTTATATGATGCATCTTATGTGAGCTCCAAATCCATATCCAGTTTCCTTGAGACTTGTCCATTTTACAGTAAGTAAAAACTCAGCATCAAAACCTCCTTCATCACTTTTGAAACAACAACCAAAGCCACCCCACCTTGCATCTCTACTCCAACCTGAGCAACTGCCAAGCTCACGTGAGACAGCGTCTATCAGCAAGCCCCTCACTGCCTCCAGTTCCACCCCATTGCTGCTACCTGAACCCAAGCTGTCATCATCTTCCATGTGATTAAGGACCAAAACCTCAGGGCACCATGATGAAACCTCTTGCTCCATTCCATCTTCCACACCAGCATGGGTTTGAAACTCATAAAACAGACACCTGGCCATTTGATTCTCCTGCTTTAAATCTGCAAATGTCTTTTTAGAATGAAAGACAATTACTCAGCATAACATTAAAAAAAATCTCTTTGTTATATGTATTAGCCCACATCTCTGGTTTCATTGTTCAGCAGCCCTGGGCACACTCTCTGCTCTAGTTGTTATAGAACAGTTTTTTAGATCTTTGAATAGACTATGCTCTCTCAAATAATGCTAGTTTCATTCTTTTCTGTTTCTCCAGGGTTAAAAAAATTCTTGGACCTATTATTATCAATGAGTGTTTGCGAAATGAATGTCTTAGTTCTACATAAGAATAGCAACAAAAAAAAAAAAAAGAAAAAGAAATCAAGGTGTCTTATCTAGAGTGGAAGCACTAAGCTGAATCACTAAGATGATTCAGATAAAAGCTGTTCTGAAAGCAGTTGAATCCTCAAAATTTAATCTTCTAGAAAATAGAGCTGATGTGGGAAAGGAGAAACAGCAATGAGCATGTTCCCTTGTTGCTTCTGAGTGCAGAACGGACAGGATATTCAAGCAGAAATCTGAGACAGTAATTCCGTCATGACAAACTAAGGGTCCAGAAAACAATTTTGTTTTAGTTCTGGAAAACAAAGGAAAAGTAATTACACTTATTTACAAGTGTAGGTCATGCACTCCCAAGCAATCCACTACGCCCTATACAAACACAGTGGATTATAGCCAAGCCTTGCAATTTACTAAATAAAAGGCACAGGGTAAAGAAAGAATTGGAGCTATTCTTAGTTCATTTGTTTAGATGACAATGGTGCTAAATTTCTAGAAACGAAGATTCCTATAGGAGACTGTGTTGGACCTAATGCACTTTCATCAGAAATGTGTTTAATACAGTTTATGCTAAATATGGAAATTAATAATTCCATGAAAACCATTGAGAGACACTTTTCCATTTACTCATATATATGCCTGATATCATCTTAACAATATCACCATAAGAAACAAGCTATAATTTTTCATTGTTCATTGAATACTTGCATTGTTCATTTAAGATGCATAGCTCATGACTGTTAGGCTGTAACATTTCCAACTTTCATATAAATATAAAATCAATCTAATTGCATTCATGCAAAGAGATAAGTCCTCAGAATGGAAATGCCACACACACACAATGAATGCCATTTCTTTCACTTCTAATTCAAAGCACAAGCTCTTCTTTTTAAATGTATGCTTACATATGATTTGATTAGTAATAGATGCAAATGGATTTTCCCCCCCATTGGATAGTTTTTTTTTCCAAATCACTGCAATTAGGCATTTGATGTGTCATCTACCTGTCTATGAAGCATGTCTCATTTTTAGCTGATTCCCTATTGTCAGGGTGATTACAGTCGTGTTACAAGCAGCTGCATCTCCAGGTGTGAAACCATGCAACAACCTGACACTCTGATCATGGGCCTTACTGGTGTTCAAGGGGTGTGTGACGTGGAGATGAGGTCAAATATACCTTGGCATCGTAAAGGTTAACGAATCTCTTGCAACCTGGTAAATTTTTTTCCCCAAAATCTGAGACCTCTGAGTCTCAGATTTGCAAGAAGCTTTAAGATATAATTTTACTTTGTGTTTTCAAGTTTATCAGATAAATGATCAAGTACACTTTGTTCATTCTTTTTCACTCTTTTAATTATTTTCTTAAAACTCCTAAAAACCTGCCTAACTTTGAGATTTAATTATTTCAAATGTACAATCAAAGTATAGCCTGTCCCAAGTATCATCCTCACATAGACAGAGTCAAGGGGCACCCATCTGGAAATGTGGAAACACCTATTGGTCACCATGTCATTTCATCAATCACATCATCTTTCAGAATGCCAAAAACATAAAAATGAAAATGGAACACCAAATTTTGGGGGTCTTTGGGAGATGGGGGAAGGGGTGTGGAAAGGAGAAATCATTTCAGAAATAAGAAAAAGAAACGTATGGTCTTATATCGGGGTGTATGGATGAAACAAAAGTATTAATACTCCTCTAACTGGAGCCTCTTCTAACCTACTTATTTTTGCTATTTTAATGGCTCCTATTAAACAGGCTCCCCATGACCCTCACTTCCAACAACTGTTCAATCTATAGATGAGTATGCTAATCCAAGAAGACCAACAGCCATGTCTACAGACCTTCTGTACTAAATGGTGTTGGTGCACTGTGGATCTCTGAGAAGACAGTGCTTAATCTGTGGTTAACGGGATGTTCACAACACCCTCTTGTGATATAAGCTTTCAAGTCTATGATAATCTGGCACAAGAATGGAGCAAAAAGATGGTTGGCACCACAAGATAAATAAGGTGTCATCTATAGTCTGTCATAGGGAGGGATGTATCTTGCCTCTTTATCACATCTTTCCTTCCATTCCATGGATGTGTTTGGGAACCTAACTTTGTCATGAATCAAAGTACAACATCCCCTGGGGATGGAGGAATCATGGGAGCAAAGGGTCCTGGATCCCTGGGTAGCTGATGGGCTGAGCAACTCTACCAGCCTTGGATGGGTCACCTCAGGACAATTGTTTGAAAGAAAAATTAACTGAAGCCACTGCATCATTTAGGTCTCTTTGATAAAACAACTGAACTTACATCCCAATGAAGAGAGAGAGATTAACTAAAAATTCCTAAAAGTTTTACAGGATATTTTCAATTATTTTTTCAGTCATTCTTAAAAGTCACAGACCCAGAAAGCAGGTGATTTTTATCTAAGTGATACAATCAGAGATGTTTGGATTTAAAAAGAACTCTAATGGAGTATCTGGCTCAGGATGGCATATATATAGTACCCCTCCTGTCTTACTTTCTCCATCACCCTGCCCATGGTGTCAGATACTTGAAATAAATCCTGACAATTTTCCCTTGGAGCCCGAAGGCAGCTTAATCATCATTCTCAACACAGTTCTTCATGCAGCCATGGATTGATTGCAGTGGGCTCAGAAATTGAAACTATCTGGTCTCTCTGAGAGAGTCTGATTCTGTCATTTTCCATAAGGAGTTCAGCACAGGTTAGTTCTCAGAGTTTCTGATTATGAGGATATCAAGCATTTCATCATAAAAGAGAAACAGACTAAAGTCCATGTGAATGAACAGCTGGGTCTATAACATCCTGACTTTTGAAGTCACTCAATAGACTCTCGAGACTAGATTTACTTTATGGCATGTTCTTAAAATGTGGTTGCAGCTGCCTAAACAAGCACTCAGCTGGACCTGGCAATATCTACATGGAGATCTTCTGCGTCTGGAATCCACACACACAGCACCCTCTACCCACTTCTAGTATGGGAAAGCCAGGAACACAGAAGCCAAACTGAAATTGGCTCAAAGCCTATTCACAATCTTGGTAGAATCCCATCTCCTGCCTCCCCATGGTTTTCCTCAGGCTCTGAGAGCTGATCTGTGCTGGCTGTGGTTCTCACCCCTGCTTGTGTGGTTCACATCCCCAGTGTGCTTATCTACAGAAGAGTCTACAGCCCTTTCCTACATCTCCTTGTAGATCCTTTCATATGAAGTTTCCCTTTCTAGGAATTTATTTCCTTAATTGTTGGAGATATAACTGGCATAAAACATTGCATTAGTTTCAGGCAAATAGTATAGTGTCTTTCTATCTGGATACATTGAAAACCACCACCACGGTAAGTGTGGTGAGCATCCATCACCATACGCAGCACTTTTTTTTTTTATTATTATTGTGATGAAGACTTCTAAGATCTACTCATACTTTTCAGATCCTGTCATACTTTCCAAAAGGGTCTGGCTTGATGGTCTATTCTAGTCTGCAGAAAACCAACATGCAGAAATGGTTGCCAACCATCACACATGCCAACAGACCTACAACCTCATTGTCACTATGGGTTTCCCACTGGGTGATGCCCCTTCACATCCTCCCTCATATGGCCCCTCACTCCAGGACACTGGATACAACATCCAGGATGATGCTGGTCACAATGTTTCTAAGATTACATCCTCCAGCATCCCAGATGACTTGGAAGAACCTTTAATAGTTCAATTTAAAAATTACTGTTCCCTGTAATGACATCAAAGAGCCAAGTGGTGTATTTTCTCACTGATAAGAATGTTGCATCTTAGAAGGGAGAGGATCTAATATCTAAGGTTTAAAACATGATTAATTTACCTGGCAACACGAACTATCTAATTGTATTTGACTAGACTTCTATAAGCCTCTCCCTTTCAAGGTGTAAGAGTCGGCTCCTCCTCTTCTGCTCTGAAAGATCTGGAAAAATATCTCATGGAAACTTAATAGCAACGTCGTGTGTGTGTGTGTGTGTGTGTGTGTGTGTGTGTCTATGTGTGTGTGCTCAGTTGTGTCTGACTATTCATGACCCAAGGACCATAGCCCACCAGGCTTCTCTGTCCATGGGATTTTTCAGGCAAGAATATGGGAATGGGTTGTCATCTTCCTCTCCAGGGGGTCTTCCCGGCCTGGGGATGGAACCTGTGTCTCCTGCATTGGCAGGCAGATTCTTTACCACTCCTGCCGCCTGGGAAGCAACATTAGTATTCCTAATCCCTTGTTTCAGTGTCCCTGTTCCTTAAATAAGATCCACTGAAGCCCACATTCCCACCTCCAGGTGCTGTGTCCACTGCAAGGTCCTCCAGACTCAGCACCTTCTGGGTGCAGAAATGGTACAGGACACAGTACAGATGCTGGCGAGTCATTTCCACCAGCTCACAGCCAGAGCTCCCGGAGGGGCACTAGGCTTTCTTGATATGAACTCCCTTTGGAATCACGGTAGATTCCCATGGTGTTGGAGGGGGAGCGATTTTCTGAGATATCAAGCAGAGTTGTATATTCTAATGATGCAGGTTCAATCCATAACCACAAGGAGCGCTCAGAAATATGAGAATTCAAAGGGTAACTAGACAGATACCATTTGAACTAATGTCTCTTGGATGCAGAGAAGTGCTTTTCATGTCTAAATGCATGAATACAAGGTGATAGGCTATTTGAATTATGTTAGTTGGAAAGATGGAAAAACTTAGCCAGGTAACTCTTCTTTTAAGAAGCTTCTTGCAGAACAGGTTGAAAACACGAGTTTTAAAGAGCAATATACCTGCTCCCTTTCTTGCTCTGCTCACTGGGTACCTCGGTCATCTGTGCTGGCTGCGAGGGGCATTCCATAAAGTCAGAATGTGAAGCTGATAATTTGAAAGTAAAAACCAACAGCATTCTTCAGGTACCACCGACTTCTTTCCAAGCTGGTTTACTAGGCACCTTTGCTCCCTTCGGCTTATGACAACAGCACCATCGCTGCCCATCTTCTCTGTCTTCTCCCTTCCCCCCTTGTCAGACACATCTTACTGTTAACCTCAGCTCTAAGAGCCAGGTCAGTGCATCCACATGCATCCCTCCCTCAGTAAGAATAGTTCCTTATTCCATTTAACCCTGAAGCCTAAGAGCCCATTGATGCCCCTCGGCACCACTGTGTGTGAAGCTGCCCCACTTAGCATTGTTTCCACTAATTACACATAAGAGTCCTTTATAAATTGAAAATAACATTGAAAAACACCTGGAGGGCAAAGCAAATTATTCAAATATAAGAGAGGGATGCACTGTACAGGGAACTGTACTCAATATATTGTAATACCTTATGATGGAACAAAAAACATTAAAAAGTGTATATTTATGTGTACTTTTATAACTGAATCATTTTGCTGTACACTGGAAACCAGCACAACACTGCAAATCAACTATATTTCAATGAAAAAAATGATAGGGAAAGACAGGTAGAGAAATAAAACATTTTCTGATTTTCTTTGTATGATTAAGATTTTAGCAATCAAATTGAGAGTATATTAAAGTTATAAATTAGATTTTTTTTTTTTTTAGCCCAGAACTTCAGAAACCAAGTTAGTTCTACCAAACAATAGTGAGAAGCAACAAGCAGATGACAACCATCCTGAGCTCACTTCCTGGCATGTTTGGAATTGGGAGTGATGCTAATTCTGCCTCACAATAATGTCGTCACTGTACAGAATACCCCTTAACTGCTGGAAAAGTAAATGACAACCCACTCCAATATTCTTGCCTGGAGAATCCCAGGGACAGAGGAGCCTGATGGGCTACAGTACATGGGTCGCAAAAAGTCAGACACAACTAAGTGACTAAGCATACAGACAACCGCTCAGAGAAATGAATTTAAAAGTCTTCTGCATGGAGAAGACTGAATCCACACTGAGAAGGTTCATGAGGAAGCCCTGCAACACTAGGTCAGCATCGACCAAAAGAAGTTGCTACAACCTCTCAGAAGAAACCAGATCCGTTCAGCTACAATTGATTTCTTTGTTAGGAAGTCCTTGAGTTGATGCTTATCATGCAGTCTGATAGTGTGTCAGCCTTTGCTAAAAGTAAGTATTCAATTAGGTCTACAGCCCAGGGCTGCTGCTTATATCAATGCTCTCCTGTCAGTGCTGGAAATTTAGGTCTATGACGTTCTGTCATGTGTTAAACATCACTGTATCAGTCACTTCTGAACATCACTTGTTCAATTCTACTTCAGCAATAGAACATCCCTTTATTATTGTTAATTATTATTCCTATCATCTGAGAACTTGGAATTATTTCCCTTTTAGTAAGAATGAGGCTTTATAAAAATAGGTATTGATGATAACACTTAAAACTCATGTAATATGCCTTTCTTCTATGCTGATTTTGCCCTGTTTTAAAATCAATATGTTCAACATTTGCCCTAACCATTAAATATACTGTGGTAAGTATCATATCATTGTAAACATGTGAAAATATGGTTTGCAAGTTTCTCTTCTTTCTTGGCTATTAAACATCTGTTAAGTGCTAGTCATAGGTGAGGCAAAATTGTAAGCAAGTAGAAGAGGGAGACAGGATGAGATGGTTAAATGGCGTCACTGATTCAATGGACATATACTTGGGCAAACTACAATATGGTGAGGGACAGGGAGGCCTGGCAGGCTACAGTCATGAGGTCACAAAGAGTCAGACATGACCTGGCGACTGAACAGCCACAACAGACAGCAGCAGCAGCATACCTGTGTGGTGTCTCTCCAGGCAGAAAATCTTCCTTGTGTTAGTAAGGATGAGGCTGAACGCTGCCTGTGAACACAGGGTAAGTAGGGGCTATTGATGTGGTGCTACTTTCCAGGGAATGAGGACAATAGAAACAAAGGGTACCACCTGACATGATCTGCTGTGACCCTGGCCCATTGGAAGGGCCCCCTGGACACCTAAAGACCTTACAACAGGGAGGGTGGGGATAAAACAGACAGAAATGTTGGTAGAACCCAGATCCTACAACATCACATGGCAGTAATCTGGGCCTTCACTTTAGAAAAAAAATAATGTGTAAAAGATTTTCATAAGTGGGGACACTAGTATCCATTTAACAGTTGAAGAGATCGTTGTGTCTCTTCACAACGGAGGTCAGGAGGATTGTCAAGGAGATCAGTGAACAGGACACGGTCAACATCTGGGCCAAGATATGATAGGGACAGAGACAGAACAGGTGATTAAATAGTTTAATCCCACTAGGGAATTTTAAGTTGAAAAATATAGGAGACCCTTATAAGTTAATGATCACTTAAAAAAGCAGGTTTGCTTAACCACGAAACCAAACAGGCTTGTTTAGCAACAAAACTATGCAACAGAAGCCCAAGACATGCCTCGAAATAAAACAATGGTGGCATGAAACCCATATCTTGCCCAGTAAGTTCAGTAAGTTAGTGAGCCCTAGGATATGCTCTCTGCACAAAAAACAATAATTTTTGGAGCTAGCTTGATCATAGAGGGACAAGAAAACTCCTCTGATCAACCTGGAGATGCTGATGATGGAAGTATGACATCTACTCAAGAAAGACAAAGAACATCTTCTCCCTCTCTCCACTTTTCCTTTAATTGTAAAGCTGTAGCCAGTACGTTCTCGAGGTGCTGCAGCCCCTCACCTGTCCACGTGTAAGCCTTACAAGCGTTCTATTCTGATAAATCACTTATCTACCACTTTGCCTCTTGCTGAATTATTTCTGTGATGAGACATGAAGAACTGTGGTACTGGAGTTCTTCAGAGCCCCCAAAATGGCACCTGGCTTTTCAAACAGACTTTTGGACACAGAAGGTGTCAGAAGGGAGGCATAGACAAGGGCCTCCCTAGGAGGGAAACAATCAGATTAGGTAACAGATGAATCAAGTGTATTGAGGGAGAGAGGAATGTCACAGTGATGCTTAGCTTCTCTGGCTTGTTCCACTGAATCAGACACAGGTCTGGGTGTGTTCTGATAGCTGCAGGGATTTGGTATAGATGAAATGTGGGTAGTCAGGAAGAGAGAAATGTCATGGTGATCCTTAGATTCTCAGGTTGTATCATGAATAGAACACAGATCTGGGTGTGTTGTGATAGCTGCAGACATGATTAAATCAGAGGGTGATTCTGAAACAGATGGAGTTCACCTCCCTGCCTCCCCTCTTCCTCCCCACCTGTCTCCCCAGGGTCTCCTTCATGTTCCAGGACTTCCAGGTAGAACACTGTTATTTCAGGTAGGTTTTAGAGTGAGTGGGCTACTTCTCTAATTTCTCTCTAAGACTTTAATTCCTCATGATAAAACACCACCCTTGCCCACAAAACTGGGTCAGCAATGAAGACACAAGACATAGGAAGGGCAGGTTTTTCAGGAGTCTGTGTTTTCCCTCAGTGGTCTACATTTCTGAGTAAGAATAAACCAGAATATTTTTTTTTCAGTTTGCAAGCGTTAAAGAATATACTGAAATGGGAAAAAAAATAGAAATGCCTATTAACTTTCAATATAATTTCATCTAGAGTTATGGTGAATAAAACTATATCTAGAAGACTAACTATATAAAGATTTCTGTATGTTTGTTGTATATAATAGGATAATGCAACTTTTTCAAAGTCCCTAACTTAAAAAGTAAAATCTACATTTTTTCCTATATAAGGCAGCTTGTTTTTAGAGCCAAGTTTTTGAACTCAAAATGTTTCCAATAGCGTCAATAGACTAAAAATGTATTATAATTAAAATAGTAAGTCTATTGTACTTAGGGAATCTTCAGCTCAAAAGGAGGGGAAAAGAACTAATACATTAAAATTTCATTAATATGTTATCTGTGGTACTAAATATTTTATTAATTCTTTTGAAATCATACATTTAAGTCACAGAAAAGTTATAATTACTCTTGGGAAAATAAAACTCATTATGCCATACTTTTCTCTAAAAATTAATCTTGACCATCTTCATAAACTGCCATAGTAAAATAGTATATAATAACTAGTATAAAATAATATTGAAGAGAGTAAGGAAAGACAGCAGAGGAGTAGGTGGACATGGAGTACATTTATCTCCATGGATACATCAGGAATACACCTTCAGACACAGAAGTGCAGGCAGAACACCAGCTGAGAGTGGACAGGAGTACCTGACCAGTGGAAAAGAATACAGACCCACGCAAATCTCAGTAGGATGAAGGAACCATGGTAGGATGAAGGGGGAGAAACAGGAGTCTTAATAGGACTGGACCTGCCCTCGACAGGGGTCTGAGCCCCACATCAGGGCAATTGTCTGGGTTAGAGGAGAAAGATTTAAGGCTGAGAGTGAAACAGCTGATCTGGGGAAGCCTCAATGGGATGAGAATCAGACAGTCCTTGCCGCAGCCATACATACCCCAGACAGGAACACTGGTCCCCTAGAAGGCACAGCGGCTAGGAGCTGGAGTTTAGGGGTTGTGGAGCAATCCCAGGGTGAGGGCTTGTGTTGACTGCAGAGAGACTGATCTAGAGGAGGTGAGGGAGGAGATTGTGGTGGGAAATGCCAGTGGAGGAAAGGCAGCCAGCCATGGAAGCAAGGCAATACTGCTGAGTCACACGTAGCGGGTGGAGACAGAACCATAGCCTCTCTCCCCACACATGACAGCATCAGCTGAACAATAGAGAGGCTGGCCCATCAAACGCCGGATGCACTGAGCTACAAAGCAGGACCACACCCAGAGGGCTCCTTTAGTGAATGACACACTGATCTACAGAGTAGGACACCAGTCGGGGGGCCCCTCTATGTGCCTGACATGCTGAACAACAGAGAAGGACCCCAGGCAAGGGAGCCCTCTACGTGCCTGAATGGCCAGAGCTATGGAAAAGACTGGCCAAACAGGCTTTCTGATCACCAGCTCCAGGAGGCTTGAAAAAAGACTCTGAGAGGGCCATAACTCCTGCGGTGGAGGCAGTCGGTGTCCCTACATACTTGGTGCCACCAGGGTCCCCGCAAGCCAAGCAGCTATGCCACCTCCACACTCAACTCTCACTGGGGCAGAGCTGCCACAGGCAAAACCGTCTTGTGCTTACGTGCTCAGGGTCGCTTCAGTTATGTCCAACTCTCTGTGACACAGTAGACTGCGGCCTGCCAGGCTTCTCTGTCAGTGGGTTTCTCCAGGCAAGAACATGAGTGTATTGGCCAATGCTGGTTGCCATACCCTACTTGAGCAGACATTTCCTGCTGCCCTAGCGGCCAACTCCCCTGAGTACCTGGTGCTGCCAGAACCCCTGCGACCCAAGCAGCTGCACCACCTCCACACCTGGCCCTCACAGGGGCAAATCCAAGTCCTCCAGGGAAGCTGCAGGAGCAAACAAACCCCAGTGGATGCCCCACATGCAGAGGTGGAAATAAAACCACAATTGAAACCCAGGGCCAGTGTGGCTAAGGAAGAAGACCCCAAACCTTCCCACCAGCTGTACTGGTTTCAGATTAAATCCACATGATCAACTAGGCAGATTCTGTGCCTATGGAATATACAAAAGGACACTGAGAGCTTCCACAAAAGAAAACACACCAGTTCTGATAGCTGTGGACATTGGCGGCACGAGCACACAGGAGCAGGGCCAGATTAGAGTCTGAGCTGCCCCCACAGCAGGTCCGGAGGCCAGCAGTGTTGGAGGGCATCCTAGGGAGGTGAGGGGGACTGTGGCTCCCAGCGACCAAAAGGACTCTGACAGCAGTGGCTCAAGAAAAACCTTTATTATTCCTATATCTTGACTTGTTCTGTAGATTATTTTGAATCCCCCCCCACTACCCCTGTTGTAGTTGTCAATTTTATTGGAACTATGAAATCTAATTAATCTTTTGAGCTTTTTTTTTCCCCTCAGCCACATTTCATTGTTGTTGTTGTTGTTAAAAAACCTCTGCCTCCATGTTGGGCTTTTGCAGTTCTGTGGAGTTTTCCTTCTTTTCTTTTCTCTTTTTTAAATTTTAGTTTTAAAACCCATTATTATATTTTCTACATATATTCCTTTGTTTGCTTTTCCTACTATTCTTTTCCCCTCACAATTAAACCTTAATGTATATAAATCTTCTTTATCTACCTCTATTTAACCTTGCATATCTATTCATTCTCTCTCTTCTTTCTTTCCTTTCAACATGTTAGTTTTATGTTCATTGCTTTATTCCCCACTTAACATTTTGCTTTAGTTTTGTTTTCCAGTTTGTGCTTCAGTTACTTTTTTTCTTAACTGGTAAATATAATTCTTGATTTCCTTTGTTCACCAGGTCAATCTACTGTAATTTATTTTAGTTGGACTGTTTTGACTTTTCTCAAGGATGTATATGTGTATGCATATATTCCATTATTTTAATTGTTATCTGCCTGATTTTATAACTGCCATTTGTCTGAGGTTCATCTTTGGTGTTTTGCTTTTGGGTATTTGTTTTAGACCCACATAATGCCGTAAGAAACCACTTGTGGAATCCTCGTTCCTGACCAGAGATCAACCCCTGAGTCTTTGGAGTGGGAGCACTGACTCCAAAACCCTAGACTACCAGAGAATTAACCCTAGTGAATATCAAATAGTGAGAACACACACAAAGGAAACCACTTGAATACATGACCTGGCATTACTCAACCACAGTAGTACCCTGTGCAGGAATCCTCATCTAAACAACAACAAAACAAAAATACAAACCCAATCATCAGCAGACAGGATTACCACCTCACTCAGTCTTGCCCATCAGAGGAAAAACAAACAAACAACAACAGCAACAACAAAAGTCACCACAAATCTCACCCTATACAAAACTTACACAACCCACTGGACCACCCTTAGGAGCACAGAAACCAAAAGGAAGAAAGAATTCAACCTTGAAGCCTGGGAAAGGAGATCTCAAATACAATAAGTTAAAAGACAATAATAAAAAGCCAGAGAAATACTATGCAAATGAAGGAGCAAACTAGAAAAACAGAAGTCCAAATAAATAAAGAGGAAATAGGCAAACTACCTGAAAAAAAAAATTGGAATAATGATACTAAAGATGATCAAAAACCTTGCAAACAAAATGGAGAAAATGCAAGTATCAATAAACAAAGACCTAGAAGGATTAAAGAATAAACTGTATAGAGACAATGAACACAATTACTGAAAATAAAAATACTCTGGAAGGAATCAATAGCAGAATATCTGAAGCAGAAGAATGAATCAGTGAAGTAGAAGATAATATGGTAGAAATAACTTCTCAAGAGCAGAAGAAAGTAAAAAGAATGAAAGGAACTGAGGATAGTCTCAGAGATGTCTGGGACAATATCAAATGCACCAATATTCAAATTATAGGGAACCCAGAAGAAGAGGAGAAAAGGAAAGAGTATGAGGAAGCTTTTCAAGAGATTATAGCTGAAAATTTCTCCAACATGGAAAAGGAAATAGTCAATCAAGTCCAAGAGGCACAAACAGTCCCATACAGGATAAACTCAAGGAGAAACACACCAAGACACATACTAAGCAAACTAACAAAGATTAAACACAAAGAAAGAATATTAAAAGCAGCAAGGGAGAAGAAACTAGTAACATACAAGGGAAACCCCATACTCTTAACAGCTGATCTTTCAGCAGAAACTCTGCAGGCCAGAGGGGAATGGCAGGATATATTTAAAGTGCTAAAGGGAAAAATCTACAACCAAGATTACTGTACCTGACAATGATCTCATTCAAAATTGATGGAGAAATAAAAAGCTTTTCAGACAAGCAAAAGTTAAGAGGATTCAGTACGACCAAACCAGCTTTATAACAAATGTTAAAGGGACTGGTATAATCAAGAAATACAAGAGAAGAAAAAAGATCTACAAAATCAACCCCAAACAATTAAGAAAATGGCAATAGGAACATACATATCAATAATTATTTTAAATGTAAATGGATTAAATACTCCAACCCAAAGACACAGACTGATTGAATGGAGAGAAAACAAGACCCGTTTATGCTTTCTACAAGAAACCCACTTCAGACCTAAAGGACATATAGCCTGAAAGTGAGAGGATGAAAAAATATATTCCATGCAAATGGGAAGCAAACAAAAAAAGATGGAATAGCCATCCTCACATCAGACAAAAGGGACCTTAAAGTAAAGAATATTACTTTAATATTAAAGATAAGGAAGGACACTACATAATGATCAAGGGATCAATTGAAGAGGAAGACATAACAATTATAAATATCTATGCAACCAACATAGGAGTTCCATAAGACAAACACTAAGAGACATAAAAGGAGAAATTGCCAGTAACACAGTAATAGTAGGAGACTTTAACATCCCACTCACACCAATGGATGAATCATCAAAACAAAAAATTAAAAAGGAAACACAAGTCTTAAATGATACATTAGATGAGATGGATCTCATTGATATTTTCAGGACATTCCATACAAATGCATAACACACCTTCTTCTCAAGCGCACATGGAACATTCTCCAGGATAGACCACATCTTGGGTCACAAATCAAACTTCAGTAAATTTAATAAAATTGAAATCGTATCAAGCATCTTCTCTGACCACAGTGCTATGCGACTAGATATCAATTACAAGAAAAAAAACTAAGAAACACAAACACATGGAGATTAAATGATACATTTCTAAATAACCAACAGATTATTGAAGAAATCAAAAGAGAAATAAAAAAATATCTAGAAACAAATGACAATGAAAACACAACAACCCAAAACCACCTATGGGATGCAGCAAAAGCAATTCTAAGAGGGAAGTTTATAGCAATAGAACCCTACCTCAAGAAACAAGAAAAACATCAAATAGCCTAATTTTATACCTAGAAGAATTGGAAGAAGAAGAAGAACAACAACAACAACAACAACAAAAAACCAGATTAGTAGAAGGAAATAAATCATAAAGATCTGAGCAGAAATAAATGAAAAAGAAACAAAAGATTAGTAAAATTTAATAAAACTAAAAGCTGGTTCTTTGAGAAGATAAACAAAATTGAAAAACCTTTAGCCAGACTCATCTAGAAAAAAAGAGAAGAATCAAATCAACAAAATTAGAAATGAAAAATGAGAATTTATAACAGACAATGCAGAAATACAAAGGATTATAAGAGACTATTATGAACAACTATATGGCAATAAAATGGATAACCTGGAAGAAATGACAGATTCTTAGAAAAGTTCAATCTTCCAAGACTGAACCAGGAAGAAATAGAAATTATAAACAACCCAATTACAAGCACTGAAATTGAAGCTGTGATCAAAATATCCCAAAAAGCAAAAAGCCAGATGGATTCAAAGGAGAATTCTATCAAACATTTAGAGAAGAGATAATGCCTATTCTTCTAAAACTCTTTCAAAAAATTGCAGAGGAAGAAACACTTTCCAACTCATTCTACAAGACCACCATCATCCTGATACAAAACCAGACAAAGACAACACACACATATACAAAAACTACAGGCCAATATCACTGATTAACATAGATGCAAAAATCCTCAACAAAATTTTAACAAATAGAATTCAACAACACATCAAAAAGCTCATACACCATGATCAAGTTGGGTTTATTCCAAGGATGCAAGGATTCTTCTATATATGCAAATAAATCAATGTGATACACCATATTAACAAATTGAAAGATTAAAACCATATGATAGTCTCAGTAGATGCAGAAAAAGCCTTTGACAAAATCCAGAACCCATTTATGATTAAAACTCTTCAAAATGGGCATAGAAAGAACCTAGTTCAACATAGTAAAGGTCATATATGATAAGCCTACAGTAAACATTATTTTCAATGGTGAAAAGCTGAAAGCATTACCCCTAAGATCAGAAACAAGATTAGGGTGTCCACTTTCACCACTATTATTCAACATAGTTCTGGAAGTTCTAGCTACAGCAATCAGAGAAGAAAAAGAAATAAATAGAATCCAGATTGGAAATGAAGTAAAGCTCTTACTATTTGCGGATGACATGATACTGTACATAAAAAACCATAAAGATAGTATCAGAAAATTACTAGAATTAATCAGTTAGTTTAGCAAATTTGCATGATACAAAATCAATACACAGAAATCACTTGCATTTCTATATACTAACAATGAAAAATCAGAAAGAGAAATTAAGGAATCAATCCCATTCACCACTGCAACAAAAATAATTAAATATCTAGGAATAAACTTACCTAAGGAGACAAAAGAACTGTACACAGAAAATTATAAGGCACTAATGAAAGAAATCAAAGATGACATAAAAAGATGGAGAGATATCCATGTTCCTTGGTAGGAAGAATCAATATTATAAAAATGAGTATATTACCAAACACAGTCTACAGATTCAATGCAATCCCTATCAAATTACCAATGACATTTTTCACAGAAATAGAACAAAAAATTTCACAATTCATATGGAAACACAAAAGACCCTGAATATCCAAAGCAGTCTTGAGAAAGAAGAAAAAGAAGAATAGAGCTGGAGGAATCAACCTTCCTGACTTCAGATTATACTACAGAGCTACAGTTATCAGGTCAGTGTGGTTCTGGCACACACAAAAAAGAAATATATGCCAATGGAACAAGATAGCCTGCAAATAAACCCATGCACCTATCAGTACCTTATTTTCGACAAAGGAGGCAAGAATATACAACGGAGCAAAGACAGTCTCTTCAATAAGTGGTGTTGGGAAAACTGAACAGCTACTTGTAAAAAAATGAAATTAGAACACTTCCTAACACCAGTCACAAAGAAACTCAAAATGGATTAAAGACCTAAAAGTAAGACCAGAAACTATAAAACTCTTAGAGGAAAACATACGCAGAACACTCAATGACATAAACCAAAGCAAGATCCTTTATGACTCACCTCCTGGAGTAATGGAAATAAAAACAAAAGTAAACAAATGGGACCTGATTAAACTTAAAAGTTTTTGCACAGCAAAGGAAACTCTGAGCAAGGTGAAAAGACAACCCTCAGAATGGGAGAGTACAATAGCAAATGAAACAAGTGACAAAGGATTAATTTCCAAAATATACAAGCAGTTCATACAACTCAATGCCAGAAAAACAAACAACCCAATCAAAAAGTGGAGGAAAGACCTAAACAGACATTTCTCCAAAGACATACAGATGGCTAACAAACTCATGAAAAGATGCTCAACATCACTCATTATTAGAGAAATGCAGATCAAAACTACAGTGAGATATCTCCTCACACCAGTCAGAATGGCCATCATCGAAAAGTCTACAAACAACAAATGCTGGAGAGGGTGTGGAGAAAAGGGAAAGCTCTTGCACTGTTGGTGGGAATGTAAATTGATACAGCCACTATGGAAGACAGTATGGAGTTTCCTTAAAAAATTAGGAATAAAACTACCATAGGACACAGCAATTCTACTCCTAGGCATATACCCTGAGGAAAACAAAATTGAAAGAGACACCTGTATCCCAGTGTTCATTGCAGCACTTTTTACAATAGAGAGAACATGGAAGCAACCTAGATGTCCATTGACACATGAATGGATAAAGAAGTTGTGGTATATATACACAATGGAATATTACTCAGTCATAAAAAGGAACGCCTTTGAGTCAGTTCTAATGAGGTGGATGTACCTAGAACCTATTATACAGGGTGAAGTCAGAAAGAGAAAGATAAATATTGTATTCTGACACATATATATGGAATCTAGAAAAAATGGTACTGAATAATTTATTTACAGGGCAGCAATGGAGAAACAGACATAGAGAATAGACTTATGAACATAAGGAGAGGGGAGGAGAAGGTGAGATGTATGGAAAGAGTAACATGGAAACTTATATTACCATATGTAAAATAGCCAACGGGAATTTGCTGTATGCCTCAGGAAACTCAAACAGGGTCTCTGTATCAACATGGAGGGGTGGAATGCGGGGGAGATGGGAGGGAGGTTCAAAAGGGAGGAGACATATGTATACCTATGGCTGATTCATGCTGAGATTTGACAGAAAACAACAAAATTCTGTAAAGCAATTATCCTTCAATAAAAAATAAATTAATTAAAAAAATAATACTGAGGTTATAAAAATGGTCACACATGATTTTATAACAATCTATAGAATACTGCTAGCAAGTAAGGACACCAAAGAAGGCCGTGGTGGTAGAGGAAGGACCACACCCATCCCACTTGTATTTTCCATGCTTCAGGCTCATGAGAAAAGACTGGAGTGACACCCTGAATAAAGGGAAGGATTAATAAGCAATAAATTAGCATAATTCTGTTTCCCAAAAAATGTATAAAAATATGTTAATAGTAGAATTCAAATAGGCAATCTTTTTATGTCAAATTTGATGCAAAACTTTAGCCAGAAAATATTTGCTGTGATACCTTAAGTAAGCTGATGTGCATGAATAATATCCCAAACTGGGATATTATCCCCAAACTGGGATAATATCCAAAACTGGGCAGCATTTCTCAAATTTAACTTCTACATTGGACTGGAAGAAACACAAGCTGGAATCAAGACTGCCAGGAGAAATATCAATAACCTCAGATATGCAGATGACACCACCCTTATTGCAGAAAGTGAAGAGGAGCTAAAAAGCCTCTTGATGAAAGTGAAAGTGGAGAGCGAAAAAGTTGGCTTAAAGCTCAACATTCAGAAAACGAAGATCATGGCATCTGGTCCCATCACTTCATGGGAAATAGATGGGGAAACAGTGGAAACAGTGTCAGACTTTATTTTTTTGGGCTCCAAAATCACTGCAGATGGTGACTGCAGCCATGAAATTAGAAGACGCTTGCTCCTTGGAAGAAAAGTTATGTCCAACCTAGATAGTATCAACCCTGGGATTTCTTTGGAAGGAATGATGCTAAAGCTGAAACTCCAGTACTTTGGCCACCTCATGCGAAGAGTTGACTCATTGGAAAAGACTCTGATGCTGGGAGGGATTGGGGGCAGGAGGAGAAGGGGACGACTGAGGATGAGATGCCTGGATGGCATCACGGACTCGATGGACGTGAGTCTGAGTGAACTCCGGGAGATAGTGATGAACAGGGAGGCCTGGTGTGCTGCGATTCATGGGGTTGCAAAGAGTCGGACATGACTGAGTGACTGAACTGAACTGAACTGAACTGATGAACCATGTGTGTTTTTCTTGTTGTTGTTTTTTGACAGAGCCACTCATGGGTCATAAAACACACTCCATAAAGTGCTATTATAATCCAATTCCTGACATATTCTGAGCAATTAGTAAAGATCAGTTTTCAACTGATTAGAACACATTGATAAGCTGGAAGTCTTGAGTTCAAAGCTGATACAGAACTGATGCTATTCAAGGCTATTCTTATAATTTCTTAGTGTTTTTCTTTTAAAACTGAAGGTATCAAATTGGTCTATATTCATAGCAATTAGAATAAATTTGTTCTAAATTTAAAAGAAAAGAAAACCCAAGATATGCCTTTAAGTGAAATGATATGATATTTAGTAGCATTATCTTAGAAGACAAAAGAGAGTGATTCATTTAAAACCCTAAAATGCAATGACATATTTTTAAAAGGCACATCTATCCTACCATTTAAAACATTCCAGAAGTATTCTCAGTGGAGAAATGAAATTCACCTTTCACAGTGACAAGACTATATTGCTTAAAATAGGGGACAGGTGGTGGTGAGAGTGTCAAAGATTAAGGAAGGAAGGATGATTCAGAAGAATCCCTGCACACCATGCCCACCAAAGAGTCAATTTCTAGGATTTTAAGTGTAAATAATGGCACAAAATCCACTTTCAGCTTACATTTTCTTCATTCCTTATTATGTTTTGTAGCTCTACCTATCTCCACACCGTTAACAATGGAACAGACTCAGACAGTGGAACAAGCGTTCCATCTAATGTTTTTGTTTTTACATAGGATCTGAAAAATGCTATGAATGCCTTTCAGGAAGCTGACACACACTAGGACCTGATTTTTATGAAGGGTGCCAGCTGCCTTTGACTCAAAATATGGCTCCCTGAGCTAAATGTTACAATATGTGATATTATACTGACTGAGAGATTAATCTACTGACTGAGAGATTAATCAATTATTTCCCAAAAAATCTGCCAACACTTCTTATGGTCCAGCCCATAGGATATTATGCTCCATATTTTGGAGTTCAGCTGTTAGACAAAAAAAGAATTATCACATCATCTAAATGGGGATATAATAGCACACGGTTTGGCCCATAATCACTACTGTGGTAATTTTTAATCAATAAAGATAAAGACCTGATGAGCATCCACTTTTACAAATAAACACATTAAATTACACTCTGGAAGTACTTTCACCTACAAACATGATTACATTTTCTGACTTCAAACCATCCATAGAACCATATGATGAATGATGATTAGTAATCTTTAAGATTTTTTAACCTAATAATTATCATGAGGAGGTTGCAGTTTAGCAGCTAATACTGAATACAATACAGCTCCACTTACACTCAAATCCCATGTAGTCACCAGATCTCAGACCATCTTTCTCATTGCCTGCATTTGATTTCTCCCCAAGTTTAGTTACTCCATGAAAATGGTATTGCTTGTTGATTTAATATTCATCCACCTTAGAATTCTTTGTATAGCCCTCTATCCTAACTTCCCATCTTGTACTTGAGAGGCAGCAAATGAACAGTAAGTGCTTTACTTCTGTAGGTGTATACTAATTAACTATTTAAATAGAACCTGATTATGATGGAGGTAGAAGCTCCATATTGTCATCTCATAAGCGTATTCTGTCTTTATTCTGTCATGATCTTAAATTGGATAAACTTACGATAGGAAAAAATAAGTTCAAAAATATAAAGAAAGAATTGATACAAGTTTTAATTTGGATTCTGGAATTTTGGAGGATGCATTTTTCTATTGCCTGTTTCCCACTTTTGGTTACATCATAAAATGATTTTTAAAACCTTCAGGTAGTCTTAAATCAGCACAATAAAATATGGTATTTGGAAGGTTATATTAACAAAGAAGCAGTTAAGAAATATGGCCTTGGAAAAGAAGAGTAAGAGATAAAATAACTTTAAGGAGGTAAAAGATGAGAGTTCATACTAAATTTCTGGAAACTGATATACAGTTTTTTTTTTTTTTTTTCAGAAAAATTTATATAAATCACTGATAGGAAATTATATAATTACCTCCATGCTGTTCAAAAGTTATAAGCTCTATATCCAAGGTTATAATGAAGTTATTAATAATTCATATTGAGGTAACCTAGACCTGAAGGTCAGTAAAATGTAGACAGCAGAGATGCTGAGCAGGGATTTCCATCAGTCTTCCTGGTCCACTCAGCCCTTGCTGTCAGGGCAGAATTTAAGGGAAGTCATCCCCTTGGACACCAGCTGCATAACTGGCTGTTCTTATCAAGGAGGCACCATATTCCTGGCAGAGCCACCTGGAACTCATGAAGTCATCCATGCCATATGTTTAGATGATAGAATCCAACATGGTTTATTCCACATCCATCTATTTGATCCCAATGATGGTAAGACAAGCTACCATCATTTCTGACTTTAAGGCAAAACCCTCATTTGGTCTTTTCCCTCTCTAATCCATCCCCCACCAGTACCCAGAAAGACACTTCCCAAATCCAGTCACTTCCTGACAGTTCTCCAGGTTCAGTCTCTCCAAGAGCTTCCCTTGTCCTCTGCAGAGTAGGTGGGAAATCCTGGTGTCACTTGCCCTGAAATCTGTGGTCAGCATCTCCCCCTTCCTCTGATCCTGATCCAATACACAGTCACTTAACTCTCGAAGTTCTTCCTAAATCCTGGCTATGCCATGTGCCTCTGGGCTATGTGGATAATGGAAAATAGGAAGACATCAGATCAGAAACCAAAGGAAAGAGACATAAACTGACTCCCCAGATAAATCACTTTTAACTCTGAGGTTATAATTCAGCTCATACTACACTGATTTGACTTAAGCAAAAATGTAATTATTCATTTATAAAGTATGCAGACACTGAGTAAATAAAGAATGATCTAATTATAAATATTAAGTGAAAATGGAAAAGTATGGAACAAAAATGTATACACTTTGACTATAAAATATCTCAGCTTAAGAAACTTACATCATATCAGATATGTCAGGTATAAAGAGATCCGAATAATTGGTGTCCAGTCCCCAAAAGGACCAGCCAGGATAGCCAGCTAACAATCCCACTTGATCTTCAGATAGTCTGAATGCTGGTGTCCATTAGAGTCAGCATTATTAATCCTAAAATGTTTATCATGAAACCATGACTATAGCAGACCATTATTTTAGAACATCAGGTAAAATTTGCATGGCTTCCAAAATGCCCAGATAAGTCTTAGTCAACAAGTTACCCGCCTTCCTTCATAGAAGAATAAAGAAACATCAAGAAATAAACTCTATTTTCTGTTGGCACAAGTTGCCATATGTTTGCAGTCTGCCCCACAAACATGATGTGTCCGGCCTGCACAGTGAAGATTCCTACGTTGTTTTAAACACCATTTGATTTGTTTTAGGCCACTTCAACACTAGGAGATTTCTCCTAAGAATCTAGATTTCCAGAGTCCCTGGAACAATGGCCATGTCACATACAACAGCAAACTGGGAGCTGTCCAGTTCAGCACTGCCTCATATCTTTGCCTCCCTGCTCTACTGCTGTTTTCCCATTTATCATCAACCTGGCCCCAAAGTTCCTTATAAATGAGTTAAAGTCAATGAAGTGTTTCTCAAGAATAATTAAGGCTTTCTTTAGTTAAAATGCAAGGCCTAAAAATAGATGGAAAATGCTGCTTGTTACAAAATTTGTAGAAAATACTTCCTTTTTCAATATGTAAATTGTGACTCTAGAATAGGTGACTTATTTACATATTCACATCAGCAGACCATTCCTCCAGACATTGAACTCCATGGCCCTGTCCTAAGTGTTACTAAGAACAAGGGTGTCTAGAATTTCTGCCAAGGAGCCTTTGAGTTGCGAAGCCACAAAGAAGAGTGATTGTATATAAAATGTGTCTTCTATAGCACAGTTCCGCAGAATGGATTCTAGCAAAGGACTCAGTTATATTTTTGTTGGCTGCTCTCCGCAGCTTCCCAAGGAATCTGAGAGTTGTACAGCCTGTGAGGGTTTGTAGCCCAATTACCCAACATGACGAGAATATCTCAGGAATGTCAGAAGTATCTTTTAAGGATGGAATCTCTTTTATACCACACGAATATCTAGAAAAGGTTCAGAGGACAGTAATCACTGTTAAGGTTTTTACATCTGTCACTTCTACTAGATATTTACAAAGAAAATAATAACCAAATCCTTAGAGAGTATTTTTTAAAAATTTTCTGAATGTCTTGTCAAGCTGATAACATTTTATGGTCCACATAACTGAAAACTGATGTCTGAGATAGGGGTGTTTCAAATTTTATGTGTAAGTGGAGATGGTCACTAGTGTAAATGGCCAGTATGGGACTTCAGGTAACAACCAAGTTTTGTCTCAGGAAGTCAATGAGTTTTCACTTGCCTCTGTTAGGAAGCATGTAGGTCTAAAGCTCTGGAGCACCTGAGTAAGCTTTCACTTGCCTCTCTTAGGAAGCATCTAGGTCTAAAGTTCTGGAGCACCTGATCAGGCTAAAATCATGCATGTATATGGCAATAATATTAAGGTCACTCTGATACATCTAAACACAATAAGTAGTCACCATAGAAGTGCAACCAAAGCATGGGGGGGCACCATTAGAAATATATCAAACATCTTCTACCAGGACCTAGAATCTATTTTTTTTTTTCAATTATAACAGATCCAGCATTCTTGATTATTTCTTTTTAATTCTTATTTTCTGTTACTGCTATTGTTTCAGGTAGCTTAATTTACTCTTAGTTAATAGCTACTAACTTCTGTACAAAATCTTGAAATATTATGTCCAAAATAAAGAATGGGGTTGCCCTGCATAGGAAATCCTGGAGTTACTGTTATAATGACAGACGTTTCTGACTTAGGAAAATGCATTTTGAAGTCCATATTTAACAGATGCACTAAAGAAGAACTTTCACTAAGTGTTATCTGCCCAGAAGCCTTCTTAGTTTTAGACTGACTCCAGCTCCTTATCATTCTGTCTCAACTTGATCTGACTTGTTTCCAACAATGACAATAGCTTTCTTACATGTGCCCTGTGTAATAACTTCAAGATAATTGAACTAAGAATGCCTTATTCAAGGCACTTTAACAAAAAATTGAGAGTGAAAAAATGTAGATCTGTAATTTTCTAAACCAGTCTTAGGCAGCTGTAGCTGACCAGTTAGCCTAAAAATGGCTCATAACAAACCATGCACAGCTGGGGTATGCCCACACACACCTCTTCCTTTTAAATTGCAGTGGAAGTAATTCAGTAGCAGTTCTCCAAGTAAAATACAGATTTTAAAACTAATTTAGTCATTCTAGATTCTGTGTTTCTGTTGGAAGACATACAAATGTCTCCTATTAGAAACCGTGCCATTGTTATGTTGAATAGAAAATTGTTATTCTTTAATGTTTCCAAATTTTACAAGATAGTCTATATTTGGGTCGATCCAACTCTGAGTTTTTAATTCCAATTTATATAGAAAAATTTTAGGATAACTGTTATAAAGCATTTTGCCTATTAGTTTTGTTAATCGTAACTTTCTTGAAGGCAGTTATTCAAATCTGTGCTTTCCAAGAGCATACTTTATATTACACTTTATCATTATTATTAAATTATGTTTTAAATTTATCTTCACTAGGACATTCTAGTCAATGAGTAGTTTTTAACAATACAGATCTGAAAACTGTCACTAAAATCACTGGTAGCCAGTACAACCAAGTCAGATAATATAGTAAAACAAAAACAGAACAAAATTAGGAACATATTTGTTATAAAAAGTATAGTATGAGTCCATGAAATTAGAATACTTATAGGAAATTTCATTTTAGTATGTTATAGAATTTTGGAATGTATAAAAGTTTCATCCAAATGTCTTAGGTGGAACATATGGCTTAACAGCATTTTTTTACATTTAACTGTAAACTCTGTAAAATTTAATGTCAGAGATCTCTGAAACTTATTGAACATAGCTCAATAATTTCTTTCAGAGACATATTGACTGACCCGGATGTTTCCTAAGAATTTTTTTAAAATGAGTTTGGTGAAGTCTACAATTTTAAGCTAATTCTAGCAAAGGAAGACTTGAGCAGAATAGACAGAATAAGCATGGTTTTCCAAATCAAACCCAGAATGTATTATTCAAGGAACTAAGAGGCATCTTCTGGTAAAGTATTAGAAAAAAAAAGCTTATAAACAATTAAGCAACACTTAAAATGTATGGTTTTCAATACAAACCATAACAGCATGGCCCTGCTCAGTGGTCCATGAATGATTATAGATGCATACAGTTGCCTTTTATTTCACAAAACTTTAGGTAACTGAAGGGATGGGGGAATGAGTGAATGAAAACATGAATTACTTCATTAACCACAATTGTAATAACTTCTTTCTCAGCACTTGTAAAATTCCATGATGCTAATTGAAAAGAAAAGAAACAAGAACAAGATAAATTGTTACTCAGAAGAGATGTATGCCATGCCAGGAATCAGGCAGCATGGTGGCAGAAATGGAGATGGTGGTTCTCTCAACGAATGTCTTTCTTTGGAAAGGAGAGAAAAATGATCTGCTCCAACTCATGACCCAGAGGGATGGTATGGGGAGGGAAGAGGGAGGGGGGTTCAGGATGGGGAACACGTACCTGTGGCAGATTCATGTTGATGTATGGCAAAACCAATACAATATTGTAAAGTAATTAACCTCCAATTAAAATAAATAAATTTATATTTTTTTTAAAAAGAAAGTGCTCATTGTTCTGTCATGCCCCTCTTTGTGACCCTATGGACTGTGAACTGCCAGGCTCTTCTGTCCACAGAATTCTCCAAGCAAGAATACTGGGGTGGGTAGGCATCCCCTCCTACAGGGGATCTTCCTGAACCAGGGATTGAACCTGGGTCTCCTTCATTGCAGGCCAATTATTTTACCATCTGAGCGACCGGGGAAGCCCTCCAGCTTACTGTATCTTCCACCTGTAACTTACAAACACAACTATGAAAACATTCCTTTACTCTTCAACTAAGTGTCTGATTTCATCATTAAATTGAGCTTAAGAAAGAATGCTCTCAACAATTACTGTGAAATTATGTTCTTGTGTTTTCCTGATGAAGGATGAAGCTTCTTTTGGCCAGACAGAAATTTCACAATACAGTTTAGTTGGATTGATTATAATGCTAATGATATGTATAATCTACTCAGTACTTAGTCTAAAATATTGCTGGTCATAAAATTATATTCCAAAAGGGGGAAAAAAAGTGAGTCTTCATGAGCCAATTAACATTGGCCATCAATTCAGACTCTAGAGAACTATGAATAAGAATTTTTTTTTTAAATGGGTCAAACTACTTAATGACCTGACATTACTCTTTACTTCCACCTGAGATTTCTAGAGCACCAGGACTTTCCTAACTTTGGATCTCAATATCTTGACTGGTGCTTATACAGAGCCTGTTCCAAAATATACTAAGACATGAATATTAGTTTGAAAAATGTGAATGTTTAGCTGATGCAAATATAAAATAGATATCCAAAAGTATGTTCATATCTAAGAAGCTCTCTATGTCTTAATTTATGTCATGAATACATAAAGGGAGATATCTAAGGATTCTAGATGTTTTCACTAAGTACACTCTTTCAGATTTGTGGGGAAAATGGTCATCCTTTCAAATAAACACAGCAACAGATCATCATGAGGTCTGCAGATAAATCACAAGGAAAACCTGACATGCAGTCTCTACATTCACTTCAGTAACTCAGTCATGTCTGACTCTTTGTGACTCCATGGACTGCAGCACACCAGGCTACCCTGTCCATCACCAACTCCCAGAACCTACTCACCCTCATGTCCATCATGTTGGGGATGACATCCAACGATCTCATTCTTTTCCTCCTGCATTCAGTCTTTCCCAGATCATGGTCTTTTTCAGTGGGTCAATTCTTCATATCAGGTGGCCAATGTTATTAGTTTCAGCTTCAGCAGCAGTCCTTCAGATTAATATTCAGGACTGATTTCCTTTAGGATTGACTGATTGGATCTCCTTGCAGTCCAAGGGATTCTCAAGAGTCTTTTCCAACACCACAGTTCAAAAGCATCAATTCTTCTGCACTCAGCTTTCTTTATAGTCCAACTCTCACATCCATACATGACCACTGGAAAAACCATAAACTTGACTAGATGGAACTTTGTTCACAAAGTAATGTGACTGCTCTTTAATATGCTGTATAGGTTGGTCATAACTTTCCTTCCAAGCAGTAAGTATCTTTTAATTTCATGGCTGCAATCACCATCTGCAGTGATTTTGGAGCCAACAAAACTAAATCTCTCACTGTTTCCATTGTTTCCCCAACTATTTACCATGAAGTGATAGGGCCAGATGCCATGATCTTAGTTTTCTGAATGTTGAGTTTTACGCCAACTTTTTCACCCTTCTCTTTCACTTTCACCAGGAGATTCTTTAGTTCTTCTTCACTTTCTACCATAAGGGTGGTGTCATCTGCGTATCTGAGGTTATTGATATTTCTCCCAGAAATCTTGATTCCAACTTGCGCTTCATCCAGCCTGGCATTTCACATGATGTCCTCTGCATATAAGTTAAATAAGCAGGGTGATAATATACAGCCTTGACATACTTCTTTCCCGATTTGGAATCAGTCTGTTGTTCCATGTTGCATTCTAACTGTTGCTTCTTGACCTTCATACAGATTTCTCAGGAATCTGTATGAAGATTTCTCAGGTGGTCTAGTATTCCCATCTCTTGAAGAACTACCCACAGTTTGTTGTGATCCACACAGTCAAAGGCTTTGGCATAATCATTAAAGCAAAAGTAGATGTTTTTCTGGAACTGTTGCTTTTTTGATAATCCAGCAGTGGCAATTTGATCTGTGGTTCCTCTGCCTTTCCTAAATCCAGCTTGAACATCTGTAAGTTGAGAGTTCATATACTGTTGAAGCGTGGCTTGGAGAATTTTGTGCATTACTTTGATAGTGTGTGAGATGAGTGCAATTGTGCAGCAGTTTGATCATTCTTTGGTATTGCCTTTCTTTGGGATTAGAATGAAAACTGACTTTTTCCAGTCCTTTGGCCACTGCTGAATTTTCCAGATTTGCTGGCATATTGATTGCAGCACTTTCACAGCATCATCTCTTAGGATTTGAAATATGTCAACTGGAATTCCATTACCTCCACCAGCTTTGTTGGTAGTGGTGCTTCCTAAGGCCCACTTGACTTTGCAAAGACAAACCATTCAATATCACAGAAACCCAACTCTATGCCCTGACCAGTAATGCTGAAGAAGCTGAAATTGAATGCTTATATGAAGATCTACAGAGCTTCTAGAACTAACACCCAAAAAAGATGTTCTCTTCATGATAGGGGACTAGAATGCAAAAGTATGAAGTCAAGAGATACCTGGAGTAAAAGGCAAATTTGGCCTTGGAGTACAAAACTAAGCAGGGCAAAGGCTAACAGAGTTTTGCCAAGAGAAAGCACTGGTCACAGCAAACACCCTCTTCCAACAACACAAGAGAAGACTCTACACATGGACATCACCAGATGGTCAACACTGAAATCAGATTTATTCTTTGCAGCCAAAATTGGAGAAGTTCTATACAGTGAGCAAAAACAAGACTGGAGCTGACTGTGGCTCAGATCATGAACTCCTTATTGCCAAATTCGGACTTAAATTGAAGAAAGTAGAGAAAACCACTAGACCATTCAGGTATGACCTAAATCAAATCCCTTACGATTATACAGTAGAACTGACAAATAGATTCAAGGGATTAGATATGATAGAGTGCCTGAAGAACTATGGACAGAATTTCATGACACTGTACAGGAGGCAGTGATCAAGACCATGCCCAAGAAGAAGAAAGGCAAAAAGGCAAAATGTTTATCTGAGGAGGCCTTACAAATAGCTGAGAAAGAGAAGCTAAAGGCAAAGGAGAAAAGGAAAGATATTTCCAAATGTGTGCAGAGTTCCAAAGCATTGCAATGTGAGATAAGAAAGCCTTCCTCAGTGATTGATGCAAAGAAATAGAGGAAAACAATAGAATGGGAAAGACTAGAGATCTCTTCAAGAAAATTAGAGATACCAAGGGAATATTTCATGCAAAGATGGACTCAATAAAGGAATGAAATGGTATGGACCCAACAGAAGCAGAAGATATTAAGAAGAGGTTGAAAGAATACACAGAAGAACTATACAAAGGAGATTCTCTTGACCCAGATAACCACGATGGTGTGATCACTCACCTAGAGCCAGACATCGTGGAGTGTGAAGTCAAGTCTCTACATTAGATATCTCAGATTAAAGCAGAACAAGAGTAACAAAAGAACAGTCACATGCCCATTTGTCCAAAATTTAACTGGAATGAAACTTTTCTATGATGGAATGATATACACACTTTGAAAATACTGTTTCAATAACTGCTAGACATAAACTATCATGACCTTTATAATACTAACTAAGTGAAACCGTTTTAATATGAAGCATCATCAACACCAGAAAAATAGATCTCCATCCAGAACAAAGTTTTTAAAGCAAAATTTTAATTTATTATAAGATATAATCTGGCCAAACTGCATTAACTATTCATCTCCATTCTTTCACTCAACAAGTATGTATAGGCTGAACAAATATGACCAAGAACTGTAACATTTGTTTCACCTCCTCCAAGGTTACTTATGCTTCTCCTAAGTGTGGAACTAATGCCTCCTTTCATGGTTAAAAGGCAGTGATGATTTTCATCAATTTCATAGTGTCTGGCATCCCTGTCCTTTCTGCTAGGGTGTAATTCTATGAAGCAGCAGGCTCAGGTTGCAATCTTATACTTGAGGTAAGAAAAGGCAAAAGATTTTAGAAATAAACTTCCTGGTTTGCAAAACCATCTTCACTATCGATTAACCGCTTGTGTGATTTTTGTCAGGTTGTTTAATGAGTTCTCCAAACATCATCTGCAGAGTAAGAACAGTATCTTCAGGGAGCATCAAGACACTGAAGAAAGAAGGTACCATCTGCTGGCAAATGGACCCCCAGTGTGAAAGCTGCCTCTGTCAGTAACCAGCTATGTTACACTAGACATTCTCCTAATCTCTCTGAGCTCCACCTTTCCTTGATTAGAAAATTAAAATGAAAGTACCTAAATGCAAGAGTTGTTCTGAAGATACAACCCATGTTGACTGATGTATGTGGTCAAGAATAGTATCTCTGGAGGCTCCCTTTTTCCTTGTGCTCCATGCATCCTTCTCAACAGTTCTTGCTGACCCCCCTCATGTACCACTTTGATCCAAAGAAACTGATGTCTTTAGATGAAAGTGCGATGCCTAACTGCTTGCAGACCATTTCTCCGTACTTCATTCTCCCCTTGTCACCAGGGTGGTCTATTTAAAAATATAAATCATAATCCACTGCATCATGGAGCCTTTTTTGTCTACCTCTGCCATCAAACCCTCAGTCCAAGTTGCCATCATCTCTCAGATGGACAAATGCAATTATCCATTAAGTGATCTTTCAACACCCTCTTGTTCTCTTCTCACTGGTCCCCCACTATTTGATCAAGTCTCTCTTTCCAGCTATCAGATTTCTTAAACTATGGACTGGGTACCCATGACCCTGGAGGTCTAGGTACATCACACCACTTAACTCTTAAGCACATCTTTCTCTGTTCTCTAGCCCACCTTCTCAGTTCCACACACCTTTCCAGTTTCTCCACAAAAGGACCATCATTCCTCTTGACACCAGGTTTCACCTGGAGTCTCCTCCCTATTGTTTTTCTTTTTGCCTATTTTTACCCCTGCCCATCCTTCCATCAGAATAGACGATACTATGCTGGGGAAAGTTCCCAGTGTCGAGCCTAAACGACCTCTTTCTGGTAAATCTTCATAGCTTTCCCTTCAGGGTTCTTAACATGCTTGGGAAGCATGAATTTATTCATATTGCTTCTGATCAATGACTATCAAAGAGAGCATGGGCCGCATCTGACATTTATTTTTACTTTTAATGGTGACAGGGAGGTTAGGTCCCATATACTCAGTTTTGAGCTTCAGATTTGCATATGGTAGGGAGGTACTCAATATCTTTGAAGCAAAAAAGGGGGAAAAAGGCATAAGTGTTTCAGCTATGCACTGCGGGGGTGATTGCAGTCATACAGTTAAAAGACACTTGCTCTTGGAAGGAAAGCTGTGACAAACCTAGACAGTGTATTAAAATGCAGAGATATCACTTTGCCTACCAAGGTCTGTATAGTCAAAGCTATGGTTGTTCCAATAGTCACATATAGATATGAGAGTTAGACCATCAAGAAAGCAGAGCACTAAAGAATTGATGCTTTTGAACTGTGGTGTTGGAGAAGACTCTTGAGAGTCCCTTGGACTGCAAGGAGAGCAAACCAGTCCATTTTAAAGGAAATCAGTCCTGAATATTCATTGGAAGAACTGATGCTGAAGCTGAAACTCCAATACTTTGGCCACCTGATGCAAAGAGTTGACTCATTGGAAAAGACCCTGACACTGGAAAAGATTGAAGGCAAAAGGAGAAGGGGATAGCAGAGAATGAGATGGTTAAGAGAGCATCACTTACTTAAAGGACATGAATTTGCACAAACTCAGAGAGATAGCGAAGGACAGGGAAACCTGGTGCACCGCAGTCCATGGGATTGCAGAGTCAGACACAACTTAGTGACTGAATAGCAACAAAACTACAATAGCTTTAAGACTGAAAATCATTTCCCAAAATGTATCTAACCTTTTATAAATATATGTTAATATCTATCTGGATACATCCCAATTCAAGTGGCATTAGTTATTTGTAGAAATTTACTAAAATATTAACAACTGGAACAATCTAGCTTTATTTCATATTCTTATACATGTTTGGAGTCACACATTTGAGTGATGACTAAAGACTATTTTTTCATGAATCGACAGAATTATTGTTTAGAGTTATGCATTCATAAATTCCCAAAACTCTTCACTAAGACTTTCAATTCAGTGAAGACAGTGTGAACCTATCTCCATGGTGACAGATATTTGAGGACAAATTTTTACCTTGCACTGCCATTATTAGCATGAACAGGTCAACAAAGATTACATGATAATCTGTATTTATATATAACATGCATAAATATACTAATTATCTCTAAAGTTTGTTTTCTTCTGCACTAATTTTTCTGAATTTAGATTTTATTTTAAGTAGATGGAAGTCAAATATACAAGGTAAGAAGGAGACTGTTCACATTTCAGACTGCTAAGCTCTTCAAACTACTTGACTTCATACCTGTCCTTTTGAGAGAGCCTATAATTATAATAACCATGTCACCAAATATTTTGCAGTCTCTATTTCAGGGTTACCTTCTAAGTTTGTGGTACATTTATTTAAATCTCCTTCAAGAAAAGGACCTTGTTATCTGAGGGTGGGTTTTAGTTTTGAGGAAAGATACATGATGCTCAAACTGAACTGAACATGATACTCAGGCACCCATCTGAGCTCTTCACAATCTAGGGAGCCCTGCTCTGAACAATGCCAACAGCCACTCTCTGGCCACCTTGCCATTCACAGCCCATCCAAACTTCAACAGGGTGTGCCCTCAGGCAGGAACACAGACCTCTTCTTCCTCAGATGTGCAAGTCTTACTTGCTATTCAACCCTTAAGGCAGACAACACCTCCCCTCTCAGAGGCTTCTCTGAACTCTAAGGCAGGACAACTTCTTCTTCAGACAGCTCACAATGAACCCTACTGGGGCATTTCCACACATAGCTTCAATTTTCTCTTTCCCTGCACTTTAATACTGGGGTGTGTTCCCATTTCCTTCTCCAGGGGATCTTCCTAATCCAGGGATCAAACCCAGGTCTCCTGCATTGCAAGCAGATTCTTTTGCTCCCCGATCTATTAGGCAAGCAGTGAATGAAAACTCACTGAGAATAAAAAGATATATTCTTCAGAGGTATATTCCCTGACTTGGCAAACCCATAGCTCATGGCAGATCCTGAATAAATGTGTATTATTTGAGCAAACATATGGTAAACTTATCAAGTCATAAGAAATAGACCTAAGCTTATTTGGTTCTAGAGAAAAGTTACGTGGACCAACTTCCTGAAAATTTTAGATTTTTCAGGAATCACATGTTTGATGAAGCAAGGACTTGGCTTTCAAACTGACCATTTATCAATGACCATAAAAAAGTATATTTTGAAAATGCTCATAATTTAATTCATCGATGTTTCTAGTATCTTTTCCCCAACTACGTTCACTGTTCCTCACAAGCTGAAAAGAAAAAATGTTTTTAAGTAACAAAATATTCTCTGGTATAGATTACATCAACATAAACCCTTCCACAAATACTCAGGATGTTATTACGTTTTACTTTGTTAAAAAAAAAAATGGCATGAGAGAAAGCACATTTTACTAAATTGTTTTTAAATTATATTGTGAAAATTATTCTGTGGAAAAATATAAATCAATACATGTAATTATAATGATTAACCTTCTAAAATAACATCTTCTCATGAATTACACTGCAACATATATTCAAATGTTTATTATGTACACAAGGTAGACACCAAAATGAATTTGCAAATTTCCATTCAAATAGATTACAAAGAGCAGGGAGGATAAAATGTGTAGGCAGAACTCTTATTTACAAATTGCAGAAGGGCATAAGATAATTCAAGTAGAGGAAGAGCTCAGAAAGAAGCATGAGGCTACTCTGAGCAATCAGGAAAACCTTCCTGAAGGTGGCCATGTTCAAAGTTGTGTCTTAACGACATCCATGAAGGAAATTCTTCTGGAAAATGCCAATCTGAATTCCTGACTGCACATCCAGTATTGGCCTCTCCTTGTTCTGTGTTTGTGTCCAACTCTGGGATCCGATTCTCAGCTTAAAAACTTTCCAAGTGCATAAACGTGCCTAATATGTACCAATCTGCCAACTGTTTAAGTAAGGATAGAACACTAGGTGTTCAGCCTTATTATGCCTCCTATGTTGGCATTTGCCAAAGTGTATCTGATTTTCAGTTTCAATTTCCTCAGCTGTGTACTGCTGACCCCTTGGAAGCTGTGAATGAGCTTTTCTGCTTCTGTGTGTGAGTGTATAGACAGTAAGGGGGTGCATGGGGAAACTAAGTAGTTTCTCAAAATGTTTCACTTATAAGGCTCTGACTAGGCACCAGGCACTGCTTTAACCCTTACTGGAACCCGAAGTTACAGGTACCATGTCACACACTGTATAGGCAAGAAATGGGGCACAGGAAGTCATGGAAGCTCCCTGGCAAAACACTGCTTCTAAGTGTCAAAGCCAAATCTCAGCCCCAGCCATTAGGTTCCCCAGTTCAAGCTTTTCAGTATGTCTGATGTCTCCCACAGGTGCCCCGTTTCTGCATCTCCATCTCCCACTCACACTAGCTCCTCCCCCTCCAGCATCTCCATCCCTACTGGGGGACAGGTCACATGCCTCCTAATGCTAGTATCTTAACTCTGTAGTTGCCCTGAATTTATCAGCCCAAGTCAACCTCTTTCTCTTTGCTGTTATCCTAACATTCAGTTTCTTCATGATGTTGTTAACTGCATCCTACCTTAAAAAAGGTAGCTGTCTTGTACATGTCATTTGTTTCAAACTGGATGGGAAACTCACTGACACAGATGTCTTTCTGTACCTTTTTTCCTTGCCATAATATTGGGTATCTCTGCAGAGTCATTGCAAATCGACATGCTCACTTTGAGGTGTCAAGGCAAACAATCACTGTCCGTCTCAGTCCTTACTGGGTCCCAGGTGTTGTTCAGCCACTAAGCCGTGTACAATTCTGTGTGACCCCATGGTCTGCAGCATGCCGGGCTCCTCTGTCCTTCACTGTCTCCTAAAGTTTGCTCAAATTCATGTTCATTGATTTACTGATACTTAGTATATAATAGACACCTGATATATGCTGGGTAAATAAATCCATGAATTAAGGAATGAACGTGAAATCATGTTTAAACCATAAAGTATAATATTTAAATAATTAATTTAGAAATGAAAGGTAGAAGAAAGTTTTACTCAAGCATAGCAAATGAATGGTAGATTCTTCTTGAGTTTACTCCCTGATAGAACTAGTCTGGCAATAAAAATAATTTTAAAAAAATAGTTTTACATTAGAATTATGAACACTCAGGCACTTGACGGTCCAAAATATAAATGATGCTCAACTATGGATGTGTCTGCTGGTGAAAGCAAAGCCTGATGCTACAATGAACAGTACTGCATAAGAACCCGGAATGTTAGGTCCATGAATGAAGGTAAATTGGATATGGTCAAGCAAGAGATGGTAAGAATAAACACTGACATCTTAGGAGTCAGTGAACTAAAATGGATGGGAATGGGTGAATTTAATTCAGATGACATCATATCTACCACTATGGGCAAGAATCCCATAGAAGAAATGGAGTAGCCCTCATAATCAACAAGAGAGTCCAAAATGCAGTGCTTGGGTGCAACCTCAAAAATGACAGAATGATCTCAGTTCATTTCCAAGGCAGGCCATTCAGCATCACAGTAATTCAACTCTATGTCTCTACCACTGATGCTGAAGATGCTGAAGCTAATCAGTTCTATGAAGACCTAGAAGATCTCCTATAACTAACACCAAAAAAAAAAAAAATGTTCTATTCATCACTGGGTATAGGAATGCAAAAGTAGGAAGTCAAGAAATACCTGGAATAACAGGCAAGTTTGGCCTTGGAGAACAAAATGAAGCAGGGCAACGGCTAAGTGAATTCTGCCAAGAGAATATACTGATCATAGCAAATACCCTTTTCAACAACACAAGTGATGACTTTATACATGGACATCACCAAATGGTCAATACTGAAAATCAAATTGATTACATTGTAGCCCAAGGTGGAGAAGCTATACACAGTCAAAAAAGAAAACAAGACCTTGAGCTGACTGTGGCTTACAGCATCAGTTTCTCATACCAAAATCCAGGCTTAAACTAAAGAGAGCAGGGAAACCCACTAGGCCAGCCAGGTATGACTTAAATCCCCTAGGAATATGCAGTGGAGGTGACAAATAGATTCAAGGGATTAGGTCTAATAAACAGTGTCCCTGAAGAACTACAGACGGAGGTCCATAATATTGTATAGGAGACAGCTAACAAGACCATCCCAAAGAAAAAGAAAAGCAAGAAGGCAAAGTGGTTATCTGAGGTTTTCCAAACAGCTGAAGAAAGAAGATAAGCGAAAAGCAAGGGAGCAAGGAAAACATACATCCAACTAAACGCAGAGTTCCAAAGAATGGCAAGGAGAGACAAGGAGGCCTTCTTCAAAGAACAGTGCATCAAAATAGAGGAAAACAACAGAAGGGGAAAGGCTAGAGATTTCTTCAGGAAAACTGGAAATATCAAGGGAAATTTTCACCCAAAGATGGGCACAATAAAGGACAGAAACAGTAGAGATCTAGAAAACACTGAAGAGATCAAGAAGAGATGGAAAGAATACACAGAAGAACTGTATAAAAAGATCTTAATGAACCAAACAACTATGATGGTATGGTTAGTCACCCAGAACCAGACATTCTGGAGTGTGAAGTCAAGTGGGCCTTAAGAAGCACTGCTGTTAATAAAGCTAGTGGATGTGATAGAATTCCACCAGAGCTATTCAAAAGCCTAAAAAATGATGTCATGAAAGTGTTCCACTCAATATGTCAGCAAATCTGGAAGACCCAACAGTGGCCAGAAGACTGAAAAAGTCAATCTTCATCCCAATTCCCAAGAATGGTAGTAGTAAAGAATGTTCTAACCAGTGGACAATCACGCTCATTTCCCATGCTAGTAAGGCCATATTTAAAATCTTGCATGCTAGGCTTCAACATTATGTAAACCAAGAACTTCCAAAAATCCAAGCTAGTTTGAGAAAAGGCAGAGGAACCAGAGATCAAATTGCAAACATTCACTGGATCATAGAGAAAGCAAAGGAATTCTAGAAAAACATCTTCCTCTGTTTCATCAATTACACTAAAGCCTTTGACTGTGTGCATCATAAGAAACTGTGGAAAGCTCTTAAAGAGATGGGAATACTAGATCACCTTACCTTTCTCCTAAGAAACCAGTATGAAGGTCACGATACAACAGTTAGAACCCTATATGGAATAACTGATTGGCTCAGGATTGAGAAATGAGTATGACAGTGTTGTTGCTATTTAACTTATATGCTGAGCACATCATGAGAAATGCCAGGCTGGATAAGTTACAAGCTGGAATCAAGATAGGCAGGAGAAACATCAACAACATCAAATATGTGGATGATACCACTCTAATGGCAAAAAGGAAAGAGGAACTAAAGAGCCTCTTGATGAGGGTGAATGAGAAGACTGAAAGAGCTGGCTTAAAACTCAATATTAAAAAACCTAAGATCACGTCATCTGGCCCCATTACTGCATGACAAATAGAAGGGGAAAATGTGGAAGTAGTGACAGATTTCCTCTTCTTGGGCTCTAAAATCACTGCAGATGGTGACTGCAGCCATGAAATCAGAAGACAAGTTTTTCTCGGCAGGAAAGCTATGACAGACCTAGACAGTGTGCTGAAAAGCAGAGTCGTTACTCTGCTGACACATGTCTGTATGGTTGAGGCTGTGGTCTTCCCAGTGGCCATGTATAGTTATGAAAGTGGGACTGTAAAGAAGGCAGAGTGCCAAAGAATTGATGATGAGAATTGTGGAACTGGAGAAGATTTCTGAGAGTCCCTTGGACACCAGGGAGGTCAAACCAATCAACTTTAAAGGAAATCAACCCTGAATACTCATTAGAAGGATTGAAGCTGAAGCTCCAGTATTTTGGTCATCTGATACAAACAGCCAACTCATTGGAAAAGTCCTTGATGCTGGGTAAGATTGAGGGCAGAAGGAGAACAGGGCATCAGAGGATGAGATGGCTGGATGGCATCACCAAGGCAGTGGACATGAACCTGGGCAAACTTGGGAGATGGTGAGGACAAGCAGTGCTGGTGTGCTGCAGACCACAGGGTCACAAAGAACTGGACATGACTGGACAGCTGAACAACAACAGCAAGGCACTTCAGATAGAGGGCAGTGATAAACTGTTTTGAAGTTGATATATACTCATTTAATTAAACTTTATTATCTCTCAATATATGTTATCAACTTACATTTATGACATGACAAGCTTCTATCCTTTTTAACTTCACGGATCTTATCAGAAGTTGTTTTCTATTTTTTAAACTGGATTTTTAAAAAACGATACTATTTTTATGTAAAAATGTGTGAGGCACATGAATTTATTTAATATATAAGATATATTCATTTGAGCAAGTTTTGCTAAAAAAACTCAATATTTCATTAAGATACATATTTTAGGAGTGAGCATATTTAGGAACTAACTCCCTAGCTTTACAAGGAATTCAATAGGAAAGGGGATTCAGTTTATTCAGCCTATGTTCTTAGTTGGGGCCAGATAATCAGTTCAGCTACAGCTGTCTCTGAAGAATTCTTACTGGTGCTCCTGTGAGAATAAGACCCTTTCAGTGGCCAGGAGCCCCTGCAAAAGAAACTGCCATGGTTAGGCTTGGATCAAATGAGCTAGAAGCCTGGGACGCATGAAACCTGGCCCATGTCTAAGGCAACTCCTGACTCCTTCCAACCTGCTCTGAATCACCCCCTACCCCGTCACCCACCCCTCAGTCACATGGGGCAGTAGCCGAAAGAGAGAGACCTGAGCAGACCTGGGAGGATGGCTGAGGAGGGAGCGTCATGATCTCAGCTCCAGGACGCTGTCTGCAGGCCGGGCCGTGGCAGTGGAGCAGCACGCATGGCTCAGAGGAAGGGACACGGATGCTCAGACTTGCGAGTCCTTCACCGAGTCACTCTGCAAGAATCACACGAGCACTGATTCCCCCTGCATGGCTGTCAGGAGAATGGACAGAGGTGACATTTGTACCATACCTGGTTCCCTACTAACCATCTAGAAATGCCAAGGGTAGTAGGAGAGAGCTGACTTAAAATCCATGTTCTCTGCCTAGAATTGAACAGCTTGTATCAAACCAAGACTCCCGCTAAGCCCCAGCTTAGAAAAGCTGGATGAAACGTGTAGAAGGATAATTGTTTTGAAGGCCTGGGAGGATTATCACAGCAGTGACAACTTGAGGAGCCAAAATGGAGAGAAAGAGAACACAGAGGCGGGGAGCCAGCCCACTGCCCCTGTCCCCATGGACGTTTGCTGGTTAGTCAACGTCTGCTGAGAAGCTGTGCAGACTTCTCTTAAATCTCACAGGAGTGAGGTAAACAAGGGCACTTAGGGTTCATGAAGGAGGAGAGGTTCCAATAAAACACCCAGGCTTTCTGTTGGGAATTCATGAAGGGCTATACCCTAGCAAGGATCCACACAGAATAAGATCAGAACGCACAAAATTTTTATCAGCCTCAATTTAGACTAGATAAAGGTGACCTGCCACAGTCAAACTGCCTGCCAGAAGACAAAGTAATCCTCTTTGGAGAAATCTAACCTTCACCAGGACCTCAAATTATCTCAAAAGTGCTTCCTACAGAAGGTCCTAAAGTCAAAAATATTTATGTCCAGACTACCAGGGGAAAACACAGAATGATCAAAGAGAGGGAAAGATGAATTAGAAAGAGATCCACAGTCAAGTCTGGCTATTGAAGTTCTCAAAAGTTGATTTTAAAATAACTGTGCTTAATGTGTTCAAGACACTGGAAGATATAAAGAATATTAGGAAATAAATGGCATCTATTAAAAAGTCAAATTCAATTCTACAACTGAAAAAGGCAATAACTGAAGTTAAAAATTAAGTTAATAGCAAATTAGGTAAAGTTGAAGGGAGGATTAGGTAAATTGAAAAGGAGTATAAAAAATTTGAAATAGATAATAAAATCATAAATGAATAACAATTGTCCAAAAAAGGTGGGGGTATAGGAGAAGACATTAAAGAACACTTTTCCATAAGGAGAAAAGAAAAAATGAAGATAAAGCAATATTTGAAGGTGTAATAGCAGATAATCTTCTACAATTTATTAAAGACATCAAGCAACAGAGTGAAAAGGTAAAATAAATACAGAGAAAGTCAAATTCCAAAGGAAAACCTTAAAACCAATTCTAGGGAGAAGAAGGCCAAAGGAACAACAATAAAACTAACATAATTTCTTCACAGAAAAATTGAAGCTGGAAGAAATTACATTAAGGGACTGTAATCCAATGACTGTCAACCTAGTCATCTTTGGAAAATATCTTTGAAACATTGAAGACATGTTCAGATTTAAAAAAAAGAAAAGAAAAGAAAGAAAATACCTATGGGACTTAGAGAAGAAGAAAAATGTTACCAGGTCTTCCCTGGGGGCTCAGCGGGTAAAGAATCCGCCTGCAATGTGGGAGGCCTGGGTTCGATCCCTGGGTTGGGAAGATCCCCTGCAGAAGGGAAAGGCTACCCACTCCAGTATTCTGGCCTAGAGAATTCCATGGACTGTATATAGTAAATGGAAAAGCAAAAGAGTCAGACATGACTGAGCGACTTTAATCATTTTATGGATTTAAATACATGGAAAAAATTAAACAAAAATCAACTCAGCAAACTTAATGAATATTGGTATCATTGCTTTTTAGTCATTTCTTGAATATAGACTTCTTTTATAAGGTTTTAACATGTGAAATGTTCACACTGCAATGAACTTAATCTCAAAACTATTTCTGCTACCTCTGCATTCTTTTATGAAAATATGCAAGTCTTGAAAACTGTAATTGTAGTAAGACATGTTTCTCAAATAAGCTTTAGTCTTTAATGATGCTCAAATAAAAACGAGTCTATGCTTATAAAAAGTTGTAAGATGTCTAACCTATCAAGTCATGTTCTACTCTTTTTACACGTGTTGCCCTTCTTAAACCGTATCCTCAATCATAAGTGTGAAAGTTACTATTTGAGTGATCAAAATCACGCTGAACTTCTTTACAGAAAATGATGCTAAGTTGACAATTCTCCAGGAGTATTTTTAGAGTGATATTCTTCTTGGTATTTCATTTTGCAATTTCCTCTAGGACTTGATTCTTCTTGGTATCTCATTTCGCAATTTCCTCTAGGACTTGGATGAAAACTATTCTCTTCCGGTGATTTATATCATGAAAACACATTACTGAAATACCTTTTAAAAATTTACCAGCACTCATATTAGACAGACTAACCCAAATTCCCTGGGGCAAAGCACCTGAGAATGAGACACTGAGGGATTTGCTTTTCCCATTGCAACCTATATGCTTCTCCATGACTACACTGCATCACAGCTGTTTCAATGTGGGTCTGCCTGGCCACTACAGTACTATGGCAACGTTTCCAACTTTGTGAATTCAGTACCTGGCACAGGATTTGAGGGAACAGCTTAACGTTTTCTATTTAATGACTAAATACGTGAGGATTCACACATATGAATGTGCACTGTGTAAGAGGTCTTTATACAAGGATGAGAAGTAATGCTACAGATTTATAAATTTTTTGAATTGCTCAGTAATTTTTAAAACACTCTTAACCTCACAAAACCCCACTTTGAATTTTGCTTTATAGAGTCACTATCCTGTGAAGACCAGTGGATAAGGTGCCCTCTCTTCTTCCAATTTTCCTTCCCACAAGTGGAGAACCAGCAAACCTGAATCTTTCATTTCAAGACTAATATCTTTTGTTAAAAAAAGAGTTCTCAGTCTGTCTTTTGTTCCCCTCTCAAATCAGTACTCAAGACTGAGGCACAGTTTGAAGCTAGCTTAATATGCTTTTGCTCACTCTCCCTGGCAAAATGAAAGGATATGGGTAATTCTAAAAGTGTCAGTTTCTCAAAGGGTTGGCAAGTTCTTAAGAGAGATACAATGTATATGCAAATATTCCTTATTCCAAGAGGCTCAAGTCCTAAAATAAAAGGTCCCTTTGATAAACACTCTTCCCTAGACACATTAAAGAAGAAATAAGCTTTACCTACAAGGAATCACACCCAGACGGACTTGCCAGCATTATCTCATTTACTGGCAAGGATGGTACCGTATGAACCCCTGCTTCCCTGAGTACTGGATGGAAGGTTGTGTTCATCTCTGTCTTTCTTTAAAGAGGAAAAGACTTTGTGTGCTGAATAGATGCTAATAGAAGCCATTTTCACATCATGAACTTGGATGTTGTTGCTTTTTCACTCCCTTAAAGATACAACAGCAGTTCACGTCCTGTACTGAAATGTAATAACTGTCATCCCTTTGGAAATGGAGGGCAAAGATCCTTAAAACTCACCTCAATGATAGTGAAAGATTGAATCTAAAGTGACCCATTATTCCCCATAATAGAGCAGACACACCCAATAACCACTTACTAGAGACTCCTCTGAAACATAAGTGCTCCATTGGTTAAAAACACTACCAAACAAAAAAATTACAGCATATCTAATGAATGTCTAATATTCAAGTGCCTCTGACTCTCCTTTATCTAGAGTAAGTGGTGGCTTTACACTGAACTTTTCTTAAAGGACTACTGAAAAGATGTGATATACTTTCTTAATTGTACATCAAAGTAGCTGGAGATGAAATATATTGCCTATGTTGATAACCAATAAATGGCCATCAGAAGGGGGAGAATAATTTTTAGGCTCCACTAAATGCTAATATTACCATCAAAAAAAAAAAAAAAAAAAGAAGCAGCACTTGTCAGACCACCATTTTGAATGAAACGCAGAGGGAATGCCTTGGCTAACTTTTTTGTTAGAGAAAAGGACGCACTTCTGATGTTTGTTTCTTTCTGCAGGAGGTTGTTTTATTTCCAGTGAGGCCAGGACTGTGGAGATGGATGAAAAGGACCTCACAAAATTACCCCTGCCCTTAAAGACAGACACACACACACACCCCTATGTAGGATGAAAATACATCATACAATATTATGGTAAAAACAGAGAAACAGAAAACACTGTCCTTATACCATCATTAATTTATAATCCTCCCCAGTTTTATTGAGAAATGACTGACATGCATTGCTGTACATGTTTAAGGCATACAGCATAATGATGCAACTTACATACGTCATGAGATAACGACCACAATGGGTTCAGCTAACATTCATCGTCTCATACAGGTATAATAAAAAGGAAAGTATTTTCTCCTAGTGACAAGAACTCTCAGGATTTACTGTTAACAACTTTCCTGTATGTCATATAACAGCATAGTTAGAACCATGCTGTACATACATCTCTAGTTGCATACATCTTGTCTTTTAACCAGATGTTTGTACCTTTTGACCACCTTCTTCCAATTTCCCCCAAAACACCCTCAGCCTCTGCTAACTACTGTCTGATTTTTTCTTTCCTATGAGTTTGCTTTTTTCTTGTTTTCAGATTCCAAATATAAGATCATACAGTAATGACTTTTCTCCATCTGACTTATTTCACTTAGCACAGTGCATTCAATGTCCACTCATGTTGTTGAAAATGGATTTCCTCATTTTTTATGGCTGAATAATATTTCATTTTATATGTTTATAGATACCACAGGTTTCTCTATCCATTCTTCTATTAATGGACATGTGTTATTTACATGCCTTGGCTGTTGTAAATAACGCTACTATGAACATGGGGATGCAGATTGAATTTAACAAAATCCAATCTCCCTACGTGATAAAAGCTTTTAACAATTAGGCATAGAAGAAACATATTTGAATGCAATAAGGGCAATGTATGTGAAGCCCACAGCTAATATCATCATTGCTGCTCAATCATGTCTGACTCTTTCTGACCCCATGGACTATAGCATGCCAGGCTTCCCTGTCCTTCGCCAGCTAATATCATAGTCAATGAGAAAAGACTGAAAAGATTTCCCTCTAAGATTAGGGGCAACACAAGGGTGATCAAACCAGTCAATCTTAAGGGAATTCAACCCTGAATACTCATTGGAACAACTGAAGTTGAAACTCCAATATTTTGGTCATCTAATGTGAACCGCTGATTCATTGGAAAAGTCCCTGATGCTGGGAAAGATTGAGGGCATAAAGAGAAGAGGGCATCGGCTGGATGGCATCACCGATGCAATGGACGTGACCTTGGGCAAACTTCAGGAGATGATGGGAGACAGAGAGGCCTGGTGTGCTGCAGTCCATGGGGTCGCAGACTCGGACATGACTGGGCGCCTGAACAACAACAGCAGGGTGTCTACGCTCGCCACTCACACTCAACCTCTTACTAGAAGCCTGAGGCAGAGAAGAAGGCAAGATAATGAAATAAAAGCATCAGAATTGGAAAGGAAGAAGTACAACTGTCTCTATTTACAGGTGACATGATTTTACATATAGAAAGCCCTAAACACTCAACCAAAAATCAGATCTAAACAGTAAATTCATTAAATTTATAGGGTATAAAATTAACATACAAAATTAGTAGTGCTTCTACATATTAGCAATAAACTTTATGAAAAACATAAATTTACCTATTTGCAAGAGCATCAAAAACAACAATGTACTTACAAACAAATTTAACTAAGAAGGTGAAAGGTCTCTCCTGAAAACTACCAGAGCAGTTTAATGAAAGACATCAGAGAAGACACAAATAAATGGAAAGATACTCCATGTTTATATAGTGGAAGAATACTGTTAAGATGTCAATACTAAAAATTCATCTATAAATTCAGTGTAATCCATATCAAGATTTCAATGGCATTTTTCTTTCCAGAAGTAGAAACAACTCATAAAATTTATATGCCGACATTTTACAGAGAAACTGTAATTTGCCATTGTTCTCAAAAAGGAAGACAGAGCCAAGAGGAAAATGTTACAGACTTATTGTGAAAATCTGAGAGAAAAAAATTTGCCTATTATTAGAAAATGAATACATTTAAATTTATATTCCCAAACTCATACTTCTCCCTCTGCATACATTATGCCAATAAGAATGTTACCTAAATTATTCTTATATACTTGTTCCTGGTTAACTCAAAATATTAACCATAATCTCATTCTTCTGAACTTTTCTGAACCAAAAAGCTAACAGCAGTGAGAAATGAAGTTTCATTTTCCCAATACTAAAAATTAAAGGGCTAAATTAAAGACAATGAACTATCTGTTTATCAGCTCCTGGGGAAGGAAAAGTGGAGAGAAAGTCACCACTCTCCCCCCAGGTTATGATGTGCATATTAGTATACTAATTTTGGCTTTATGAGGCTTGCTTATACCACTAACTGCTAGCTCATTACTCACAGTGTAACAAATGCATTCATGGCACAATACTGTTAGTCGTGTGTGTTCACACTGCAAAGACTGGGCATAAATAACTTCTGCAACTTTGTAATGGCTTCAATCATAAGTATGTGATTTCTAAACTTATTCATGGCAAAAAGATGAGAGAGTTTAGTTGCCAACATGGGGAAAAATGATATTCTTTGACACCAAAAAACATGTACAACAACATTTTAAGAGTTTCTGGAATGCACTATATTAATAATTTTGAGACTGTGGGCTATGATAGGAGCTTCCCTGTCATTGGGTCTCATCTTTTGATGACATCTAAATACCAGCTTCAGTCCAACACAGTATACTCCATCTAGAACTGGAAGATCCTAGGCTAAGTTAGGACTTCCCTGATGGCTCAGAGGGTAAAGCATTTGTCTGCAATGCAGGAGACCCAGGTTTGATCCCTAGGTCAGGAAGATCCCCCAGAGAAGGAAATGGCAACCCACTCCAGTACTATTGCCTGGAAAATCCCATGGACAGAGGAGCCTGGTAGGCTACAGTCCATGGAGTTGCAAAGAGTTGGACACGACTGAGCGACTTCACTTTCACTTTCAGGCTAAGTGAATGCTTAAGATGCTTTCTGTTTTAAGTCAAAGTATGAAAAAGAAAAAAAGAAAAAGGACAAACACTTGTAATGTTGTGATTTCATGGAGCATACGTTTATGAAATGTATGATCACTGACAGTTCTGTACTCATCTTTAGAGCAACATCAACTTTTTGTCATGAAAGTGAATTCTTCTCACAGTTATTATTTGTGCCATTTTGGGGGAAATGAGGCCAAGATAAGTAATCCATGCTGTTTATTACCAGGGGTGCCATCTGGCTTTAGCCTGGAAACTGCAGAGATGGCAGTTGCTATAGATTGAGTGCTGGGACTCCTACCAACTGGTACCCTGAGATCCTAGACCCCAAGGTGGAGGTGTCAAAACGCGGGGACTTTGGGAGGTGGTTAGACTATGAGGGTGGCACACCCAAGAAGGGATTAGTGATCTTATAAATGAGACCCCAGAGAGCTTCTTGGCTTTCCACTGTGTGATACACAGCAAAAAGGTGGCCCAGACCGTGGCTCTCACCAGACGTGGAGTTTGTTGGCACCATGATCTTGACTTCCAGCTTCCAGCACTGTGAGAAATTATATTTGTCATAATATATATTATATATTAATATATTATATTATAATATAATAATTTATATTATTTATATAATAAAATATAATATATAATATAATATAATATATTAATATATTTGTTATTATATATATATTATATTTGTAAGCACCCAGGCCTGGTACTTTGTTATGGCAGCCTGGATGAAACAGTGACCACAGGGGCAGAGAAGTTCTGGGAAGTGGACTAATTCATTTAAATTAAAAAAAAAAAAAGCCACAGAATATATTAAGTTCTAATATCTGAATATTTAATCAACACTAAAATACAGACAGTACTTTATTATAAGATGTGTATAAGAGACAGACTTAGCACAGTGCATTCAATGTCCACTCATGTTGTTGAAAATGGATTTCCTCATTTTTTATGGCTGAATAATATTTCATTTTATATGTTTATAGATACCACAGGTTTCTCTATCCATTCTTCTATTAATGGACATGTGTTATTTACATGCCTTGGCTGTTGTAAATAACGTTAGATGTGTATAAGAGACAGTTATTATATTTACTTTACTGAACTATAGTTCAAAATTGATAAGTTATTTCTGGTATATAGAAAGGCAATAAATATAATGTGACATGCCTAGTATAGTTTCTAGAACTTTTGTCTATCCTATTAAAATATTTGTCATTTATTGCAAATAAATATGTATTTATATTTTCAAAATAGATTGCTGATATATGTTTTCTTAAAAGTTGTTTGACTTGTACAGAAACAACTATAATCAGTATGAAATTTTAAGAAAATGCAAATGTCAGAATAGCTGAGTATTTTCTGCTATTCGTTTGCTTCTGTGACGTTTGTTCTGTCTGCTTGGGCATCAACACTGTTAGTGGCGTTCTCAGGTCCCACTTAGCTCTGTGGAGCTGGAGACTCTGCCATCTGATGGCTTGGGTGGCTGTCTTGTTTGAATCCTCACGCTTGACAGTCTTTGTGTCTCCTTCTCTGCTGCCAATAATACGCTTTCCAGAAGTCAATCTTCTTGTCTCCAACATAAGTTCCCAGGATTTGGTACTCTGTTCTCAGCTTGGAATTATCCCATCAAGGTTTAAAATACTCAGTGCTACACTCATCCTTTCTTGACTGTCCATATAGTATTCACTCTTTGCAACACAGTGTTAGGTTCTGACCAAATGGCTGAGTAAAGAAGAAGAAATAAGCAATGCTGTCCTAATGTAAAGAAGCTCACAGTCACCAGAAGAAAAGCCAAATGCAAAGGAGAAAGTTGAGTAAGAATACAGAAGAAGCAGCACTAATTCTCCCCAGGTCCAATCAACTGAGAATCTAGTTGAACCAGGCCTTATATGGATCAGATTATCCCAGGTGTAGAAAGGATGGAGGGAAAGAGCACTGCAAACGAAAACAAAAGCTTCAATGATGCTACCAAGCTGCTGAGGTCTCAGGGGAGATCTGGGAAGGTATGGGTTTTCTGGAACAGTTTAAGGAAAGGTGGGATTAAAAACAGCATCTCGGCAAGGGCAGTGGGGTGGATGTTGGTCCAGGGGAGCCTTCCAAGGCTCCTGATGGCAGACCTGTCTGCCCCCACCCTCTTCAGCAGCAGGTGGTGCAGGAATACACCTGGCATCAGATTGGGGTGGACTTCTTGTCATGTAGATGTTCTAGGAAAGGTTATCAGCAACTGAGGTTGAGGGCAGTCAAGTGATGGGGCAGGATGTGACTGTGAGTACCTAGGGAAGGGCTCTCAGCAGTGAGGGGGTGCAGCAGGGAGACCACCGGGAAGGCACTGTGACTGCACTTAGGAGGAACAGTAACTGGGAGAGGGGGAGAATGGTGGTTGCTCTAAGGGGACTCGGTGGGCCCTCAGCAAAGGCAGATGCTGGGCAGGTCTGGGTAGAAGGTGACGATCCTACCAGTGAACAGGCTCCAGGCGAAGTGGCATGGCCAGCGTGGAGAGGAGTGACTGTGTTACAGACTACTAGGTCTCAGGCACCTACAGACACGCAGGCACTGGTGTGCGGTGGTGGGATGACAGTCGACCCTTCTCTCCGGTCAAGGGGAGTCCCCAGCTTTTAGCATTTGTCAGTTTCGGTGGGTACCTTCTCCTGTACTCATATCCTTACACTGCATACCTTAAACCTGTACAGTCCTGTATATCAATTACCTCAAAATTGGAAAACAGTGTGAAAAAAAACTTCTGCCATGATAATTTCTAGCTCCCAATGAGAATTGTTTTTCTAAATATCTACCTCTTATTTTCTTACTGGCTGCATTAATTTACATTTCCAGGAGAATATTATATGAGTAAAAGCAATGTTCTAGAATTGGTATGTTTTGTAAGTGGCCCATTAAAATGGTATTTTTTAAAGCATCCTATTTATTAATAAAAGTTGGAAATAAGTGCTAAATTTTATATTCAACTTTTCTAATTTTTCGATTTTTACTATAATATTGAAACTCCAGTACTTTGGCCACCTCATGCGAAGAGTTGACTCATTGGAAAAGACTCTGATGCTGGAAGGGATTGGGGGCAGGAGGAGAAGGGGACGACCGAGGATGAGATGGCTGGATGGCATCACTGACTCGATGGATGTGAGTCTGAGTGAACTCCGGGAGATGGTAATGAACAGGGAGGCCTGGCATGCTGTGATTCTTGGGGCCGCAAAGAGTCAGACACGACCGAGCGACTGAACTGAACTGAAATGTGTTTCTTTTACCTTTTGTATATGAATCTTTTAATTTACTCCCAAATTCTACATTGGAATTTATTTAGAAATTTTGAATCAACATTTATATGTGTGAGTAGCTGTATGAATGTGAGTTCTCTAAGGTTTTCATAAATGTGAAATGTATAGATACTTAGAAAATTCTTTTCTGTCTATATGCTGGAGGGGTTTAAAAAAAATCCTTGCTATCTTTAACATCTTAGATGTCTTAATTCATCCACACCAAGGCTGGACCTCATCGTGTTTTTAAGGGGAATAGAGAGTGATCAAAATTCATGGCACTGGGAGAAGGTTTGCAAATGAATGCAAATGGGCACAAGAAAACTGCTCAACTTCTAAGGCTGAAAAGCAAGGTTAATGGAATTTCCATAAGAAACATGAGCATTAATATGATTTTCCCATTTACCCCCTCTCCTCTTAGCATGTACACAGCAAATTAAATACTGCTGTAGCATTGCTACAGCTTGGTTATTGTCGTGATTAAAAAAATTAGTGGAATAATTTTGGTGCTAATTATGCATTTTTGGCATACTGTTTCATCTCAATAGAAATACCCTTAAGCAGAGGAGAAAGGCTGTTTAATGGAATTGCAAAATAAAAGAGAATGCTTTTAGAGTCTTGGATTAATTTTCAATTGTAAATAGCTTATAAAGTGACTATTTGCAGCACTGAAAGTTGATATATAATCACACTTCATAATGAAAACAGAAAAGGGCAAAAACATTTTAATGATTTTTTTTTTCAATCAGGATTCTTAAAGCTCTGAAAAGATCGTATCTAAAAATACCACAGTAACAACTTCCACTTATTAAACACTAGTCATCTCACATGCAGGATGCCTTCAATTTACCAATAATAGCTTGTTTCTGTATAACAGCACTTCCTTTTAGCAGGAAAGAAAGAGGTGGACACTACTGAGCATGCGTGCAAGATGCATGATGTTAAGTAACTTTCTTGAAAATTTTATAGGAAATATGCTTGTTTTTGAGACCTGCCAATGCAAAGTGCCACAGATTGGGTGGCTGAAAACAAACATATTGTCTCACAGTCCCAAAGGCTACAAGTCCAGCCACAAGGTAACAGAGGGGCCATGCTCCTCTGACAGCTGAGAGTCTCCTCTTCTAGCCTCTAGTGTTTTGCCCAGTTTCTGATGTTTAGGGGCCTGCGGACTTCAATCACTTCAATCCTATTTTCCTCTGTGCCTGTCTGTCCATGCATCAAGGTTCCCCCTTTTGGTAAGTCCTATTGGAATTGGACCCTCTCTAATGACCTCATTTTAACTTAACTATCTCTGTGAAGACCTATTTCCAAACTACAAGAAGAATTACCTTATGGTCCAGCAATCCCACTCCTGAGCATATAGCTAGACAAAGCTGTAATTTGAGGAGATGCGTGCCCCCCTGTGTTCACAGCAGCACCACCTATAACAGTCAAGACATGGAAACAACCTAAATGCCCGTCAGCAGACGGGTGGGTGGAGAAGACGGGGCACATCTACACCATAGACACACGGTCACAGTCACAAAAAGAATGACGTGATGCCATTCGTACCAACACGGATGCAGCTGGAGGAGATCATACTAAGTGAACTCAAGCAGAGAACCACAAATATACGATATCGCTTCTAAGTGTGATCTACAACATGACACACGAGTCCATCTGTGAGACAGGGTCAGGGACACAGAGCACACTGGTGGCTGCTAAGGGGAGGGTTTGGGGAGGGAAGGTACGGGAGGATGGGGTAGCAGACGTAAGCTTTTATAAAGTACGGAAAACAACACGGTCCCACTGTATAGCACATAGAACTGAATTCAATATCCTGAGAAAAACTATAGTGGAAAATATAAAACTATAATGTGTGTGTGTGTGTGTGTGTGTGTGTGTGTGTGTGTGTGTGCGTGCGTGTGTGTGTGTGTATATAACTGAATCACTTTGCAGTACAGTAATAATTAACACAGCATTGCAAATCAACTATATTTCAATTTAAAAAATAAAGACCTATTTTCAAATAGATTCATGAGCCTAGGGGTTACGACTTCGACACATGTTTTTAGAGGAACACAATTCAATAGAAGAGCACATATATATTGGAAAGTGTTCAACCTCCAAACCTATTTTGCTCCACTGCCCCCATCACACTATCATCAGAACTCCATGTGAAACCTTTCAGTTCATTCAATGTCTATTTACCTGGAAACCTTTCCTCCCTAGACTCTAAGTTTCCTGAGCCAGATGTATCACCTTATTTATGATTATAGCCTCATCACAATAGGTAAGTGTCTGGTGTATTTTTCAGTAACTATTTATTATGCTGAATAGAATAGGTTATTTGACAAAATGTAAATGATTTCAGTATATATAGCAGTTTGAATGCTGAGATTACATATTACAATTCAATGATTGGCTTTTTTGATATCATATGCCAAAGAAATGAGATAGAGGCAATAAATCTTGGTATCTGCAATGTAACATGATTCATCTTTACAACCGATTAACAAAGCTTGCAACAGTAAACACAGACGTGGGTTTTTTTTTTTTTTTTTTTTTTTTACAACTTTTATAGCACTGGCATTTAAAAATCCTGAGGAATTCTGACAACCTTCATTTAGTTTGCTGCAGGAAAAGTATTATTAATTGATTGCCAAGACATCCCACAATGTAGGCGTATAAGAACAGATCTCAGATGGGCTTGAGTTGGTTATCACTCTGTAATTCTGAGACAGAAAACAAAATGTGAGCAAGGGAGAGGGAAGACTATGCAGAGGGTGCATACCACATAAAGATCTCTCCTTTTTTAAAATTTCTTTCTTCAGGCATTTAATGTTTTGTTTTCTTTTTTTCCCACCTACCCAACACCCCCTACCCGTCACCAATCATCCATTAAGTCCTTGTGATCTCTAACATCAAGGGAAGCCTTGACAGGCCTGCTCTGCCCCGTGACCCACTTTGTTGCCTTCTCCAACAGCAGGTTGGGTCTGTTAGTTCCCTCCTACAGCCACCTAGGCATCTCAGAAAGTGCAGCAGGTGTACCTTCTCCATGTTGCTTCCTAAACATTGTACTTCACCTGGAAATACCCAACCAGATGCCATTAGTATCTTGTTTTCAGCATCTTTTCTCTCTCCCCGGGCCCCAGTTTCCTTCCTGGACAGTGAAGTGTCTGCACAGGCTTGCATTTCTTCCCCTTGATCTGCTCACATTGAGGAGGACCTTGCCCTCTGCCACTCACTCCAGATCTGTTCATCATTGTCACTGTAACCACCTCCATGTCTCAAATCCAGACACCCCACCTCCCCTCGTGACCACATTCACCGTCTGACACATCAGCTCCCCTCACTCTGCTTTTCATGAACTGAATACGCCCCATCCAAGGAGAATTTCTCTGTGCACCATTGCAACCGAAATCATGCCTAGAGTTACAGGTTCTAAACATATGAGACTAGGAATAGAGTAAATGTGGAATAAGGTACAGTCTCTAGCATTAAGAAATCTATGTTTTGTTTGGAGAGATGGATATATAAAGAGGGAAATCACAAAACACTGTACTAATAATTATAGGAGGGATATTTAACCCAGTTGTCAAATTGAATTTAGAAAAGATTCCCAAAGGAAAGATCTCAGGGAGACTTACTGAAAAAAATGATTTCTAGATAATCCTGAAGAGAGTTATCTGCTCATCTGTAAACAAACACTGAGCTCTTGGCCAGAACATAGGTCGTGTGCATTATAGGGTTCTAACATTTAAAATCATTGGGACTTCCCATAAAACATGGTTCCTTTACAGTAATCATTTTCTTCAAAGGTACACCTAACTCAAAAATGTATAGTACTTAAGAATTAACTGTCTGAAATCAATACTTTCTTCCTGAGTCAATACAGCATCATCTTTGTTACCTCTCTGTAATTATTATTGCTATTTTTTCTCTGTAATAGCAACCTCTGCTGTTTCAAAACTGTGTTAAACTGTATTTTAGAGAAAGTCTCACTGTGAATGAAATAAGCAATCACAGACATGGAGTTCAGTTCAGTTCAGTTCAGTCGCTCAGTCGTGTCCGACTCTTTACGACCCCATGAATCGCAGCATGCCAGGCTTCCCTGTTCATCACCATCTCTCGGAGATCACTCAGACTCACATCCATCGAGTCAGTGATGCCATCCAGCCATCTCATCCTCGGTCGTCCCCTTCTCCTCCTGCCCCCAATCCCTCCCAGCATCAGAGTCTTTTCCAATGAGTCAACTCTTCGCATGAGGTGGCCAAAGTACTGGAGTTTC
>SJYT01066637.1:98191-165361 GCA_006410635.1 Cephalophus harveyi
TCAGCTTTAGCATCATTCCTTCCAAAGAAATCCCAGGGTTGATCTCCTTCAGAATGGACTGGTTGGATCTCCTTGCAGTCCAAGGGACTCTCAAGAGTCTTCTCCAACACCACAGTTCAAAAGCATCAATTCTTCGGCGATCAGCCTTCTTCACAGTCCAACTCTCACATCCATACATTACCACAGGAAAAACCATAGCCTTGACTAAACGGACCTTAGTCGGCAAAGTAATGTCTCTGCTTTTAGTAAAATACTTATTTCTATAATCTGGAAGACACCACAAATAGTTTCTTTTTCTGAGTCAACATATTCAATTAAGACACTATGTTAACTGACCAAATGACCTGATTAGTTGTATGATTCCTAGCAGTACTGGTGATACAGTATTTCCATGACATTTGCCTCCTAATTTGATAAGTACATGCATCCCAACATTCAGTGTGCATCTATTATCTTATTAGATCCTTAGCATGACCCTCACAAACACAGACCTAAAGCAGTGTGAAGAGTGTGGCCCTGACCCACAAAGGTTACACACTCAGGCCCAATATGCTGGTTCATCTTCTGTCCTCATGCAAACCAATCTGTCTAACTGGTTTATGTAAATTACATTATTTTATCTAAGAAATATATTTGAGAGTTTTCTGAGTCCATACCTGTCAATTCTATTTGAAGTGGAATATTCTTTTTAAACTCATGCAAAAAGAAGGAGAAAAGTTATTAAAAGTAAAATTTGGATAAAAAGTAATGTGCTTTCTGTACCTTATCCATCTTAGATCACAGAACACACATTTTGCTAAAGACTAGTTTCATTAACTTCTGTGGGCTATCATGATATAATCACCTGAAATTTCTGGGATTTTTGCCTTTTCTTCTATTTCTGTTGAAAAATTATTAGATGGTTCTTCCAGGCCAATCATCATATTCTTTACCAGAAAGATGTGCTTGCATGTCCCTGACTTTACAGAAGCTTATGGTCCAGCAAGAGAGACAGATGAAACATAATATCTGGAGAACAGAGTATCTATTAAAATTACCAGTGCCTTTATGACAAACACTAGTGTCCTGTACAATAATTTTTAAAGATTCAATTTATTTTTTAAATAAAGTTGAATATGTATAAAAATGGGCTTCTCAGGTGGCACAGTGGCTAAGAATCCACCTGTCAATGCAGGAGACACACACTTGATCCCTGGATCGATAAGATCCCTTGGAGTAGAAAATGGCAACTTACTCCAGTATTCTCGCCTGGGAAATTCCATGGACAGAGGAGCCCGGCAGGCTATAGTTTATGGAGTCGCAAAAAGTCAGACATGACTGAGCATGCATGCACACACACAGGTATAAAACTATGCCATAGATTGTTTATCAAACCTCTCTATATACAGTAACTTACAATAGCTCAATAAGACATAAAACAAATTAGGAAAAATGTCCCCCCCAAAATCTCTGTGTGTTACATTACCCCTCCAATCCCAATCACATTCGATAAGTGCAATTTGTGTAGAATGGGATCATCCTAGTTTTGCTGCTGCTGCTAAGTCGCTTCAGTCGTGTCCAACTCTGTGCGACCCCACAGATGGCAGCCCATTGGGCTCCACCATCCCTGGGATTCTCCAGGCAAGAACACTGAAGTGGGTTGCCATCTCCTTCTCCAATGCATGAAAGTGAAAAGTGAAAGTGAAGTCGCTCAGTCGTGTCCGACCCCCAGCGACCCCATGGACTGCATGCAGCCCACCAGGCTCCTCCGTCCATGGGAGTTTCCAGGCAAGAGTACTGGAGTGGGATGCCATTGCCTTCTCCATCCTAGTTTTAGGGATTAATATTTAAATGCCTGAGAGCTTTCAATGCTACACACGTCCAGCTCAAACACACTCAGGAGTTGTATTTCAATTATTTCAATTTTTTTTTTTTTACTTCAGCACAAATAATTTATTAGATCAGATTTACTCTTTGTTGTGCAAAATTAGAGTAATTAGTGTGTGCTTACAGATGAGTACCAATATAGACAAATTTGCATCAGTTCAGTTCAGTCGCTCAGTCATGTCCGACTCCCTGCGACCCCATGAACCACAGCATGCCAGGCTTCCCTGTTCACCACCAACTCCCAGAGTTCAGTCAAACCCATGTCCATTGAGTCGATGATGCCATCCAGCCATCTCATCCTCTGTCATCCCCCTCTCCTCCTGCCCCCAATCCCTCCCAGCATCAGAGTCCCCCCCCACAACGAGCCAGCTCCTCACATGAGGTGGCCAGAAAAGTCTTGTTCTGATACTCAGCTGAAGTTCAATGATGCATTTGTAGATGTTTAGAGGGGAGGAAGGTCAAGGAAAGGGCTTCTCATCTATGCTAAGGTATGAGTGAAAGAAGAGAGAGGTGTAACTTTGCTGAAGTTTCCTTGGTGGTAGGAACACAGTGTGGGAACAGGCTGAGAACTGGAAACCCAGAAGGAGGTTCTAAGCCTTAGTGGAAGTAGAGGTGTGCAGGCAGTCTAGAGCCAGACAGTGCTGGCTGCGGGACCAGGGGGCAAGCAGGAAATTAACGAGGTAAGTTTGGAGAGTGTGTGAACTGCTGTACACCTGAAGACTCACCTGAAAAACTGGCCAAGACTTGAAAGAGAAAGAGGCTGGTGTTCAGAAAGTTGAAATTAAAAGACTAAAAAAAGAATCATTAGTAGCTCCATTCCAGCAAGTTGGGGATAGAAACACCAAGATTTAGGGAAACCAAGATTTAGGCTTTAAAAAGCCTCTTGATGAAAGTGAAAGAGGAGAGTGAAAAAGTTGGCTTAAAGCTCAACATTCAGAAATCTAAGATCATGGCATCTGGTCCATCACTTCACGGCAAATAGATGGGGAAACAGTGTCAGACTTTATTTTTGGGGGCTCCAAAATCACTGCAGATGGTGACTGCAGTTATGAAATGAAAAGACACTTACTCCTTGGAAGGAAAGTTATGACCAACCTAGATAGCATATTCAAAAGCAGAGACATTACTTTGCCAACAAACATCCGTCTAGTCAAGGCTATGGTTTTTCCTGTGGTCATGTATGGACGTGAGAGGTGGACTGTGGGGAAGGCTGAGCGCCAAAGAGTTAATGCTTTTGAGCTGTGGTGTTGGAGAGGACTCTTGGGAGTCCCTTGGACTGCAGGGAGATCTGGCCAGTCCATTCCGAGGGAGATCGGTCCTGGGTGTTCATTGGAGGGACTGATGCTGGGGCTGGGGCTCCAGTGCTTTTTATTTCAATTTTAATCAGAGTTGGCCCTTGGTATCTGCAGGTTCCTTATCTGTGGGTACAGAGGGCTGACTGGACAACACCATCACATGTAAGGTACTTGAGCATTCTTGAATTTTGGTATTCTCAGCACGGGTCCTGGAACCAATCCCCCATGGATACCAGAGAAGACGGTTATCCTGAGTGCCTGACACAATAAACAGCTTAACGAAGTTTAGGGGTTCAGGATATGGCACTTGGTCGTCAGCTGTAACATATGCATGCAACCCTGTGATGTAACAGGGGTCATCAGAATCAGCAGGGGCTTAGGAACCTTGAGTTGTTTTGTTAATGATGGCAGCTGATTCATGACCACAGACACAGTGCACAGTCTTAGCTACACAATGTGAGTGTCAGTCACAATTTATCTGTCAACACAGTTGAAGGGAAACATTAAAGTTGTTAAAGATTATAAGACTTGCTTTAAATTCATTTCCATGTTAAATATCTCAATAGAAGTCAAGTCTAAGATTCCAGTCACCTGATTTTCTCTGAAAGATATCCACATGTTGACAGCAAGCTTTCAACTGGGTGGGAGAGAGGTGATAAATATCTTGTATTAACTGAAGCAAAACAGAACTCTATCCAGAATATTATTTTTAATCACAGAAGTGGGGTGAATTTTAAATAGGAAGGATTTCACCTGTCTAAGCTTATCAAACAAGGAATAGCTTTATTTTGTATAGAATGAAATGACTTATTTTTTTCTAGGTTCAATGAAGACCATCAAATAAACAACAATTTCTGCTGTAGGTAAACCAAATTTAAGTCAACTAAATCCTTCAAGTAGGTTATAAACTTGCTACAAAAATTCTAAAATGGTTCTTAAATTTATTAACCCTATATTTAATCTAGTTCAGTTCAGTCACTTAGTCGTGTCCAACTCTTTGCGACCCCATGAATCGCAACACACTGGCCTCCTTGTCCATCACCAACTCCCGGAGTTCACTCAGACTCATGTCTACCGAATCAGTGATGCCATCTAGCCATCTCATCCTCAGTCGTCCCCTTCTTCTCCTGCCCCCAATCCCTCCCAGCATCAGAGTCTTTTCCAATAAGTCAACTCTTCGCATGAGGTGGCCAAAATACTGAAGTTTCAGTTTTAGCATCATTCCTTCTAAAGAAATCCCAGGGCTGATTTTCAGAATGGACTGGTTGGATCTCCTTGCAGTCCAAGGGACTCTCAAGAGTCTTCTCCAACACCACAGATCAAAAGCATCAATTCTTTGGGGCTCAGCCTTCTTCACAGTTCAACTCTCACATCCATACATGACTACTGGAAAAACCATAGCCTTGACTAGACGGACCTTAGTCGGCAAAGTGATGTCTCTGCTTTTGAATATGCTATCTAGGTTGGTCATAACTTTTCTTCCAAGGATAAGTGTCTTTTAATTTCATGGCTGCAATCTCCATCTGCAGTGATTTTGGAGCCCCCCAAAATAAAGTCTGACACTGTTTCCACTGTTTCCCCATCTATTTCCCATGGAGTGATGGGACCGGATGCCATGATCTTCGTTTTCTGAATGNGCCTTGACATACTCCTTTTCCTATTTTGAACCAGTCTGTTGTTCCACGTCCAGTTCTAGCTATTGCTTCCTGGCCTGCATACAGATTACTCAAGAGGCAGGTTAGGTGGTCTGGTATTCCCATCTTTTTCAGAATTTTCCACAGTTTATTGTGATCCACACAGTCAAAGGCTTTGGCATAGTCAAGAAAGCAGAAATATATGTTTTTCTGGAACTCTCTTGTGCTGCATTCAATCTGCCAGCAAATCTGGAAAACTCAGCAGTGGCCACAGGACTGGAAAAGGTCAGTTTTCATTCCAATCCCTAAGAAAGGCAATGCCAAAGAATGCTCAAACTACTGCACAATTGCACTCATCTCACACGCTAGTAAAGTAATATTTAATCTAGAGCATCTGTATAAAATGACCTAATTCTATGCAAGCTCTATGTTGGGGTTAGTTTAAAAAAAGAGCATACTTGTAGACTAAAGTGATTATTAGACCAACAAACTGCATCTGTAGAGAGATGTTAGAACTTAAATCAATAAAAATAATTAATATAACTGAGATAAAATAAGAATGAGGTTGAGAAATTATGTGTGTCTTCTATTGAAGAGATGTTACATTCTACAGGGGATCATGTGGTCAAATTGCTATGTATTCATAAGGAATGAAAGAAAGACTTAAAGAATGGCTGAGTGATGCTGTAGAAACAAAAAATCCAGTATTTTTAAGTTGAAATAGATGCCATATCATTGACAGAGGAAATGGTAGAAAGAGTGGAACTACTGAGTTCTACGGACCATTGATCATTTTACAGTAAGTCGGTGTACAAAGTAATAAAAATTCTCCAAAGAAGACATACAGATGGCTAACAAACACATGAAAAGATGTTCAACATCAGTCATTATCAGGGAAATGCAAATCAAAACCACAATGAGGTACCATTTCACGCCAGTCAGAATGGCTGCGATCCAAAAGTATACAAGCAATAAATGCTGGAGATGGTGTGGAGAAAAGGGAACCCTCTTACACTGTTAGTGGGAATGCAAACTAGTACAACCACTATGGAGAACGGTGTGGAGATTCCTTAAAAAACTGGAAATAGAACTGCCTTATGACCCAACAATCCCACTGCTGGGCATACACACCGAGGAAACCAGAATTGAAAGAGACACGTGTACCCCAATGTTCATGGCAGCACTGTTTATAATAGCCAGGACATGGAAGCAACCTGGATGGCCATCAGCAGATGAATGGATAAGAAAGCTGTGGTAATATACACAATGGAGTATTACTCAGCCATTAAAAAGAACACATTTGAATCAGTTCTAATGAGGTGGATGAAACTGGAGCCTATTATACAGAGTGAAGTAAGCCAGAAAGAAAAACACCAATACAGTATGCTAACGCATATGTATGGAATTTAGAAAGATGGTAATGATAACCCTGTATGCGAGGCTGCAAAAGAGACACAGATGTATAGAACAGTCTTTTGGACTCTGTGGGAGAGGGAGAGGGTGGGACGATTTGGGAGAATGGCATTGAAACATGTATAATATCATATATTAAATGAATCACCAGTCCAGGTTCAATGCATGATACTGGATGCTTGGGGCTGGTGCACTGGGACGACCCAGAGGGATGGTTCGGGGAGGGAGGAGGGAGGGAGGTTCAGGATGGGGAACACGTATACACCCGTGGTGGATTCATGCTGATGTATGGCGAAACTAATACAATATTGTAAAGTAATTAACCTCCAATTAAAATAAATAAATTTATACTTAAAAAATAAAATAAAATATGAAATTAAAAAAAAAAACTCATTGAGAAAGTAGATTAATAAATATAAACTTTGCAACCATACTTCTGTGCATTCCTTTTGGCTATTTTAAGAATTTGGTGACTTGAGAGAATGACAAATATTTAAACAGCAGCATGGCCCACACCATTTCTGGTCAGAGAAAAAACTGACTAGGTCTTGTTTCTGCAGATGCTAAAAATGAGCCATGAGTATTTGGCATACAACAATAACCATCATACCGAGTACCTCTTCATATAGTATTTATCATAACAACTCTCCTAGGTATGTAAATTACCTTCACTGTAGAGAGCACTGAAGTTACAATCAGAGAAATTTCCATGGGTATCTCAATGTAACCAGCAAGTGATACAAACCTCTTCTGTTCTGTATGGAGCCTATAAAAACCTTTCGCATGATACCCTACCCTCTCTCTCCTTCCTTCTGCTAGCTTGATGTTACCTCCAAGATTACCTTGGCAGCTCTATATAGAGTATGTGATAACAAATATAGAAGTGGAGTTAGTTATAGCTGCTGGAAAAAAGTGCGAACTCCAAATCTACATCAAGATGCTGGCATAGTTATCGGTGGCTGTGTTTCTTATTTCAAAAGTAAATTCAGCTGATGATGAATGATTTTTCCTAAATTATGTTAACAAATAAAAGACAATTGTATAAAAAGCATACTATATACTAAGTATATATACTATATACTTGTATACTATAAAAAGTAGGTATGCCATAAGTAAACATAATGCATTATTACTATTTCCTAACATATTCTCCATCCTGAGGAAACCAATTCTGTGGTTCAAATTCCACAACAAATTCTATTTGTCAAATTAAATATCATGTATTACCATAAACTAAAGGAGAAGTTGACAAAACCATTTCGCAAAAATGAGACAGTGGCATTCTTTTCTACTCACAGAAAGATGGAAGGTACAGACTTAATCTGCTCTTTAAGGAAATTCATGAATAAAGATAAATTGTTAGTAACCTCAAACTTTAAAAATCTCTCAATACTGATCAGTTTCTACACCTGATAGAAGATATTCTCACTTTTAAGCAAAAAGTTCTCTGATGACCACACATTCTGATTTGTGAGGGATTATCTTACTAAGAAAAAAAGGCAAAGTACAAATGTATCCCAGAGATGGACCTTTCCCCCCTAATCAGACAGAAAGCATGAGGATAATATGCAGAGAAGGGAATCATCAAAAGGAAAAGTCTGGGGGGACTCCCAAAGCATGCCACCAATTTGAAGCTCTCATAGGCTGGGCATTATCTCTTTTCGAAGAATGGACTGCTTCCCTTTGCTAAGTTACTTTTGGATGCAAAAGATGGTTGCAACTCTGGACTCTCCCTTCATTGTACACACTGAAGTTAATGGAAACCACAGTCTCTGGGAGTTAGACTGCGAGATTCAGTTGTGTCTCCTTCCTGAGACATTCTCACTTCCAACTGTATAGCCCTTCTCAGTCTCTGAAAGACCTTCTCATGTATCAACTCACTTTGTGCTAAGCCTGGTTAATTGTTCAGATAGATGTAAAGTCACAGGAGAAAAAAAGCATCAAGACATTTAATGGCATTTTATGGCCATACAGCTGTTAGGATGGAGTATTAATCACATAGTTCAGTCCTCTTCTACCAGCACTTATCATGTATGGATTACTCAAAGTGGGAGAGTTCACAATAATTTCTACACTCTCCTCCCTATAAGAAGATGACTATCTCTACTTATTACATGAGGACTCACTGAGCATTCTGTAGGTGGAGAATGCACATTTGCCCCATTAACTTTGCCCAGAGGAAAGTGAGGGCTTTCCCAGTACTCAGTGGTAAAGAATCCACCCGCCAAGCAGCAGACACAGGTTCAACTAAAGCAAGTAAAAATTCAGGTTCAATCCCTGGGTCAACAAGATCCCCTGGAGATGGAAATGGTAGCTCACTCTAGCATTCTTGCCTGAGAAATCCCATGGACAGAGAAGCCTGGTAGGCTACAGAGTTAGACATGACTTAGTGACCTTGCAACCAGATGGACTGGAGAATGATTTTTTTTTTCATGCTAGAGCAAGTGGCAAACATTTCTTGACTTGAAATCTTTTAATTACTTAACATCTTTATCACTGTTATAATACACAAGGAAGTCATAAGCTGCTACAGAAAAATCTATAAGAAGCATTTTCTAAATGATTCTCTATAATCACCATTCTGGTAAAAAAGGCAAGTTAATTTTATCCTGTACTGATGGAAAACAGGAAGGATCATCTTTCGATCATACTGCTATGAGAATTATACTGATGGAAGAAAGGGCAAAGCCATGTTATTCAAGTTGTTTGAATATCATCTAATTTACCTTTGAGTAATTAAATATTACTGATTCTGCTGCTGAAATTCTAGAGTATTAACTAAAATACAATTCTAAGTAACTGATAAAAGAATGACAATTTACCTGCGACAGGATACCTATTGTTTTGATGGAAACATTGCTACCTTTATGGATTTTTTAGAAAAAAGGATATATATCAATTTGTTGGCACTTTGGATCATAGATATAGAAATAATTTTTTATTGTTTCTTTATATATTTATATGCCAAATTTCATTTTAGAGTTGTAAATAGATGTCAAAGTCCTTCCATAATCAGAAAAGTAAACAGTGTCTCTTTTCCTTAAACCTTGTTTTTTTAATTTTTATTGAAGTATGGTTGACTTACAATGTTGTATTAAGTTCTGCTAGATAACAAAGTGATTCAGTTACATGTGTGTATATTTTTTCATATGCTCTTCCATTATGATATATCATAGGATACTGAATAAAGTTCCCTGGGCTACACAGGCAGTCCTTACTGATTATTTTATATACAGCAGTGTGTGTGTGTGTGTGTTAAACTTCAAATTTACCACTCCCACCACCTTCCCCCTTCTCTATAGCAGAAGGTAATCCAAGATTAATTGTTGCCTCGGACTGTCTGGGGCTCACGGTCATGAATGCACGTGCCAGGCTCTTTGCCAGGTAGGCAGAGTGTCCTTGAGGATCTGTGCCAGGAATGAGGAAGCTTCCCCCACGGTGCTGTCCGCAACACTTAAGCAACCACTCTCATCACGGTTAGTGGCTGGTCACCAAAAGTGCTGTCTGCCTCCTGCCAAGCTGACTCGGACCTTAACAATTGCTTATACACACACACACAGTTTTTAAAAGACTGAAATGAATATCACGCCATTGGGATCACACAAAAAAAAGATGAAAGCCTTTCTAAATGTGCTTTAAATTTAAGGCAATAATTGTAGCCATGTTAATTTTGCAAAGAGGAAAATGATCCCAGATCATAATGCTAGCCCAACAGAGCATACTTAAAAAACAAAACAAACAACCAACCCCCCAAAAAAAAAACAGGATTAGCTCTCTTTAATTCGGGGGCCTACACTGAATTCTGTGACCAACGTTAGGATCCTCTGGTCAGCTCTGTCCGATGCCCTTACAAATACCAGGAAAACTGGATCAAGGTGAGCGCGTGTGAATCTCTGACATCTGCTCTCAGCCGTGAGCATCAGCAGCTACAATCTGCTCCTTATCGCAGACCGTCTTTGCATGACTAAGTCTGTCTCATTGCAAAGACAAGTTTGTGACCAAAAGGAGGTAGTCTATACTAGGTCAGGAGTTCATGGAAGAGAAGTTTAGACCTCAGAGAGAAGTTCAGGCTCTGTCATTCATGTGTTTGTACACAAACCAAACACAGGTTTATAGGTTGAGTCCTATAAACCCTATCACGTAGGTTAGGGACTGGAGGATGCCCTTTGAATACAGAACATGCCTGTAAGGGCCCCCAGCAGGATCCTGACCATGATCATTTATCTTAAACTTATTCCCTACATGAGGTTACCTAATTTACCAGGAAGACTGAAAAGTTAAATTGGGACTAAACAGCAAGCATCAGAAAAAATCACAAACAGGGTAATCATCCCATCAATAGAAGCACTGGGAAGCAAAATGAAAAACAGCAAAATAAAATCATGCAATTTTCTACCACTACATTTGGCTTTTTTTTTTTTCTTTTAATTTTTTTAATAGCTATCTCTACTTTGTTTTCTCTAGAACTCATAAAACATAATGACTCCCTCATGTCAGTGGTCTGTGACTTCTGAATTTGGGAATCAAGTCATGCTGCTGTTAAAGCACACCCCATTCTTCAAACATTGGCAGGTGAAATGTGACGGCGGTAAAGCTCTCGAGTTTTAATTGCTGTGTCAGGACAGCCAAATGTGGCTGGAGCAGCGATGCTGGGAATGGTCCCAAGATCGAAGCGGAGGGAAGGAAATATGCTTTTGGCTGGAGTATAGCTGAGCAGGACGGGGGCGAAGCCAGTGGACAGACCATGGCCTCCACACTGAAATATGGGGTCCAGACACCGGGCCGGCAGGGATGGCTGAGGTGTTTCTATTCTGGAAGCAAGAGCGAAGAGAGTGCATGAGGCCCCATCCCACATTCAACACCATGCTTGCTGGAATGATTTGCAGGAATAACTCATACCAGCACAGAGTGTCTAAACAGCAGGACACAGGACTAGCATTTGGCATTCTACTCAGCTCAGCAGGCTTTGCATGTCTGAGAGTCAGGAGGGGAAAGCATGCTTCATTTAGAAATAGAAGTGAAGCTCAGACAAGGCACTGTGTCTTTAGGAACAGGCTGCATTTGAACACAGTTTCTTATGAAGTGGGAAGGAAACCATCAAGGGAAGAGGAGAGAAGAGAGACAGGCTTGGTTCTTGCCAGAGCTGGGGCTCCTGGAGAGCTCCTGGCCCTGTGATCGCCTGGGGTTATCAGGCTGCACTCACTGCTGTGATTACAACATCGCTCGGTGCCAAGGCCTTTGCACTGACGGGCCTGAGCATGGCTGGGTACACAGCCAGAGGAAGGTGGCCAACGGCAGCAGGGCTGTCAGCTGCTGAAACACACAGCACAGGCCTCCTAAGGGCCAGGCAGCACTGGGGAGCCACCTGACATTAGCAAAGCGAGGTGAGTATGGGCTGCGGATGATAATAAACCACATCAAGCTTTGTCTGCCTGGAACTTCTGTGTGTGATCTTTTATTACTGATCTATCCTCTGGTTTCACAAACTAGAATAACAGTAAAACTGTAAATAGTCATAAAGGAAACAGTATCTCCAAAAGGAGAACTCTGCAAAGATGCTGCTTCAATGACAAATAAACTAAAAAAAAAAAAAGTTACATGCTTAAGTTTCTTCCTATTATTGAGTACTGTCTCACTTCTCTGTTGGTAGGCAGACCTTCTTATATATAAAATGCATACAGTTTTGAAAGTCACTAACATGAAAGTTCCGGAGAAGGTGATGGCACCCCACTCCAGTACTCTTGCCTGGAAAATCCCATGGACAGAGGAGCCTAGTAGGCTGCAGTCCATGGGGTCGCGAAATGTCTGACACGACTGAGCGACTGAGCGACTTCACTTTTCACTTTCCTGCATTGGAGAAGGAAATGGCAACCCACTCCAGTGTTCTTGCCTGGAGAATCCCAGGGATGGCAGAGCCTGGTGGGCTGCCATCTGTGGGTCACACAGAGTCGGACACGACTGAAGAGACTTAGCAGCAGCAGCAGCAGCAACATGAAAGTTAAATTATTGTGACCTAGCAGCATATTTCGGAGAAGGCAATGGCACTCCACTCCAGTACTCTTGCCTGGAAAATCCCATGGACAGAGGAGCCTGGTAGGCTGCAGTCCATGGGGTCTCTAAAAGTCCGACATGACTGAGCGACTTCACTTTCACTTTTCACTTTCATGCATTGGAGAAGGAAATGGCAACTCACTCCAGTGTTCTTGCCTGGAGAATCCCAGGGACGGGCAAGCCTGGTGGGCTGTCGTCTATGGGGTCACACAGAGTCGGACACGACTGAAGTGACTTAGCAGCAGCAGCAGCAGCAGCATATTTAGAGCAACTCGATGTTCATGTCTAAGAATAGATACCTCTCCAACTTTATTATTCCTGTCCATTAATACATTTCTTCATTCAATCAACCAATATTGATGGAGTACTGATAGGAATTCAGTAACTAGGAAAAATAAGACCCTTGCACTGAAGCTTAAATTCTAATGATGGGGGGGTGGGTTAGATAATGAGCAAATGACTAAATATAAAACAGTTCTGTTGAGCGCAGGGATACAGGCTGTTCCCATTTATAGCATGGTTGGGAAGGTGTGGCTGATGAAGTGACAGATGACAGAAGTGTGATTTAAGTCAAGGGGAGATGCCCATCTCTACTGGGGAAAGGGGTCCAGGTGAAACCTCTGAGGAGCCCACTTGGCAAACTGGAAAGGAAGAGCCAGGGATCAGTGTCACTGGAATGAAAACAGGAGGCAGATGGCAGGTCAGGAGAACAGGCCCCGGAAGACTTTGCAGAGCAAGGTGATGACTCTGGCTTTTTCTCCAAAGGACACAGAGAGCCAGGAAGGGTTCTGTTCTGTGATCTGGTTTCAATAGTCAAAGGGTCACCACAGTGAGCTGGTGGGCACACAGGTGAAGAAGGGAGAAGTTTGGGAGGCCAAAATGTTGGCTTCCACGGGTGGTCATAGAAGTGCTGGGAGAAAAGTGTTTTCTAAGTCCACTGCTGCCATAACAAAATGACACAGACTGGGTGGCTGACCAATGAATGGCTTTCTCACATTCCTAGAGGCTGGAAGTCTGAGATCAGGATGCCCGCCTGGTTGGGTGAGGGCTGGTTTACAGATTTTCATCTTCTAAGTGTGTTTGCACTTGTTGGTTGGAAGGGACCAGGAAGTTCTCTGGGGTTTCCTCTATAAGGGCACTAATCCTGTTCATGAGAGCCACACCCTTATGACCTAATACCCCCTAAAGGACCCATCTCCTAATACCACCATTTCTGGGAGCTAGGGTTTCAAAACCTATGTTTGAGGGGGATGGGGGAAAACACATTCAGTTCCAGCAAAGGCAGAGGTAACATGACTGGCTACTGGATTGACACAGGATCTGAGAGAAAGTCAAGAAAATGACTTATTATTCAGGGTATCCAGGGTATTCAAGTTCTCAGTTTCCATAATATGCACCAGCACTGTAATTGAAGATTGCTCTTCAGCATCAAGGTAAGAAACTGTTGTATGAATTTATATTGTTAATAGTTAATGATCTTGAACAATCTTCACAGTGAATTTGTAATTATTATTTATAAAACACAGTCCAAGTCTTCCTTGTGGAGTGGTGGAAATCACTCCAGTGTGTCTGTGACAACGTGTGTTCCCTCCCAAGTTAGTAAGACGGGGAAATGCCTGCTTTATTGTGGGGTGCCCTGGATAACAGGGCAATGGTCCATTGGCTGAAGAAGTTACTTCCTACAGGACTGGAGCTAGACCACATTCATTTAATTTACCATTTAAAAATGCATTCCAGGTTAAACACTCTGAATCTTATTTGACTCAGTTCTGGAAATACTGCCATCCTTTTCTCCTATGGAGGTGTTAAAAGGAAGGAGCTACACTTGAATGGCAAAATGCATGGAATCAGGAGTCAGGTTCAAACCTACTTTTCCTGCCTCAAACTCGTGTGCTTGTTTCTCAGTTATTAGAATGAGATGCTAACTCTGGTGACCCCAAAGCTCCTCCCTAGTTCTCATACTGTATATTGATTTACTGATTATTTAATTCAATGATTTAGTGAATAGATATTAACCCTGTTTTCTTCATTTTGCTAAATGCTATGTAAATAAATGTGAGCAAAATAATCAGTTACTGATATCATCAAGTATGATCTTACTATCAAAACAACTTCTGTTTAAAATTCTATCCTTATTAAGCCAGTGACTTCAAAAGACTATACGCTGGTCATCTTATAAGAGAAGTTGCCCATGTCAGAACAACTAAAATAAACATTAAAAAAATATTAAGAGGTTTGCATGAGGCATTACAACAGAGAACAAAGGAATGAAGATCAGGATGGGAACCCATACAATGATCATAAACTGAGGCCTTGGGATTTCTGTCAAAAGTGGCTGAGTAATGGGATGTGGGACTCTTATCTGAAATAGAAACAACCATTCCTTTAAATGGAAATTAGTATTTGCTGTGCTTGGTTGCTCAGTCATGCCCAACTCTTTTCAACCCCATAGACTGTAGCCCTCCAGGCCCCTCTGTCTATGGGGATTCTCCAGGCAAGAATATTGGAGCAGTTTTCCATGCCTTCCTCCAGGGGATCTTCCCAACACAGGGATATAACCCAGGTCTCCTACATTGCAAGTGGGTTCTTTACCATTTGAGCCACCAAGGAAACCCGAGAATACTGGAATGGGTACCCGATCCCTTCTCCAGGATATCTTCCCGATCCAAGAATCAAACCAGGATCTCCTGCATTGCAGGCGGATTCTCAACCAGATGAGTTACCAGCAAAGCCTTGAAATTAGTATATGTGCAACTAAATCACTTCACTGTACTCCTGAAATACAACATAAGTCAACTAAACTTCAATTTTAAAAGGAAATTAGTAAGTATTTATATGAAGAACATTAAATACCTTCAATAAGCTGGAAAAAAGCTATAGGAATGACCATCACTTTATGGCACATTTCATTAAAGAATGTGACAAATTGTTATTTCTTCTAAATTCTTTATCATAAAGACATTCATTTTCCCCCATTGTTCTCTTCAGAAAAAGTGTATCATTTAAATTCCAGGAGGTTACCAATATCATTTGCATTTTTCTTTCTACTTTCTACTACCCTGTTTGAAATTAAGATACAAAGGAAGACTTGAGAACCTCCAAAAATAAGTATTAGCAGTGGAACTTCCCTGGTGGTGCAGTGGCTAAAAACTCCACAGTTCCAGTGCAGGGGGCCAGGGTTCAATCCCTGGTGAGGAAACAGGGCCATACCTGCTACAACTAAGAGTTCAGTTCAGTTCAGTTCAGTCGCTCAGTCGTGTCCGACTCTTTGCGACCCCATGAATCGCAGCATGCCAGGCCTCCCTGTCCATCACCAACTCCCGGAGTTCAGTCAGATTCACATCCATCGAGTCAGTGATGCCATCCAGCCATCTCATCCTCGGTCGTCCCCTTCTCCTCCTGACCCCAATCCCTCCTAGCATCAGAGTCTTTTCCAATGAGTCAACTCTTCGCATGAGGTGGCCAAAGTACTGGAGTTTCAGCTTTAGCATCATTCCTTCCAAAGAAATCCCAGGGCTGATCTCCTTCAGAATGGACTGGTTGGATCTCCTTGCAGTCCAAGGGACTCTCAAGAGTCTTCTCCAACACCACCATTCAAAGGCATCAATTCTTCAGCGCTCAGCCTTCTTCACAGTCCAACTCTCACATCCATATATGACTACTGGAAAAATCATAGCCTTGACTAGACGGACCTTGTTCACATGCCACCAATTAAGATTCTGCACACCACAACAAAGATCAAAGATCTTGTATGCAGCAACTAAGACACAGCACAGCCAAATAAATACTTTAAAAATAAGTATTAACAGCTAAATTCTTTTGAGATCAAGTGAAATCCACTCCTGAATCCATGAAATTGGGTAACATCATTCTAGTATTGAATCCTAACCAGCAGGTACAGTTCTAAGCATGCCACATGCATTAATTTCTCTTCCTAACAGCCCTGTGCAGAAAGATTCAAACATATGTTCATTTTACAGATGAGTGTAGATGTACCCAATTAGAGATAAGCCATTTTGATTCAACCAATGAATTAATTCCATATTTATTCAAAAATTAATGTCTACAGTTATCATGGGGTCTCAAAGAGTCAGACACAACTGAGTGACTGAACTGAACAGAACAGTTATAACAGCTTTGAAAATGGTTCTTCTTGAGTAAACTACCAATTATACAAGTTACTTAATTTAATAACCCTCCTCATGCTACTTTTGAGAAGAATTTGGGTTGGCAAGCACAATATTTGTATAAGCAACTGTGTGCATGACTAAAAATCTTACAGATATGTATTTTTTTAAATTATGTGAACAATCTTTAGTTGTCCATGAAGAGTGGTAAGAATTAAATCCTATGATGAAAATTACACTTAATGAAATTTTCCGTTTTGAAACTAATAACTGCATGCTTCCCTTGCAAAAGAGCCATGATTTCTCCCTTGAAAATTAACTAGCTTTTTTTTGGTGCGATTACAATAACTTAAGAAAAGTAAAAGAAGGATGTCATAGTGCCATGCCCTAGAGATAACTACTCTTAATGTTTAGTTACATCTCCTTCTAGAAGTCTGTCCATCAATCTACTGTGTGTCCATAAGCATATAGATATGTGAATTTTAAATACAAAGGAATTTTTACTGTAGGTACTAACTGCTAATGTCTTTCACTGGAAGTGGTGTGAAAATATTTCACATCAATAACTAAGACCCTTTTTGTTCTTACAGACCGTGTAGCATCCCCTCAGGGTACTCCATTGACGCCTCTCAGTGAATGTCTGGTTTGTTCACAACCCTTTAATATTTTAAACACCACTGCAGGAAGCATCCATGAACGTGCATCTTTTCTCAGTTATTTAAAAAATAGCCTAGATTTGAAACTTGTGGATGAAACTATACAAACTTATTAAGGCTTTTCATACTAATTGCCAAACTGTCTTCCCCCAAATATCCAAACTTCCTCCCATCCCAAAGTATGTGAATCACTCTGCTGCAACCTGGATAAATGTAAGTCATTTTAAGAGAAAAAGAGCCCTTTATTCATTTAAGGTGTTTTACCATCAGGACTAAAAATGTTATCTCTTCACATGTTTTTATTCCCTTGACTACAAATTCTCTTCAAAATGCAGCAAAATTACTCAATACTCCCCTTCTGCTTTGTACAAATATTCTAATCTAATCCCAGTTTTAAAATGGTAGTTCCTCACTGGGCATCAAAGATTCTAATATATTTAAATTGCAGCTTAAAGGTCAACTGCGATCCATTTTACATCCTTAATAAATTACTCGTGAATGTTGTCCTGAATTCAGCAAAATTTGCCTTTCCTCTTCCCACTCACGTTCTGAAATAGAAAAATCTTAGTGATTTAATCTGAGTGAGGAGAATGCAATGTTTCCCTGCTGCTCCATCACAGGCCCAGGAGAAGGAGGGCTGGGGAGGAAGTGTCTGCCCTGTCCACAGGGTGCTGCCCACTGTGGGAGCAGAGAGGGTCAGTGAACCTGAATGGAGTGAGCTTTTTAAGGTGGATGTAGACTCACTGCCTTAATCATTCTTGTTTGTCACTGCAGCTCCAGCCCAGCTTCTTCTACACTGAGTACGTGGAGGAATTGCTGAATGAATGGCTCTGTGAAGCTGGGCCAGACACACCCACCCACACAGTGGGGACCAGAGATGCTCACTGAAGGGGCAGGGGGTACATCTCCATGTACACCAGTTCCACCTGGCTGCTGACCCAAGCCCACATCACACATCCTGTCTGCAGGACATCAAGGGTGGTGTGTGTGTGTGTGTGTACGTTCAACTAATGGAACATAGGTGTGACAGCCTAAAATTTGTAAGTTGAAAACCTACCCTCAAAGTGACAGTGTTAGGAGGAGGGGCCTACTGTGATGCCTAAGTCATGAGAGGGGAGCCACTGTAAATAGGATCAGTGCCTTGATAAAGGAGACCTCAGAGAGCTCCCCTGCCCCTTCCGTGTGAGGACACAGCAAGAAGACACCTTCTCTGAACCAGAAAGCAGACCCTCCCCAGACACCAACCCTGCCAGCCAGCTTTAGTTACAGCCACCCTAAACTCCCTGATGTTCAAACTGGCTTTAGAAAAGGCAGAGGAACCAGAGATCAAATTGCTAACATCCGCTGGATCATGGAAAAAGCAAGAGAGTTCCAGAAAAACATCTACTTCTGCTTTATCGACTATGCCAAAGCCTTTGACTGTGTGGATCACAATAAACTGTGGAAAATTCTGAAAAAGATGGGAATACCAGACCACCTAACCTGCCTCTTGAGAAATCTGTATGCAGGTCAGGAAGCAACAGTTAGGACTGGACATGGAACAACAGACTGGTTCCAAATAGGAAAAGGAGTACGTCAAGGCTGTATATTGTCACCCTGTTTATTTAACTTATATGCAGAGTACATCATGAGAAACGCTGGACTGGAAGAAACACAAGCTGGAATCAAGATTGCCGGGAGAAATATCAATAACCTCAGATATGCAGATGACACCACCCTTATGGCAGAAAGTGAAGAGGAACTAAAAAGCCTCTTGATGAAAGTGAAAGTGGGGAGTGAAAAAGTTGGCTTAAAGCTCAACATTCAGAAAACGAAGATCATGGCATCCGGTCCCATCACTTCATGAGAAATAGATGGGGAAACAGTGGAAACAGTGTCAGACTTTATTTTTTGGGGCTCCAAAATCACTGCAGATGGTGACTGCAGCCATGAAATTAAAAGACACTTACTCCTTGGAAGAAAAGTTATGACCAACCTAGATAGTATATTCAAAAGCAGAGACATTACTTTGCCGACTAAGGTCTGTCTAGTCAAGGCTGTGGTTTTTCCAGTGGTCATGTATGGATGTGAGAGTTGGACTGTGAAGAAGGCTGAGCGCCAAAGAATTGATGCTTTTGAACTGTGGTGTTGGAGAAGACTCTTGAGAGTCCCTTGGACTGCAAGGAGATCCAACCAGTCCATTCTAAAGGAGATCAGCCCTGGGATTTCCTTGGAAGGAATGATGCTAAAGCTGAAACTCCAGTACTTTGGCCACCTCATGCGAAGAGTAGACTCACTGGAAAAGACTCTGATGCTGGGAGGATTGGGAGCAGGAGGAGAAGGGGACAACAGAGGATGAGATGGCTGGATGGCATCACTGACTCGATGGACGTTAGTCTGAGTGAACTCCAGGAGTTGGTGATGGACAAGGAGGCCTGGCGTGCTGCAAATCATGGGGTCGCAAAGAGTTGGACACGACTGAGCGACTGAACTGAACTGAACAAAATAACAGCAGCAGTAATTAATTAATTTTTAACACCAACTACGCACCAGGTACCCCACTAAAGGTTTTATTTGGATTATTTTGTTTAATCTCACAATTCTATAAGACAGGTACTTTTATTACCCTCATTTTAGAGATGAGGCAATTGAGGAACTGAATTACTAAAGAATTTGCTAGCTGGAAAATGGCAGAGCCAGGATTAGAAAACTTTCCGCAGCTTTTGTTCTTAACTTTGTGGGACTAATTCTTATTTCAGTGAAAAATGAGGGTTTTTTTTTTCTCTTTTTTTAAACCATCCAAGGTTTCTCAAATATCTGAATACACATTAAATACCTTCCATTATTTTCACTTTCATGATTTTCCATGGAAATGCTTCCAGAATGTACTATGCACATCACTTGATTCCTTAGCTAGAGGACACTGAACACAATTTAACCTTTTCTTAAAGACTCCAAGCTACAGGACTTCCTTGTAGCTCAGATGGTAAAGAATTTACATGTAATGCAGGAGACCTGGGTTCAGTTCTTGGGTCAGGAAGATCCTCTGGAGAAGGAAATGGCAACCCACTCCTGTATTCTTGCCTGGAGAATCCCATGGACACAGGAACCTGGCAGCCTACAGTCTGTAGGGTCACAAAGAGTCAGACATGACTGAGTGACTACTACTACTACTAAAGACTCCATGTGAGGGTCATAGACTCTATCTAAGGAAGCTAGATGGAACCAGATTCTCTCAGGCTTTTTAAGGTTTCCAGAGTTAGGTCACACAATTACTGCAGCCACTTTTCCCTCAGCCCCAACACAGGTATCTGCTCATGGACTGTGCTGGGGTGTCAGCCCCAGACAGCTGTGCTCTGCTCTCTCCAGGCCTTGCAACTCTTCAGTCATCGCTGATGAAAGGGACTCAACTCCCGTCCTAAAGCAGCCGTGCTCTAGGCTGGCCAGCATCTACAAAATGAACTGATGGGAAAAGTTTAGCCAAAACTGGAGATTGTGGTTCAGATCTGTACCTCTGGGGGATTTGAGCTGGAAATTACTGATTAGTGCTGCTGCTGCTGAATCACTTCAGTCGTGTCCGACTCTGTGTGACCCCATAGACAGCAGCCCAACAGGCTCCCCTGTCCCTGGGATTCTCCAGGCAAGAACACTGGAGTGGGTTGCCATTTCCTTCTCCATTGTGTGAAAGCGAAAAGTGAAAGTGAAGTCGCTTAGTCGCGTCTGACTCCTAGCGACCCCATGGACTGCAGCCCACCAGGCTCCTCCATCCATGGGATTTTCTAGGCAAGAGTACTGGAGTGGCTTGCTATTGCCTTCTCCGTACTGATTAGTAGTAGGAGCTAAAAAGATGTACAGAGGGAGCCGATGGGGTAGAATAAGCCAAAGTTCCGAGGAAGCAAATGTGATGCTAAGCTGTGAGATAGAAAAGAGTTCGAGAGCAGAAGTCACCCACTCCGACACCTTCAGCAGGAGGGGGACAGGCTATGCAAATGACGGGAGAGGGCGTGGCGAAGGTAGCCGGGCTTGGCAAAGATTTGGGTGACTGCCTAGTTCATGCCCCACCCTAAGACCTTTGAATTCTAAACGTGAAGCCTCCACGCCGGCCAAACAGAATGAGTCTGCAGGTTGCCATAGGTCAAGAGCTGGCAGTTTACAAATTCCAAAGAGGGGTTGAGGGAGTGGGTTGGAGGGAAGCAGAGAAGCTGCGAGCCACTGCCAAGCGCAGCCAGAGCGGAGAACTGAGGCCATAGGTAATTGATCACAGAGGTGACGATGTGCGAACTCCAATGCCGAAGTCCTGGGGTAACCTTGGATTCTCCATGGAGTCCTGGTTCCAGTCCTCCTGGGGTCTGGCTTCGCTGCAGCGCCTGTTCTTCCAAAGGCTTGGTGATTTGGCCTTTGGTAGTTCCCACGAGGCCTGTGGGGTTGAGATTCTTGTTTTCTTCATTCCTTACAACTCCTTCCCCTAATATTAGATGTAACTTGAGCTGCTCCTCGGAACTAGAAGGGCCTGACAAAAACACACTACACGCCCCAGATTGCTCTTTTTATTTTTTTTTTCTTCTTTGGAATTATTGTTCTCCTATTTATAGTTTTTCTATTTCCTCCTTTGCAGCTATGCCGTCAACTGTCACTTTTTATTGCCCTAGTGTGCTTGCTTCTACTGGCCATTCTCTCCTGGTTATTAAGGCTACTGGTAGACTTGGAAGTGAGATTTGGATTGGTGGGATTAAAAGAAATTTAAAGTAAACATACAATTAAAGAAGGGTGAGTGTTATAGTAAGTGAATTATCTTAATAAAGCTGCTATAAGAAATTAAATAAGCAATCAAAGACTCAGTGTCTTGTGAGCTTTAGTCCATAGTATTTTGGAAATGTAATTTGACTGTTCAAGTGCCTTTCTTGTTTATCTTTTGACTTTGGGCTCTAGTCCAATCAGTGAAGGCTTAGTAAAGTGTCCCTTGATTCTCAGAAACCAAAACACACTGGAGACAACACAAGAAAGGAAACGAGATTTATTTTAAGACATTATTCAGAACCCAGCTGAAGGAAGCATGGTCAGAGATCTCTCTCTCTCTCATTCTCCCCTCCTTCCAGCTACTTGGTTCCCTAACGTCTCTTCATCCTTCAGCTGTTTTACAGCTGTTCTATCTTCCTCTCTGCAGATGAGTTATTCTGCTTCTCTGTGAAGTTTTTAGTTTCTTTTCCTTCGTAACGCTGGCTTTGGGCTGCCATGCTGTCGATTTTGGCAACAACTCTTCATGACCTCGCGTCTTCAGTGCCAGCACCCTCCAATTCAGCCTTTCCATCTCTGAAAATATGATTGACTCATTTGGGCCAAGAATCTGTCCCTGGCCAAATTAAGTGGTCAGAGAGCAGGGCAGGATGGCTCCTCTTCACGGAAGGCTCTTCTAATCTGCAGGCAACAGGCTGAGGAGACTTTGGCAGGGGAAAGTGACTGGCATTTCAGCCTGAGCACAATTTCTATATTTCAAAACTCTGATAGGTGATGTGTTATTACATATTTACATTTCTCCTTCTTTGTTATTCTCCATTCAGTGCTTAGAGTCCTGTGAATACTAAACAAATTATTTATTGATGATGATATTCCCTATCAGAACGTCCCTGTAGCTCAAACGGTAAAGAACCTGCCTGCAATGCAGGAGACCAGGGTTCGATCCCTGGGTTAGGAAGTTCCTCTGGAGAAGGGAATGGCAATCCACTCCAGTATTCTTGCCTGGAGAATTCCATGGACAGAGAAGCCCGGCGGACTACAGTCTGTGGGTAGCAAAGAATCGGACACAACTAAGCAACTTAATCCACAACACACATATTACCTATCACCATCTGGAGTTAGATGATCTAGCCTAGTCAAGAGTCACTATCTTGGTTTTCCTGCATGTAGAAATGCAAAATACATTAAAAGCAATTCTTTCCTTCAGTGCTTTCCTGTCATCTGTTATGATCCTAGTACTCTTTGTAAAACTTTAGTTCATGCTAAACCAAACATAATGAAAATTTAACTTTTAACAACATAGCTAAAATTATTGTTGATGTTTCAGTGAAAAACCACTTTAAACTCCACACTGCGTCCACATGGAGACATTTTCCTGACCCAAAAGTAGGGATGATTTGACAGTTTGACTAAAATCACTACTTCTGAAACTATGTTTCTTTCTTTTCACAAAAGTATAAAATGTGAGTCAGTCATGGGTGGAAGAGTTTATTATTAGTTTTTCAAAAGATGCCAAGTGTTGCAGGAAATTTTTCTCTTAGACCAAGATGAGAACAATTTCATTTTAAAAACAATCAAATGCAAATTAAACGTTCCTCCACTTTTAGTCTAGCATTTGAAATGCTACTAAACAGGGTTCAAACATTTTCTTATGCATGACTGAACTTAACACTCAAAATAACATTCTGAGGTTGGTAGTATCATTTTGCCAGGGGAAAACAGGCTCAGGGAGGTTAGAGGACTTGTCCAAAATCACAGTACATTGTGCTCCAGATACGGACTGGTCATTTTACTCCAAATCTTGTGGGTTTTGAATGGCACTTTGCTCTTCCTTTATTTTCTCCCTAAGAATTTGGTGGGAGGGAGTTGGCATCAGTTTAGTGCTATATCTGGGCTTCCCCGGTGGCTCAGTTGGTAAAGAATCTGCCTGCAACGCAGGAGACCCGTTTGAAACCTAGGTCGGGAGGATCCCCTGGAGAGGAAATGGCAACCCATTTTAGTATTCTTGCCTGGGTAATCCCATGGACAGAGGAGCCTGGTGGGGTTGCAAGAGTTGGACACGATTTAGCGACTAAGCCACCACCAAGTGCTATATCTAAGTGTTTCAAAATCCACAAATTCTCCGTATAATGCAGATTTGTTTTCCTAATTAAGGCCCACGAACTTGATGACATAATAAAGTACCACCTAACTACTTATGATAAATGAAGATGCAATAGACTGAAGATTAATACCACCTATGACAATCTTTGACCCTGTCCCTCACAGTTGAAATCACATATGCTATTTCATTCAGTGAATCCCTTTCTAACCCTTTCTGATTTTATCAGAGATGTAACCCTAATTCTTGAAATTAAAATAAAATGTAAATCTCTAATGAAACCATTCTTAGAAGGAATAACTCTCAATGCTATCGCAAGAAAACATTAGTCCCAAGTGAGACTGTGACTGTATGGTTAGGATGTTAGCCTACTTAAAAGTAGAAAGGTTTTCAAAGAGATATACACTTTTGCTATTTACATTTACTTTCTTTTTTTTTTTTTTTCTTTTTTGGCTGATCTTGGTCTTTGTTGATGCTCAAGGGCTTTCTCTAGTTGCAATGAGGCAGGGTTACCTTTTGTCATGGTGCTCGGGCTTCTCGTTGAGGTGGCTTCTCTTGTTGCAGAGGACAGGCTCTAGGCACGTGGGCCTCATGAGTTTCAGAGTGTGGACTCAGCAGTTGTGGCACGGGGGCTTAGCTGCCCTGTGGCATGTACGATCTTCCCAGACCAGAGATCGAACCCATGTCCCATGCATTGACAGGCAGATTCTTAACCACTGGACCACCAGGAAAGTCCTTATATTTAAACTGATCTTACTAACTACCCGAAGTGTTATTCAATTATTAGGGTAGGCAAAACTTAGCAAACCTTGCTTAGCAGTTCAAATTGAACTTAGCAGTTCAAGTTGTTTAGTCCCTAAGTCACGTCTGACTCTCTGCCCCTTGGACTGTATAGCCTTCCAGGCTCCTCTGTCGATGGGATTTCCCAGGCAAGAATACTGGAGTAGGTAGCCATTCCCTTCTCCGGGGGATAGATATAGGAAAACAATGCAACAGTTTAGCTTTTCTTTCTTTTGGCTGCACTGGGTCTTCGCTGCTGCATGAAGATTTTCTCTAGTTGTGGCAAGGGGGGGCACTCTTCATTGCGTGCACCGGCTTCTCATTGTGGTGGCTTCTCTTGTTGCAGAGCACGGGCTCTAGATTTTGGGTTCAGTAGTTGTTGCATACGGGCTAGTGACCACTTAGTGGCCCCAGGGCATGTGGAATCTTCTCAGACCAGGGATGGAACTCGTATCCCCTGCACTGGCAGGTGGATTCCCAACCACTGGACAACCAGGGAAGTCCCAGCAATTTAGCTTTTAAAAATGGTCTGTGATTCAGATTTTTCGTGAATTTAGATTTGTTTTTCCTTCTACTAAGTCTAAAATGAGCAAAATCTTGTGGTGTTAATTATTATCCAAAGGCAGATATTAGATTGGAATTTAGGTCCTCTGTATGCACTGTTCACTAAACTTTATTGTTTAATACAGCATTCAGTGCTTATAACAAGATTCTCAAGACTGTGCCAGGCAGAGGAATTCTAATAGTTATGGTCTACAAAGCACAAATAAGAAATAATCCACCTGAAAAAAAACTAAGAAACTGCCAACACGTAAGTTATTTCTATTTCTAATTCTTACTTCTTTATGTTGACTGTATTCCTATTCTCTTTGCTTAAAGGCATTTAGGATCACTTTGGGAAGAAAAATCACTGAGGCATTTAGGAACATTTTAGGGGAAAGAAAGCAAGTGCGACTGATAGAAAAAAATGAAAGCATGAGAGCTGCAATTCAGGACAGAGAGGAAGAGTCAGAGACAGAGGAACAGCAGTGTTAGACTTCTGTTGAAAGTAAAAGGATCAAGGTGGGTGTTAGGAAGAAATGAGAAAAGTTATTTAAAGAAGACCACAAGATTTGAGAACTGTGAATATAAAGAGAAGTAGATAGTCCCCTTTTCATATATGAGTTCGTGAAAATGTGAATTAGAGTAAATTGCATGAATGCTAATTAATAGAATTATATATTTGAAGGGAGGATTTTATTTCTCTGTGTGTGTGTGTATGTAGATATAATCTTTGATAATATGGCTCTATCATTTTACTCATATTCTCAATTTTGCATTTTTCCATCACAACTTGATAAAAATTAATCAGTTGAAGTCTAAAAAACATTGGAGGAGAATGAAGATTTTGCTCCTTTCTGTCATAACTATACTAAGTTTATAAGACTAATGCTTCTTATTCCTATCATCAATACTGTTATCTGTATTTTATACTCTTTTAATAAGATAAAGGTAAAATACAGTGAACTGTTAAATTTGTCCAAACAGTGTAAGGCAGACTGTGGCCTACCAGCCCACTTCCCTTTTCAACCTCAAATGTTCATTTAGCTGAAACACAAAGGATCCAGGTTCAGCACATGGAGGAAACCTAGAAGCATCAGCCAATATATGACTGTGAATTGAAGTCAGGAAAGTCAAGTACATGGAAGGCCTAACGTGGAAAGTATTTTTTCAGAAATATTTGCAACGTATTCGGATGTATATTAATGAGAAAAACAAGAGGTTAGGTAGAAGTATCTTTTTTTTTCAATAAAGGGAAAAGACAGTAGAAATTTAGCTGTCCTGAGAAGGTGAATGTTTTAGTAAAGGTTCAAAGGATTTTATGCATTTTGGTCATAATCTCCATCAGGGTAATTAGCACTTGCCTTGAACTTGGGGAAGTCCTGAGTGACCCCAGCCAAGTACTTTTCCTTCAGTGGGCTTCATTTTCCACACCCGATAAATAGGGAAATTATCCCTTACTGCATTGATGTAAAGATCTCTAGGAAAAATACCTGAAGCACTAGTGCAGTCACTTGGGTACTTAATGGTAATGGCAGTGAGCTTTTGTTTGATGGCTATTCTAAAGAGTAATAACTTGTGATTCTCACAGACCACTCTTCACTGTTGTCATAGTTGAAGTGAAGTGAAGTCACTCAGTCGTGTCCGACTCTCTGCGACCCCATGGACTGTAGCCTATCAGGCTCCTCCGTCCATGGGATTTTCCAGGCAAGAGTGATGGAGTGGATTGCCATTTCCTTCTCCAGGGGACATTCCCGACCCAGGACTCGAACCCGAGTCTCCCGCATTGCAGGCAGACACTTTACCGTCTGAGCCACCAGGGCCGAAGCCTACTCCATCTGGTGTTAGGGGAAAACCACACCCACAGCAGCAGCAATCACACCACGACTTAGACCTCCCAAGGCTGGCTAGGGGTAGTGTTTTACAAAGACAGGAATCCTGTGGTGACTTCTGGCAGCCATTTTACAATTTGTGAGAGTATCGGAGAAAAGAGCAGAGACACTGGTCCAGATTCCTGATATTATTGTGCCATTTATTTAACTACTCACAGAGCTTCTTAGCTCTAGAATTTTTGTTATGTCCCGTTATTGAAAGTCATTTGAGGGGGTAGATTTTACTTGCAACCAAATACACCCTAATGGCTACATAGAATATATAATTTAATCCCATAAACGAAAAGCACAGAATAATCATTGGATTTGAAGTTTGCTCTTCAACTTCATCCCTAGTTCCTGCAGCCTTTCCTTCTTGCCCTAATCCATCAATCCCTCATGGACTCTTTTTCCGTCTAAACTTCTCATTCATTTCTCAGTGAATTCACCCTTTTTACACTGCCAAGTCCCTCCTTGTGCTGGCCTTCATTGTTTGTACACTGTTGATTTGAGCAATAGAAGTAAGGAAAGTTGCCCAACTGTGCAACTGAAACAGCTACAATTTCAAGGTTTCCAGACTCATTTGGGTCCCAACACCATTTAACTTGCTTTTCATTTGTTACTAGTTAGTTCTCTTTCCCATTCTCCTTAGCATCTGTTCCGGATCTATTCTCCAACCTATTTTACACCCCTGTCTTCCTCCTTTCATCAGATAATTTTGTGTCCCTTTGGAGGCCAGAAGTGTGAGACCATATAACTTCCCACTACCTCAAATACAAATTTTGTTTTAATTTTGTTTTCTGCTTTAGCATCAAGATAATCAGGAGAAAATGGTTCATATAAAACTTTGTTGCTTGTTCACAATTGTTTCTTAATATTCCTGACAGAATTTAAAAGCATTTGCACGGCAAAGGAAATCAAACAAAACAAAAAGACAATCCAAAGAATGGGAGAAAATATTGCAAATGAAGCAACTGACAAGGGATTAATCACCAAAATATACAAATAACTAATGTAGCTCGATATCAGAAAAACAAAGAACCCAATCAAAAAATGTTCAGATGATCTAATTAGACATTTCTCCAAAGAAGACATACAGATGGTCCAAAAGCACATGAAAATATGCTCAACTCAAATATGTTATTAATGTAAATAAAACTGTAATGAGGTATCACTTCACACCAGCCAGAATGGCCATCATCAAAAAGTCTACCAACAATAAATTCTGGAGAGGGTGTGGAGAAAAGGGAATCTTCTTACATTGTTCGCGGGAACATGAATCGTACAACTACTATGAAGAACAGTATGGAAGTTCCTTAAAAAACTAAAAATAGAACTCCCATATGACCTAGTAATCGCACTCTCGGGCATATATCTAGAGAAAACCATACTTCTGAAAGATACACATATCCCAATGTTCATTGCAGCATTATTTACAATAGTTGAGACATGAAAACAACTTATATGTCCATCAACAGAGGAATGGATAAAGAATGGAGTATTACTGTGCCATTAAAAGTATGAAATAATGCCATTTGCAGTGATATGGATGGACCTAGAGATTATCATATGGAGGAAGTAAGACTGAGAAAGACAAGTATCATATGATATCACTTATATGTGGAGTATAAAAGATATACAAATGAACCTATTTACAAAACAAATAGATTTACAGACGTGGAAAACAAACGTATGGCTAGCAAAGGGGAAAGGAAGGGGAGATAAATTAGGAAACTGGGATTAACATATATACATTATTATGTACAAAATAGAGAGATAATCAACAAAGACCTATTGAATAGACCAGGGAACTCTACTCAATACTCTGTAATAATCTAGAGGGGAAAAGAATCTTGAACGGTATATGTACATGTATAATTAAATCACTTTGTTGTATTGCTGCTACTGCTAAGTCATTTCAGTTGTGTCCGAATCTGTGTGACCCCATAGATGGCAGCCTACCAGGCTCCCCCGTCCCTGGGATTCTCCAAGCAAGAACACTGGAGTGCGTTGCCATTTCCTTCTCCAACTTTGTTGTATACCTGAAACTAATACAATGTTGTACATAAAATTTACTCCAATATAAAATAAATAAGTAAAAATTTAAAAATTAAACTAACCCAAACCCCCACAAACCAATAAATTTTGTTTTAATTTCTTTCTTTTCTGCTTTAGAGGGAGAAGGAATTCATTTTTGTCTTCATAAACTCCTTTCCCAATCTCCTTCTACCTTTTTTGTAATCTTGCTGTATTGCTTAACTTCCAACACCCCCCTTCTCCAAATATGTTCAAATTTCCTCTCTTCTGGTTTATTTCTTGAGTACAGACCAAAATACAGAATAGGAAGATCCTGAGTTCACCTCCTCCCATGGACACACCAAAACTACAACTACATATGGAACAACTTTTTAAGAATGACCGGGAGTAAGCCAAACAGATTTTCTACAACTAAAAATATAAAGAAAAAGCCACCATGAGGTGGGTAGGAGGGGCAGAGATGCAGCCTAGTTAGAACCCATACTCCTAGTGTGGCAACCCCCAAATGGGAATCCTACCACAGCTATGGAGGTTCACCCTGAGGAGTGAGGGATTTGAGCACCACACTAGGCTCCCCAGCCCCGGGAACCTGCAGCAAGAATACGAGCCTGCATAATGCCTGGCTTTGAAAACTGGTGGGGCTTATATCTGGGAGAGTTGAAGGGTGGGGTGAAACTGAGACTCTACCTCTTGAAGGGCACACACACAAACTCACCAGCTTCAAGTCCCAGGACAGAGGCAATAGCTTGAAAAGCATCTGTGTCATATGAGACGATACACCGGTTAATATTAAGGAAGGTACCAGAGAGATAGGGATCTGCTGGAACTTGCTCTGGGGGAAATAAGCACTGGCAGGGGCTGCTCCTTTTTTTAAGCTTTCCTTCACCTAGCTGGTTTGGCAGGCACCATTCCAGTCACCCTTAACCAACCTAGCTAATGCTGTGCATCCCATCCCAGTGTTCCCCTGAGGACCTGTCCTGCCCTAACTGCCACCCTGCCGACCCCTCCAACATGACTCCCACCCTGCCTCACCTGATAGGCATCCCAGCTGGCATCAGTGCCCCCTCCAAAGTGGCTCCCACCCTGGGAGGTGAGCCCCGCTTCACCTGGTGGGTGGCCTTGGCTGACACTGGCAACCTCCCAAAGTGTCTCCTGTACACTAGCATGGTCACAAAAGTTGTGGCTGGGCCTCACAGCCGGTCACACTGGGGGTCAGCCCCACCTACCAGTCCACCTGCAGGGCAGCAGTTGTGGCCCAAACACAACAGAAAGCCTCGCACAGCCTCTACAGGGGACATGCACCGGTGGTCTCCACAGGACACCTTCTACATAAGGCCAACTCTTTCCAGTCTGGGAGATATAGATGATATACATGATACATAGGAAAAAAAATGCAGAGAGTTAGGCAAAATTAGGAAACAAATATCTTCCAAAAAGAAAGAACAAGATTAAACCCTAGAAAAATAACTAAATGAAACAAACATAAGCAGATAAAGATATCAGATAAATTTACCAGATAAAGGTATCAAATTAATAGCCATAAAAATGCTCATCAAACTCAAGAGAATGGATGAACTTAGAACTTCAACAAAGAGAAAGAATATATTAAAAAATCAGACTCGAAGAATACAGTAACTGAAATGAAAAATACACAAAAGGAGTCAACAACATGCTAGAGTATGGAAAAGAATGGATCAAAGATAGGGCAGAGGGGATCACCTAATTGGAACAGCAAAAAGAAAGAAGAATTTTAAAAAGGAGGATAATTTAAGGGACCCCTGGGACAACATCAAGCATATTAATATTCTCATCTAGAAGTAGGAGAAAGAAAGGGACAGAAACCCTATTTGAATAAATAATGGATAAAAACTTCTTTAATCTGGTGAAGGGGAGACATTCTATGTCATGGAAACAGAGTCTCAAAAAAGATGAACCCAAAGAAACCCACACCAAGACACCTTATAATTAAAATGTTAGATATGGAGAATCTTAAAATCTGCAAAAGAAAAGCATCTACTTACATGCAAGAGAACCCCCATAAGGTTGTAAGCTAATTTCTCAGCAGAAAGTTGACAGGCCAGAAGGAACAGGTATGATATATTCAAAGCACTGAAAGGAAAAAAACTTACAACTCTACCCAGCAAGGTTATCGTTCAGGATTGAAGGAAAGATAAAGAGTTTCCCTGACAAGCAAAAGCTAAAGGAATTAATCATCACTAAAGTAGCCTTGGAGAAGGCAATGGCACCCCATTCCAGTACTCTTGCCTGGAAAATCCCATGGACGGAGGAGCCCGGTAGGCTGCAGTCCATGGGGTTGCAAAGAGTCGGACATGACTGAGAGACTTCTTTCACTTTTCACTTTCATGCATTGGAGAAGGAAATGGCAACCCACTCCAGTGCTCTTGCCTGGAGAATCCCAGGGATGGCAGAGCCTGGTGGGCTGCCATCTCTGGGGTTGCACAGGGTTGGACATGACTAAAGCGACTTAGCAGCAAACTAGCCTTACAGAAAATTTTAAAGACACTTCTTTAAATGAAAAAGAAAAGGCCAAAAATAGATACAAGAAAATTATGAAAGAAAAAAATCTCATTGGTAAAGGCAAATGAATAGTAAAAAAGTAGGGGATTTACCAACCACCTGTAAAGCCAGTATAAAGGTTAAAATATAAAAGTAGTAAAATCATATATATCTAAAATAACTGTTACATGAAAAAAAATGTAAAATATGATGTCAAAAAACATAAAATGAAGGGAGTAAACATGTACTGCTTTTAGAATGTGCTTGTAACTTAAGTGACCATCCAATTAAAATAGACTGCTTATACATAGATTGTTAAATAAGAACCTTATGGTAACCACAAACCAAGAAACTATGATAGATAGACACACACAAAAAAGAAAAGATCCAAACATAACACTAAAGAAAGTCATCAAATCACAAGGGAAGACAAGAAGAGAAGAAGAAAGGAGCAAGGAAGAACTACAAAAACAACCAGAAAACAATGAACAAAATGGCAATAAGTACACACCTATCAATAATTACTTTAAATGTAAATAGAAAAAATGCTCCAATCAAAAGACATAAATAGGGTGGCTGAATAGATTAGACAAAAGAAAACAAAACATATCTCATATATTTGCTTCCTAAAAGAGACTCACTTCAGATCTAGAGACAAACAGACTGAATGTTGAGGGATGGAAAACAATATTTCATGCAAATAGGAACTAAAAGAAAGCTGGGGTAGCAATACTTATATCAGACAAATAGACTTTAAAATAAAGTCTGTAAAAGAAAAAAAGAAGGGCATTGCATAATGATAGAGGGATCAATCCAACAAGTGGATATAATGCTTATAAGTATCAATGCACTCTATATAGGAACAACTAAATATTAAAGGGAGAAATTGGTGTAATACAATAATGGTAGAGGACTTTAACACCTTACTTACATCAATGAATAGCTCATCCAGACAGAAAATCAGAAAAGGAAACATTGGCCTTATCTGACACCTTAGATCAGATGACAATATATATCAGTTCAGTTCAGTCGCTCAGTTGTGAAGCTCCAGCCCAGCTTCTTCTACACTGAGTACGTGGAGGAATTGCTGAATGAATGGCTCTGTGAAGCTGGGCCAGACACACCCACCCACACAGTGGGGACCAGAGATGCTCACTGAAGGGGCAGGGGGTACATCTCCATGTACACCAGTTCCACCTGGCTGCTGACCCAAGCCCACATCACACATCCTGTCTGCAGGACATCAAGGGTGGTGTGTGTGTGTGTGTGTACGTTCAACTAATGGAACATAGGTGTGACAGCCTAAAATTTGTAAGTTGAAAACCTACCCTCAAAGTGACAGTGTTAGGAGGAGGGGCCTACTGTGATGCCTAAGTCATGAGAGGGGAGCCACTGTAAATAGGATCAGTGCCTTGATAAAGGAGACCTCAGAGAGCTCCCCTGCCCCTTCCGTGTGAGGACACAGCAAGAAGACACCTTCTCTGAACCAGAAAGCAGACCCTCCCCAGACACCAACCCTGCCAGCCAGCTTTAGTTACAGCCACCCTAAACTCCCTGATGTACCATTCTGAAGGAGATCAACCCTGGGATTTCTTTGGAAGGAATGATGCTAAAGCTGAAACTCCAGTACTTTGGCCACCTCATGCGAAGAGTTGACTCATTGGAAAAGACTCTGATGCTGGGAGGGATTGGGGGCAGGAAGAGAAGGGGACGACCGAGGATGAGATGGCTGGATGGCATCACTGACTCAATGGATGTGAGTCTGAGTGAACTCCGAGAGATGGTGATGAACAGGGACGCCTGGCGTGCTGCGATTCATGGGGTCGCAAAGAGTCGGACACGACTGAGCGACTGAACTGAACTGAACTGAAAGGGCTGTGACAATGAGTTGGCTCTTCCTGCATGCAATGCCATTTAAAAGACTAAACAATAACATGCATGTAACTAACCTAAAGCGCCCAAGAATGTGCAGTTATGGTTTTCTGAAGAGATAAGAAGATGCTTTATTTATTAAGTGAAGCACTGATGATGTGACAGTGACTCAAAGTCTCAAAGCAAAAATGCTCTAGTAACACTAAAATAGCGTTAATTGCTCAGTTGTGTCTGACTCTTTGCAAATCCATGGACTGTAGCATGTCCATGGAATTCTCCAGGCAAGAATACTGAAGTGAGTGGCCATTTCCTTCTCCAAAAGTGTTAATGGCTCAGTTGCATAACACTAAATTGTTTTCCCTCAAAATTCCAGCATTTAGCCATCTCTGTGTGTCTGGACATGTTATCTAGTGGTGGATTTTTTATTTGTTACTACTCCAGGCCTTTGTTCCAGCTGAATCCTCCCCCCAACCCCAGACACACCCATGATTCAAAAGAGGCCTCATTGCCCTACACAAAGAATGAGGACTAAACCATTCCAGGAACTATATACATACTTTTTAACAACCTATATGGGAAAAGAATGTGAAAAAGGATAAATGTGTGTGTGTACGTGTCTGTTTATAACTGAATCACTGTGTTGTATACTTGAAACGAACGCAAAGAGACACAGATGTATAGAACAGTCTTTTGGACTCTGTGGGAGAGGGAGAGGGTGGGACGATTTGGGAGAATGGCATTGAAACATGTATAATACCATATATGAAATGGATCGCCAGTCCAGGTTCGATGCATGATACTGGATGCTTGGGGCTGGTGCACTGGGACGACCCAGAGGGATGGTACAGGGAGGGAGGAGGGAGGGGGGTTCAGGATGGGGAACACATGTATACCTGTGGCGGATTCATGTTGATATATGGCAAAACCAATACAATATTGTAAAGTAATTAACCTCCAATGAAAATAAATAAATTTATATTAAAAAAAACACTATAAATCAACTCTACTTTGATTAAAAAATTATATAAACCTAAAAAAGAACTACCCCTTTTCATTTAAATAATGTCTAATCAGCAAAAAAGAAAAAAAAGGAAAGGGTTGTAAGGAATATATATAAATGACTGCCTGTAATTCATGACACAGTGACAACAACAGGCTTGTAACCAGTGCTTCCTGAGCATACAGGAAGCTTCCTGATCTGCTGTGGACTAGACCACATGGCAGGTAAGGCCAGAGAGGTACCCCATTTCACCTCTATCCTGACTCATGGGAAGCCTGCAGAGAAGCGGGGGGTCAGTGAAGGTCACCCTGCTAACAAGTTCGAGTGGACCTGGGTCTGCTGCCAGGCCTGGACGTCCAATGTCAAGGCATCAACTCCCACCCTGCCTCAAGTCAGATGATGATTAGGCAGGTACCTGAGTTTTTCCCCACTGTCTCTTGCTAAGTGATCTGACCAAGGCCTGCTTGGCAACCCTTCATTAATTCCACAAAACAAACAGAACAAACAAGTCAATTTCTTGTCAAATGGTGGTGGTGACTCATTCACAAGTGAAAGGAGTAGAAGGCTAAGTATTCATTTGGGTCTTTAACAGACATCTTTTCTCTTTCTTAGCATCAGGAGCACAAAGAGACTGGGATTTATATAGGAAAGGGTACAATGGTGGTACTATTTTTAAAAGCAAAAGGCCTGCCTACTGCTGTAAAACCCCTCTTATCAATCTTCTCCTGGATATGTAAGTTCACATTAGAGCATTTCTATCAGACGATGGATTCTACTGACCAGAAGTCCTGGTGAAAAACGAGGAGAAATACGCTAAAAGTACTGCATGCAGGGTTATTATATTAATAAAGAGCACAGGATTGACTGTTTACTGACAAACCAACATGAGAATTATTCGAGGCAATAAGGCAAGTACATGCGTTCTGACAATAAAAAAAATCAGGTGCACAAAAAATATGTCATTTAGAAAGAAAAAGGGCATCAAGGAGCAAAGGACGCTGGATATTTAGGACATGACAAAGGCTCATTTGGTTTCCTCACATTTGAGTTTGGGTACCAAGGGACTGTATGCATGCAAAGGTTAAAACCTAGTGGAAAATCCTTTTTTGAAGGTACCATCCCACTGTCATTGTTATAGCTCATACATGGGGAAAGGGAGGTGGAGAAAGTGCACAGATAACAAAGAGAAAAGCAGGGTCCAAATCAGACCTTCTATTGGTGCCTGAGAAAATTCTTTAACCTCTGGCCCCATTTTCTTATTTTTAAGACTGAGATACTAATAAGGATTTAGTAAGATAACATGCATACCTAGAACATAGAAACAGGTGCAAGCTAGTTGAATATGACTACACGCGTATGTGTGTGCACACACCACTTGCATCCAGATAATGGAGTCAGTGTTTTCTTAAAATATTCAACTGAACTGAAAAGATGAAAGCTTCTCACAAAGGAAGATATTTTAAAATACAGTAAGTCTACAACACTTGAAATGCAGTAATCTTACTAAAAAAATCAAATATTCACTTTGTAAAAAAATTAGTTTGCCCCAGAAACTAAAAGCTGTACACTCTAAAGTAAAAATTATTCACGGATCTCAGATCGTTTTCTAAAGTGTTACTAATTTTCTCTGACTTATCTGGAAAGCCATCATACTGTAGCACAAAGTAATTTAACCTGAAAATTAGAATTGGTGGACTTTAATGACTTCACACTTATTTTTCAGATAAGAAACATTTCCTATTTGTCTCAAATCCACAAACCCATACAATATATTAATGCCTCTGTAACACCATGACATAAAATAAATGGGGGACAGGGAAAAGGAAAAGCAATTACCAATTTCACATCTGTTATCACCCTTGAACTTTCGATGTAAAGAGAGACAAGGGTGAATGTGTATCTATGCATGGATCCACAAGCACACACATGCCTGCACACACACACATGTGTGCACACAGCACAGAATTTAGAGACATCGACCTGTCATTCAATTTCTTCATGCTGGCTTTAAACAGCATTTGCCCTGAAGGTTGGAGGGCTCTCAAGCACATGTAACACAGAGAGTTGTGGTTTATTCCCATCTTCATAAGGAGAAGTTATGGTTTGTACAAAGCAAGACATTACTTAGAAATGGAGACCAATTTCCTAACTTAGATCACAGTAACTGAATTGCTTAGGTATCTCCAATTCTTCGTTAACAAAGTTATCAAACTCTTAAGGGGACTCAGTCACTTATTCAATATTCAGCATATTTGGGAGTTCAGTTTGTCTTCACACTATCAGGGTGGAAAATCTAATACAAATCAGAAGTGCTACACTTAAATGTCGTTGGTCAAGGAACCATTTTTAGGATTGTAAGGTGTTATTTCCTATCATCGCAAGTGCCCAGACTAGCTTGCTAATTCTAGACAACCGTCTTTATTGTGATACTATAAAAACGAAACTCCAGTTCACTGAGTAGCAGTTTAGTGTTGAACATGATTGTTTTAATCTTGTTCCAGACAATTTACACGAGCGATCCTCTTTCTGATCACTGGAGTTTAAAAAAGAAATCCTGAAGATGGGAAACAAGGGTTAGCAATTAATGATATGCTACAATGGACACCCCTGTAACCATCTGAGAGTTGGCAAATATTGAGTTAATTCCACTGTAGGAGCACCTTGATTCATCTGCCATTTATCATGTGGGAAAAATTGACAGTTTTTCCCCAGAATTCCAGCAGAAGTGCATGTCTACCCTGCATTATTTTGAGAAACCAAAGTTAAAGGCAATAAATTCATTTTTTGCCTTTTGAGTTTTTTTTCTTTTGTATGAAATGTAACCAACTTTTTAGTTTGCTTCAATCTTACGTGGGATTCCAATTATAGCAATATTCAATATCCAATGGCAAATTTATTCAAAGCAGTATTTTTTTCACTTTACCTGATATATTCCTTAATACTTCATAAATGATTTCTAACATGTTTCTAAAGTTTTACTAGTTGATTATACTTCAGGCTTGTTAATTTAGAAAGAGACTTATGACTAATTACATGATTAAAAAAAATTTGAAACATGTTCCAATTTTTTTGTGGAAATGAGGACAAGCTATATTTGTGTTATTTCCATCTGCTCTTTTGCCATTTTGATTTATTTCAGCTACTGTTCACACTATACAAATAGATAAACATATAAAATTGTTAAGTGCTTTTAACTTCTCTCCTTTGATAAAGTATAGAAATTGATACAGGTTTTACCAGAAAATATTCAAATTCCAGATGGAAATGAAATAGAAACAAGAGCATATTCCACTGTTATTTAATAGAACCAAAGATAAGACAACTCTGTCATTCCTTCAAGTTTCTAAATATTGAGACGGATCTTTTGATAGAGAAAGTCTCTTGCCATGAACATGGCTTGCAAACATGCAGGTGAGTCATCTGTCAGCCGGACCCAACCACTCAGCTTCAAACTGGATCCTGCTTCTCCAGGCAGCCCCAGGACCCTCTCCCTCATCTACAGCCCAGTTCACACACAATCCCTCTGAGTAACATGTTAGCATGGATGCCTGTGCTTGGTGGTCCCTGTGCTGCAAGTGTGCTTCCCCAGGTCACCTTATAACTGACTTCTTACAGCTCACAGGCCATTCCCCAGTCAGTCTGCCTTCATCACCCCAGTCATTCTCTACCACCAGACTTTGCAAAATGGACTTCTTGCACTCAACATTGAAGAGCATATCACTTGCTTGTACATTTTGAATTGTTTATTCTTTTGTCTCCATGAGACTCTCCATCCTTTTTCTTCTAGTTCATTACTTCACCCCCAGTCTCTAGATCAATGTCTGTGGGATTGTTCCCACTCAATCAATATTTTACTGAAAACTGTAATATTGATCTTTTAAAATATATAAAATTTGGTCACTTATTTTGCTGATGTTTCTTGGTTAGCTCATCTTAGGACAACTCTTAGTTCTTTACTCATTTAGAATATGCACAATGACAGATGACTACAGTATGAAGTTAGCTTGGATTTTGCAAGACTGTTGCATCCGTGGTTCCTGGGCATAGAACAAAATAAAACAGCCAACATGGAGACTACTCACAGGGTCTTTTCTAGGTGGCCAGCCAGTGACCTCACTTGAAAAGACCGATTTGAAAGAAATCAAGCCCAGATCTTATAAATATCCTTTGGAAAAGACCCTGATGATGGGAAAGATTGAGGGCAGGAGGAGAGGGAGGTGACAGAGGATGAGATGGTTGGATGGCATTATTGACTCAAGGGACATGAGTTTGAGAAGAGTCCAAGAGATAGTGATGGACAAGGGAGCCTGGTGTGCTGCAGTCCATGGGGTCACAAAGAGTCAGACATGACTCAGTGACTGAACAACAACTTATCCCTTCTGAGATACTATTAAGATTCATGAATATAAGGTTCCTCCCTTAGAAGCAGGAAATTCAGTGAATTTGACCTTCCTCCACGTGCAGCTTGACACTCAGGTGGTCTATAACCAAGCATCCTAAATGCAGAGAGATTTCAGAAGTCTTTAGCAGAAGAGAAAAAGTGAGCAAGACTCATATAATGCTCTGATTAAGCTGAGGTCTAATTTATATTCTGGTTGGGGATCCATGCAAAAACCTCAGAATAGGGTTTTCTTCAGCTGTGTGTGTATTTATTTCTGGATCCTTCTGCTCCCCTACTTAGCTCCTCTTCCATCCAACAGAAGCAGGTTTTAATGTGCTTCCTAGTTGCATAGCCAGAGGCATTGCCTGGGGAAGGAGTTAAATTATTTGCTGCATCTCAATTATTGTTGTAGCTAAACTAGTAGATCCAAAATGCAGTTTATGGACCCTCTTCTTGTTTTCAGACCTGGGAAAGAATGCTGTCACTGATTTTCCACTATTGTGGGGAAGCCCAAAGCATATTTCTGACTTCCATCCTCAGAAAATATTATAAGATCTTTCACATTACCTTACAGTTAATCTATGGCATTTATAATACTAGAGTGTGAGTACTGGAGTAGATATTGTGAGCTAGAATAAATTCTCCAGGAAAGAAACTGTAAGAACAAATCCATATTCTATTTCTAGCAAAGACAGCACTCATTTCAGTAACACCAGAAGGAGACTGAAATAATACAATTCTGTTTCAAAAAAGGATTTACCTATCTACCTCTGTTCAAGGATTCCTTCCCAACAGGGATGCTAAACAACTATCACAGATCAATAACCTTGCTGAATTTCACTAGTCTTCTGACTAGTTTAATTCAAATGAAAGAAATGAATGATTTCCCCTTACTTGGGGAATGGTGTGGGATAGACTGTCTACATGACCAGTTTTCCAAAGATTAGCTACTGATGACTTCGAAAGGTGTTCAATATACTGGAACAATAAAATTAATGCTATAGCGCATTTCAACATTCTCTAAAGAATCTGAATGTATCACTCAGGGATTGGCAACATTTAACAACAGGAAAAGTTATGACCAACCTAGACAGCATATTAAAAAGTAGAGAAATTACTTTGCCAACAAAGGTCCATCTAGTCAAAGCTATGATTCTTCCAGTAGTTGTGTATGGATGTGAGAGTTGGGCTATAAAGAAAGCTGAGCACAAAAAATTGATGCCTTTGAACTGTGGTGTTGGGGAAGACTCTTGAGAGTCCTATGGACTGCAAGGAGATCAAACCAGCCCATCCTAAAGGTAATCAGTCCTGAATATGTATCAGAAGGACTGACGCTGAAACTGAAACTCCAATACTTTGGCCACTTGATATGAAGAACTGACTCATTTGAAAAGACCCTGATGCTGGGAAAGATTGAAGGGAGGAGGAAAAGGGGATGACAGAGGATGAGATGGTTGGATGGCATCACCAACATGATGGACACGAGTCTGAGTAAACTCCAGGAGTTGGTGTTGGACAGGAAGGCCTGGCGTCCGGCAGTCCATGGGGTTGCAAAGAGTCAGAAACAACTGAGTGATTGAACTGAGCTGGACAACAGGACTGATCCTCAGTTCTGAGTTATCTGTATTTCCTCCCATGAAAAAGTAACCAGATATTGATTGGGATGATTGCCATGGATGTGGTGCAAGGGGCCTGGGGGAAGATCCACTAAACTGATCATGACATACCATGGCTCTAACTCAAACCCGAATTCTAAGTTCCCTCACATCCTGCCCTGACATTCAAAGTACTCATGATTCATCCACTGAAAAGTCCCAGGCACACCTCCCACTATATTTACACGTGCTCTGTTCCAGCCACATTGCTCATGTTCTCCTGATTTAGTAATGTTTTCTCTCCCTTTTTTCACTCAAGAGGGAACTCCTGGGAAACCAGGCAAAACCTAGCAATCTTACTGCTAATATAACTGAATATGATTTCTTGTACATTATTAGTTACCGAACACATTTTCCTTGGAGTTAAATAACTTCATAAAAAATTAAGTTAATGGCTTCATTTTGGGGTAAAGATATTAGTACTGTGCCAATCAGATGGAAACTTTAAGTGTTCATGTTTATATTTATGCACTGGAAAATGTGCTTAGACTACCAGAATAGGCATAATGTGTCCACAAACACACTCATACACATTTTATTAAATTATAATCACTATGGTGAATGAAACCTTTAACAAAAGAACAAATATTTCTATTCATATTCAGAGTTACATAATTATGTTATTTGTCATCAGAATTTAAGTTTTCCCTTCTATAATAATAGGTCTACAAAGACTTATCTCAGTTCTGATTAGTACTGAGAAGCAAATGTTTCAAAAATCTAGTGAATAAAATGAAATATATTAATAACAAATACTCACATTCTATCATTTCAACAAATACAGATTACATATGTGTATATATATGCATAGATATTTAAACCAAATGTGCATATATATGCATATAAATAAATATATATATATAAATATCTTGTGAAAGTTAAATGATTTGCCCAGAGTCTGAAATTTAGTAAATGGGCATGTGTGATTCTTTCTTCTATTTTATGATGGCTCAATATGGGAGGGAAAGCCCAAACTGAAAAAAGAAAAGTTTCAATAACAGGATAAAAATAATACCAACTTTCAAAAAACGTAAGAGGATAAAAATATTCTGACTACCTCAGGGTAAAAGGAGAAGTCAACAGTAATAAACTCATGACAGTAGCACCAAGTACTTGCATCAAACACCATTCTTAATTAATATGTCAAAAATGAAATCAGGAGACAAAATACAAAATATTTCTAACTAAATTACTACAAAATATAACTAAATTAACAAATCATGTGATACAGACAAAATAGTGTTTGGAGGGAAAATATCAAACAAAAGAGATGAATCAGTGGTTTACATTTTACATAAATTGACAGGAAAAGGGCAAAATAAACCCAAAGTAGGTATACACAGGGAAATTTTTTAAAATGAATCTTTTTAAAGAAAGAAAATTGGGAATATAATAAGAATGAAGTCTATACATAGGGAAAATTTTAAAAATGAATCTTTGTAAAGAAAGAAAATTATGACTATAATAAAGACAAAGTTTGGTCTCTGAAAAAAAATCCAAAATACCAATAAAATTTTAGATATAAAAATAGAAAATACAGATCAATGCCAAAAACGAAAAACAATTTATCACCACAGACTATACTGATATTCAGAGGATTCAAAATAATGAGATTTCAACTTTAAATCAACAAGTTTTATAAGAAATTAAGTGGATACCATAGAAAATATTTTACAAAAACTGACAGCAGAAGAAATGGAAAATCTGAAAAGTCATAAATCTAGAAAATACATTCTATTTTTTAAAAAAGATTTACCAAAGAAAACTCCAAGCACAGATGTTTTTCTGTTGAATTTTGTCAAGGAATAACACCAATGCACTTTCATGCATTGGAGAAGCAAATGGCAACCCACTCCAGTGTTCTTGCTTGGAGAATCCCAGGGACTGGGGAGCCTGGTGGGCTGCCGTCTATGGGGTCACACAGAGTCAGACATGACTGAAGTGACTTAGCAGTAGCAGCAATACCAAAAGTACATAAACTGCTTCAGAAACAGAGGATGAGGAATAATGTTTTACTTGGGCTTTTTAAATTATTCCTACACCAACACCTGGAAAAGTTTACCATTAAAGGAAATTACAAACCAAAATCACTTGCATATATACATATAAATCCTTAACAAGATGCTATGTCAAATCTAACAATATGTAAAAGGACAGTATCTTTTAACCAAGTGGACTTTATAGAATGAAAAGGACGGATTTACATTTAATAAACTAATCACATTGCCCATATTAATAGAAAAAAGGGCCACCATTCAGTTGATGCACAAAAATAAGTTTACAAATTAAGCTGTAATTCACAATAAAACCCTCAGCAAACCAGTAACACTAGAAAACTCTCTCAAACTGATAAAGGACATTTATTAATATGAAAAAATAAAGTACAATCAGTACATTAGTCAAGTTCCAGTCAGGAGACAGACAATGCACCACTAATTTGAAGGGGGAAAATTTAATATAAAGAGAAATCTCCAAGCACTTTTTTCCTTGTAAACTATGCTTGGATGAGCACTTTTTTGTGTTAGGAAGGAAGAGAATCTCAATTTGGTTGAATATATGTAAATACTCCTCTTTCATACTTCCATGAATAAATTTGAGGCTTTAGTAATCATCACCTGCATGACAAGAGTTCAACATCTCACTTTACTCAATCTTTGAGATTAAAAAGCTTAACTGATTAGCAGAGGATTAGCCACAAAGAGGTAAAAACTGCAACAATGGAGAAATGGAGAGTAGCTGTTATCTTTAAGGTGAGGGTAGTATTAGCTAAGACAAACCTACAAAGCATATTAAAAAGTAGAGACATCACTTTGCTGACAAAGGGCCACATACCCAAAGCAGTGGTTTTTCGCGTAGTCATGTATGGATGTGACAGTTTGACCATAAAGAAGGGCTAGCACCAAATAACTGATGCTTTCTAATTGTGGTGTTGGAGAAGACTCCTCAGAGTCCCTTGGACTTCAGGAAGATAAAAGCAGTCAACCCTAAAGGAAATCAACTCTGAATGTTCACTGGAAGTGTACTGAAGCTGAAACTCCAGTACTACAGCCATCTGATGTGAAGAGTCAACTCACTGGGAAAAACCCTGATGCTAGGAAAATTGAAGGTAAAAAGAGAAGGGGGCAGCAGAGGATGAGAAGGCCAGATAGCACCATCAACTCAATGGACATGAGTTTGAGCAACTCTGGGAGACAGTGGAGGACAGAGGAGCCTAGCATGCTGTAGTCCATGGGTCACAAAGAGTTGGACATGACTTAGTAAACTGAACAACAAGAGTACCCAGAAAGGGAAAAAAATAAAAGACCCCTCCTACCAAGCTGAGATTCAGAAGTTGTTGGAAAGGGAGCGTCCAATGGTGAACTGGACAGAGGAAATGTTTGCCGAGGTCAACCAGGAATCTGTGTGCTGGTGAAGCTGGCAAGACACCCCAGGAGCCAGCAAAGCTCTGCAGACAGAGGACAATGCCCTTCGACATTCTGTACAGCATGACTGTCACTTGATGAAGCAGCAGGAAAGTGAGAGCACACTGGAACAGCAGGGACAGTCCCATCTTCCAATAATGCCCCCATAGCAACTGGGATGGCTTAGCCTGGTGCCAGCTGGCAAGTGAGCACTGCTCAGGTAGAGCTCTGTCCTCACAGAGCAGGAAAGGAAGGGCAGACTGGAGGCAGGGGCAATCCTCTTATAATCACTGATGACAAGTGACCAGCAACGTCATCTATAACGTCATCACTTCCCCTCTTGTGGTCAGAACCAAGGCAAAGATGGTAACTCATCACTTCTATGCAGCACTGAGCTGAAGGTACTAGCCATTTCAAAGCAGCCCACAAAAGAGAAGGCCAAAGGGAGGAAGTAGAAATGGCCCTCAGCACAGCTAGCATTGTTTCCAGTAAAAATAAATCCCAGAGGGTCTTCAAAATAGCTACTAGAAATAAAGAAATGAGGAAAGTCATAGGAAAACAAGGTTAACACTAAATAAAAAATAAACTGCATTTTTATGCATTATCAGCAAATGATGAAATTATTTTTTTAATCACATTTGTAATAGCAGCAAAACACTAAGAGTAGTAAGTGATGAATCTATTAATAATTTAACATTTTCTGAGAGAAATTAAAGAAGACCAAAATGAATGCAGAGAGATTATTCATTCATGCATTGGAAAGCTATTGCTTATATGGAAATTCTTCCCAAATTTGTAGGTTCAATGCAATCCCACCCAAAATCAGGGGAAATTTTATAGAAGTTGACAAGCTGATTCTAAATGATTCTATGAAATGCAAAAGACCCAGAATACCCAGCTCAGAAAAAGAAAAGAAAAACACCCACATTTGAAGTACATACATACTCTACACAATCTTAAGACTTACTGTGTAACTACAATAATCAATACAGCAAAAAGACAAACAGATCAATGGAACAAAATAGAGAGTACAGGAATAGTCCCTGACATATATCAGAAATTGATTTTCAGCAATTGTGCTAAGTCAGTACAAAGAGGAAAATGAAGTCTTTTTAACAAATGCTGGATCAGCTGAGTATCTCAAGTTTTTAAAAATGAGCATCAACCCTTAGCTAGAACCAAACACAAAAGTTCAGCTTTATAAGAATTATAGTCTCTTCAATAAACTGTGTTCTAACAATTGGATATCTAGATTCAAAAAGATGAATTTAAAACCATGATTCATATCACATAAGTCAACTCAAAATGAATCATAGATTCAAAGAACTGAATTATTAGTTTCAGAAGTTATCAGGGAGAATATTTGTGATTGAAAGCATGCAAAAATTTCTTACACTTTGCATAAAATCATAAACTATATTGATAGATTGGATTTTATAAAGATTTAAAATGTTTGTTGTTCAAAATACACCATAAAGAAAATGAATCTGTGAGAAGTTATCTGTAAAATATATCAGTGTAACAAGATTTTAAGAGAGACTTCACAAAGGAAGATACACGAATGACCAGTGAGCACATGAAAAGATCCTAACATCAAAAATCCTAATTAAAACACAAGAAACTAATACTCCATAATGTACTCATTAGAGTGACCAAAATTAAAGAGCAGATGTATGGACTACAAAGACGTGAAACAACTAGAATTCACAACTTTTGATGGGAATGTAAAAAATTACACCCCATGGGAAGTGTTTTGGCCACTTCAAGAAAGTATAAACCGTTAATACTGTGTTCAGACGTTCAGACATGTCCAACTCTTTGAAGCCGCATGGGCTGTAGCCCGCCAGGCTTCTCTGTCCATAGGATTTTCCAGGCAATAAAATACTGAACTGTGTTGTCATCTCCAGGTGACTTCCCAACCCAGGGATCAAACCTGTGTCTCCTGTACTGGCAAGCGGATTCTTTACCACTATGCCACCTGGGAAGCCCTCATAAGCTTATCATAAGACTCACCTATTTCATTCCTAGGTATTTACCCAGAGAAATTAAAACAATTGTCCAAAATATTGTCTCCAGCTCTTGTGTAAAGGAATCGACTGAATCTCAACCACGTGGGGCTATTTATATACCAGAGTCCTAACTCAGGAAACACTAGGTTTTCAGAGAGAAAAAAAAAAAAAAACTTGGCAAATCCACTACCTAGTAATTATACAAATGTCATTCGCTTAGAGTGAGCGTAAACATAATACACTAGTGATTACAAACTTTATTAAAGTGATTGAAAACATTCAAATGCATGATATGACAAACCATGTCACTGCAATGAAAGGTGTCATAAGAAACAGTGAACTCTATTCCAGAAGATACCTTTGAAATTTTCTCAAACCTCTCCATCTTCCAAGGAAAGTAACGGAAACCTAGATGGTCCCCAGCTATTCTGGGGCCAGGTGTTTCACAGCCATCTCCTCTCATTACTCTGGAATTACCAACAGATGGAATTGACAAGGCTGGGATTGTTAATTAACCTTTCAGGGCAGAGGCCTCAAGCTGCTGCTGCCCACATAAACTTCCCGCACTGTATGTCTTTTTACTTTTCTTTCTTTTTTAATAATAAAACAATGATGATCCTGTGTGCAGGAGCTAAGACCCGACACAGCCAAATATATATTATTCTAAAAGGAAACAATGAGGGTCAGACCATGGCCCCTCACGGAAGCACACCTGATACCCTGCTTCTGTCAGCTCTGGTCACCCTCAGTGGCCTGTCCACAGCCTCCTCTTCCTCCAGACCCCAGTGCCGGGCTCTCCAAAGCCCACAGACCCCTAGTCCAGGCAAACCACAGACTGGGTCACTTTTATCTGCCCAGGTAGCTAAAAGGAAGGGCATTGGAGCTCTGCCCCCACCTGGTGCATGCACACTGCACCCCCTTCATGAGGACCCCACCCCAGATGCCCTAGGTGGGCCCCCAATGCAGCTACACAGATCAGCTTCCCAAGACAGCAGTCTGAAGCCCATCCATGGCTTAGCAGCCATTCTCATGCCAAACCCAGGAAAATTTCCAACAAAAGACACCCTCCCAGCACAAGGTGGGGCCAGGGCTCTTACTCTGTAGTCCCAAGTGTCCTAGCCAGGGCTCCTGCACAAAGGAGTCCTAGCCACAGCTCTGCACAAAGCCCCGGGGTGCGGTCCATTCCCTGCACTCCGGGCAGCCAGTGGGCAGCAAGGCCAGTGCAAACACACAACCCCAAGTAAGAAAACCCCCTACGCTCACTTGCATCCTCCGGCCTGTTGCTGCTCCTCACAGCTCTGGGGTATCTGGATGCCTCTGGAGACCACCGCTGCCTCTCAAGTCCTTTCCCCGGAGAAGACCTCCAGGGTTGCACTCTCCGGCCCCAAGTTCACATCCAGCCCATCCATAGGCCCCTCCAGCAAGAAATCTTCTCTTTCGAGCTCTGTTGAGAGCCTCCCGCAGGGTGGGCCTGGTCGTGGCAGCCGACTGACTGTGGGCTCCGGGAAGGCAAACGGGAATGTGTGTGGCCTGGAGCTCCCAGAGCAGCAAGTGTGGGTCCCGCAAAGCCGTGGGTAGGAGAGGATGCCTGGGACGCGCCTGTGAATGCACGAGGCGGCGGAAAGAACCAGAGCCCATGGGGAACCATTTGCAGGAGCCCCCTTTGGCAGAACACTGACCACAGAGGCTCTTGGGAGACCACGGGCCTGGGTTACCTGTTCCCGGGAGGAACCTCCCTGAGCAGAGAAGCAATTGGAGGCAGCTGTGGCACTGAGACCCCATCTGTGCTGGGCGGCCACAGGCCGGAGCTGGGGAGGAGCTGCTGCATCTACGTTGGCCTCACCTCACCTGCTGCCTTGCACCTGCTCTGTTTCAGGTACCCACATCCTCCTCCTGCCTGCCAGTGCAGGAGATGTAAAAGGCTGGGTTATGATCCCTGGGTTGAGAAGATCCCCTGGAGGAGAAAATTGCAACCCACTCCAGTATTCTTGCCTGGAAAATCCCATGGACAGAGGAACCTGGTGAACTACAGTCCCTGGGGTCACAAAGACTCAGATAGGACAGAGTGCACACACACACACACACACACACACTCTCTCTATGTCTCTCTCTCTCCAGCAGGCCTGTGAGTTCAAGGAGCTGGTATAGTAAGTGGCAAAGGAAGACCCCTTAGTGACAGGTGCGCCCACTGTGGCCTTTGCAGGTTAGTGCAACATCCATAGTAGACAGTTAAGCTCCACTACTTTGTCCACCTATGCAAAGAGCTGACTCACTGAAAAAGACCCTGATGCTGGGAAAGGCTGAAGGAAGCGACAGGGGATGAGATGTTTGGATGGCATCACTGACTCCATGAATGCACGTTTGAGCAAACTCCAGGAGACAGGGCAGCCTGGTGTGCTGCAGTCCATGGGTCACAAAGAGTTGAACACAACTTAGCGACAAACAAATAGTGGGGGGAGCGGGGGTAGGTGGCCTGAGGTTCACACATCCACACCTTGACATTGAGAGGGAATGATAGGGATAATCTTCATCTTTGCAAATGATCTCAGGATGCATGCTGTTTCATCATCACTCTGTTCTTCATTCAGTGTGTTTGCTGTTTACTTGATTGAGAGCTTGAGAAAGTGGGAAACATGACCGGGACATTTGGAAAGAGACAGAGTTCTCAGATGTAGGGGTCAAACTGATGTGGAAGGAAACCAGGGACCCCATAGCGCATGCACAGAACCAAGCTGCCCTGATTACCACTCAGTGGCCCTGAGTCATCAGCTCAGACACAAACCTTCCTTTTCTGTGGCTCTTCCCTCAATGCCCCTCATCTTTCCCACCACATCCTTTTCTGGCCTTGAGTGTTTCCCTGAAATGTTGTGCCTTCGGCTTGCAGTTTTCAGGAAAATGTGCACACACATCCATTATTTAAAATATGCATTTGATGTACGAAAGTCACTAACTTAAAGAAAATTAACACCCAAAGTGTGTAGTGAATAACTTATTCATCCATTATCTTTTAAAAGATATGCATGATATTTTCCCGAAATCATGAAATACGAGGGCTATAGCACATGAGGCTATAAAGCCTCATCTAGAGGGTAAAGTTGCAGTGTAAAGGATCCTTTCAATGTCCTTATGTGAGCAGTATGTGTTACATTTGAAAGCAGTCGACTCTTGGACAGTGCTTCCAATTTCAATGAGCATAAACATATTCAATGAGCATAAACATATCCGTTTGATGATATAAATGCTTTCAACTCCCTCACCTCTGTAAGTTACAACTCCTCCACCTCTGTGAGTTACAGCTACCCACCTTTGTAAGTTATAAGGAATCCATCTTTGTAAATTACTGGCCACTTCCTTCTCACCTTCATTCTCACTTTTCAAAGGCAATATTTGCCTACCTAAATCTGTTAGAAATACACGAAGCATTTGAATTTTAGAAATATAAAAAAAAAAATCTGACTCCTAGGCACGTAAAATATGAAAACCTTTAAAGGTAAGCAAAAAAATATGGTGGTGAATGCACCTTATTATATCCAAGACTAGCTTGGTACATTTGTCAATGGGATGATCATGGATCTATAAGATGTGATATAATGAGAACAGAAATAGCCACAGAGGGTCCAAGAACAGCTATGAGAAACTGAGCTGTTATCTCCTTGAAGGAAAACACTTTGAGAAACTTTTGGGAGGCCCCAGTTTTATCTCAGTTCTCCTCTTTGGAATGAAAAGTGATAGGTTATATGAAACATTCACTGGTGTTCTTTCCTGTTTACTCCGATTCTCTCTCAAGTGTAACACGACCCTGTTTATGGTGGGAGGGGGGCGCCGTTTTCTTGAAGCAGGAAGCCAGCTATACAGATTTTGGTTTATACTAGTGATTTCTAAAATAGAAAGTTTAACAGATGTCAGTGATAAAGTATACGGTAGTGAGTAGTATAGTCTAACTATAGCCATGACTCTACATCTTCTGTTTGAGGGTTTAGTGTGGGATCAATACAATCCTGGAGCTTGGGAAATTGTACTGAGGGTAAGGTTCAGAGAGAAACTCGTCTGATTTTCCACTAATTGTAAGTCAGAGACCAACAAGAGCTGGCTCCTCGGCATGAAGCCAAGGAAATCCATTTAGGGTCAGTGACCCATGGGGCCAAGGTTGGAAGGGGAGAGCTCTGCAACCTTCTGAGGAAGTTCACACGGGCATGTTTTATTTCCCACTCACTTAAGGATCCTCCCCAAGCTGGTTCATCCTTCAGGGCAAGGGTGAACTAAAGAAAGGCTCTGAAGGATTTATGCACTTGTATCTGCCACCTGGAATCTATGAGCAAGTTTCTGAACTCTGCTTGAGTTAATACTTAAGGTTCTAAGAGGTAAGCCAGGGGAGATGTAAAATTGAGGTTCAGAAAGAGGGGCCAATATTTCTGCTTCTAGTGACCTTATTTGAAAGAATTTACTAAATTTAGAGGCTTCTGAACTGTAAACACTCTTAATCACTTATACAGTTTTCATACATAATGCTTTTGGCTAGTTAAATGCACAGGTTCATCATGTGTAAGTATCAAGATTACTCTAGGATAACAGTAATATTTTAAAGGTTGGGAGAGGGCTTCTAAGATATATATATTTGCCTTTTGATTATATTTCAGTATGTATGTTTGTCCTAAGTCGCTTCAGTTGTGTCCGACTCTTTGTGATCCTACAGACTGTAGCCTGCCAGACTCCTCTGTTCATGGGATTCCCTAGGCAAGGATACTGGAGTGGGTTGTCATGCTCTCCTCCAGGGGATCTTCTTGATCCAGGGCTCAAAGCAAATCTCTCCAGTCTCCTGCATCAGCAGGCAGATTCTCTACCACTAGCACCACCTAGCAAGCCCCATATTTCAGTATTCAGACACAAAGTCAATCACATTTATATGCACAGGGAGGGTGACTGTGTTTACTATTAGTAAAGGAAATAATTATTTTAAGTTCTAAGTAATATCCTATTCTGCCTTTTAAATATTGTGAATTAAAATGCATAATATATTTTTGTATATAGACTTCATACTTCATTCCTTTAAAATTATTTTAGAAACAACTAATGTACATGTATTCAATCAAAATGATTTTGTTAAATGTATTCTAAGTGTTGGATGGGGGTATAAGGAGAAATTAGCAAAGGTTTTGCTACCTAAACACATAAAAGAAGCAAGTGGGGGGGGGGAATATATTTTAAACGTAAAAATCATTCAACTACAGATCTGTTCATGAAGCCGTGTACAAGCCCCTGTGTTCTTATCTTCTGAAGTAAAACGCTGACTCAAGAGTTAATGATTGGGAAATGTGAAGATGCAGAAACAAAGAATAGCTGTTGGGCTAAAGAACTGGTAAAAATTTCGTCTATAATTATGCAACATAACAGAATCACCAAACTTCCAGTTCCCTGAAAGATACAGATAAAGGTCTGGTACACATCCCTAAAGATCTTCCCTGTAGCTCTTACACATCCCTAAGTTGTTTTTACAGGAAGCCTACCCCCAGTCCGATGAAACCTGCTAACCGCAAGAACATAGACCCTCAACTGGTTTAAACTAGAAGGTTGATGATGCTTGAAACTTCACCTTGATGCCAACCAATCCAAGAACTGTCCATGAGCTGATCATGCCCTGTTCCTCGAACACTATGAAACTCCTCACAAACTCCTCCAGGGTGGGTCACATGGTTTTCAGGTCATGAGTCCACTGTGCCCCTCTTTGCCTGGCAAAGCAATAAAAGCTGCTCTTCTACTTCACCCGAAACTCGGTCTCTGTGTTTCTATTCAGCACTGGAGAACAGAGGCCAGGATTTCGGCAACAGTCATCCACATAAAATTCATTTAAAATCTTGTAAATTCTAAGAAATCTGGTTATTTATAGCTCCTGCTTGCTCTTTGTGATTGATGGCTTCCCAGTAAGCCGTTTTAACAAACTCTTTGCAGATTCACTATCATGTACAATAATAAAAGTCAATTAATATCTTACAGACTTTTGGACACCTTTATGTTCCTTTTCCCAGAAACCAAAGACTGAAATAATAATAACAATTTTATTTCCTTTTGAGACATAAGGTAACAATGATCCTCGGTGAAATTAGGTGATTCCTTTATGATGGACCATCAAGAAGGCTGAGTGCCAAAGAACTGATGCTTTCAAATTGTGGTGCTGAAGTAGACTCTTTCTTTAAAATATAAATTTATTTATTTTAATTGGTAATTACTTTACAATATTGTATTGGTTTTGCCATACATCAATATGAATCTGCCACGGGTGTACACGTGTTCCCCATCCTGAACCCCACTCCTACCTCCCTCCCCGTACCATCTCTCTGGGTCATCCCAGTGGACCAGCCCCAAGCATCCTGTATCCTGCAGAAAACTTTTGACAGTTCCTTGGACTGCAAGGAGATCAAACCAGTAACTTCTAAAGAAAATCAACCCTGAATATTCATTGGAAGGACTGATGTTGAAGCTGAAGCTCTTATACTTTGGCCATTTGATGTGAAGACCCGACTCACTAGAAGACACCCTGATGCTGGGAAAGACTGTGGGCAGGAGGAGAAGGCAGTGACAGAGAATAAGATGGTTAGATGGCATCACTGACTCAATAGACATAAGTTTAAGAAAACTCCATGAGATGGTGAAAGACAGGGAAGCCTGGCATTCTGTAGTTTATGGGGTCGCAAAGATTTGGACACACCTTAGCGACTGAACAATGATATGTTTGAAATCCCACTTCCTTGCTGATACAGTCCTACAGGAGACCCCTCATTTCTGTTCAATTCAATCAGCCCATCTGCCTGGTTACCTCCACATGCAAAGACAGAACTGTCAGTTTCAGAGCATTCTCATTTACCTCTTTCAGCTTGGGTCTCTGCATAGAGAAACAACATAGAAAGGCATGTAGAGATAGACCTGCAGATATAGATGGTTACAGCCACAGATGGTCCTAAATAGATGGTTTATTGCTTCAGATCAGGGGGTTTCATCCTCAGCATTTTTGACATTTCATAGCAGACAATCCTCTGTCACAGGGGGCTGTCTTGTGTGTCTTAAGGCATCCATCAGCATGTACTATATCTCCATCCGCAATGGACCCCCACCCAACTGTGTCAAACAAGGATGTCTCTAGACATTACCAAACATTCCCTATGGCGTAAGATTGCTTCTGGTTGAGAAACACTGATATATATATGAATGAGAGAGTGAGGGGAAAAAAATTAAGATACAGATATTCATAGACATAGAGATAATTGCCTCCATAAGAAGTTCAGAGGCAGAGCACACATACTTATGAAACTCAAAAACACCCAAATGCTAATTCAAATAGATATACACACCCCAACATTCACGGCATCATTATTTACAAGAGCCAAGATACAGAAGCAACCCAAGTGCCCACTGACAGATGAATGGATAAGGAAGATGTGGTATATATTAGAAAACAGCTCAGCCAAAAAAAGGAATGAATTTTTGCCATTTGCAGCAACGTGAATGGACCTGTAGGGCAGTGGGCATAATGAAATGTCAGACAGAGCAAGACAAATACCGTATGTCTTCACTAGTATGTGGAATCTAAACTATTAAAAAAAAAAAAAAAGTGAATACAAGAATAAATATAACAAAATAGAAACAAACCCAGGGAAATGAAACTAGTGGTTAATACGTGTACAAACTACTATGTACACAATAAATGAGCTGCAAATATATATTGTATAACACAAGGAGTACAGCCAAGTTTATAATAATTATCAATAGAGTATATAATTTTTAAAAATTCTGAATTGCTCTTATATATGCCTGAAAGTCATATAATACTGTACATCAACTGCATCTGAATTCTGAAATAAAGAGAAAAAAGCAAAAACAAAATCTCCCCTACTCCTAGCCTGCCTTGAACACCAGGAGAGCCATAGTTTTTCTGGATTAAGGCAGCATTTTATCCTGATTAAAATGACAATGGCTGGAAGGCAGCCCTCAGGGAGCCCTCAGGCTGGATAGATGCCCTGATTCTCCTTCTGACCTTATCCTTGCAATCACTACAACATGCTGCAATTATGGAATATATATAAGGAAGGGATACTCTGGGTCCTGCCAGCATCCATAATTCCAGATGGTGTTTCATGAGATATTACATATCACTTATTCAAGAAAATAAAACACTGAGAGTAATTGAACACCGATACTGCTATAATTTATAAGTGTTACCTATAGTGAAAGTCACTCAGCTATGTCTGACTATAGTCCATGGAATTATCCAGGCCAGAATACTGGAGTGGGTAGCTGTACCCTTCTCCAGAGGATCTTCCCAACCCAGGGACTGAACCCAGGTCTCCCCCATTGCAGGCAGATTCTTTACCAGCTGAGCCACCAGGGAAGTATATACTGAGAAATTTCTTCATGCTAGCAAATAAAAATCTCATTTATTTTTTCTTAGTACACTGTAATACATGCATCCTCTAACCTAGAAAGATAGACATTCTTATAAAATAAAAAGTATACATTTTGAATCTGTTTTTAATGCTATCAAATATGCCCATAAGCATTTCATTCTATGTATATTTCATGGTAGTTTTGTACAATAAATTCTTACAAAGAGTAGCCTTGCTGAAAGAGACAGCTTGCATTAATAGTTTTTAAATTTGAGAGAAATTTCAAAATTTCTGTCCAAAACTAATGGCTGCAATTCATAACTTTACCAACAGGATATAAAGGCATTTGTCTAAGTATGTTAACTCTGAGTTACCAAAAATTTTTAAGTTTTGCCATTCAGAGTGGTGAGATATTATATTGCATTATTGCTTTAATTTGCCTTAAATATACTTATTAGCATGGATGGCTTATATTTGAACTCCTTGTTCATATTTTTACCTGGTTTTCAATTAAAAAAATTTATTTCATTCCTCATAGGTCTGGGAGCACATGTCGTAAATTAAGAAAATAGTCCCTTGTGTTTCACACTATTGCGAATTATTTTTCTCAATTTTGTTTTTGGATTTTAAATTTCAGGATGTCCAATTCTTCAGTCATTTTCTCTATAACTTCTAAGTTACGTATACTGAAGTAGTTCTTGTTAGTATTTTTATCATTACATATTAATATTTAAATTGATGGTCCAACATGTTAATTTTGTTTTAATCAGGGAAGACAAGATTTTGTATTTTATAAAACTGTGTCTACTTTCATGTTTCTGTCGCCAAGACCTCAAAATGGATTTGTCTGCTAAAAACAGGGTCATGTTGCAAGTTATGTTAGTCTTCTTGTTCTTTCATCCTCTCTCTGTAACTCTGAGTGCCTTTCCATATGTCTACATTTATACAAGAAATCTGTCCTAGTATTTGGGGGGTTGGGAAATATGTTACTCATACATATATTCATGGTTACTCAAAACACTCAGTTGCCCATATTAATATGATTTGTTCCTTCCAAAATGACCAGGATAATGTAATAAACCATCCATTTTGGCTCATGTAAAAACACCACTGTAGTATGGATAGTAGTAAACAGAATCCAAATGCATGTTAAAACTTGCTTGTACTTTTGCAGACATATTTCTGCCTATCTCCCTTACACACTTCATATTTTATTTCCAGAATTTCTCTTTATTAGCAGTTTAGTCATTTTTTGTTAATAAATGAGTCTTATGAAAAAATACATGCAGTTTTTAATGAGTTGTTGCACATTAAAATCAACTGAGAAGATAATATACATACATGCATGTGTGCATGCATGTTAAGTCGCCTCAGTCGTGTCTGACTCTTTGCGACCCTATGAACTGTAGCCTGCCAGGCTTCTCTGTCCTTGGGATTCTCCAGGCAAGAATAATGGAGTGTGTTGCCATGCCCTCCTCCAGGGTATCTTCCCAAATGAGGGATCGAACCTGTGTCTCTTATGTCTCCTGCATTGGCAGGCAGATTCTTTACCATTAGTGCCACCTGGTAAGCAAAAAGTACATATTTTTATATAAATGCAAATAGAAATATATGTTTAGGCCTCAGTTGGATCCTTGAGTCTTTGATTTTACTCATCTTCTCTTTAACACTAGCCAGCTGCAGACCACCAACTTAAAAAAAATAAACCAATGGACTCAACCTTACCCAATGACATTTATCTTGACCATGAGCTGCTAATATAAAGCATATGCTCTGGAATGGAATTTGGACGCTGTATCAAATGATTTTTAATTTCACCATCTTACAACATGTACAGAGAATAGTGACCATGGCTGACAGATTCACAGACTCATCAAAACATGATAGGTTTGTAGGAGAGGAAGGAACACTGTTCCTGTCCCCCACAGCCTCTCTGCACTGCCTCCTCTCTGACAGGAGGGCCTGTTTGATTGGATCCCTAAGTGCTGGTGGGGCCACTGGGCTTTAACAGCCTGAGACGTCCACCCTGTGGAGCGGGCCTTTCTGCTGCCTCACACAGACTGGAAGGTGGTCTCTCCAGGGCCCTCCCTCATGGCGTGCTGGTCTGATGGTGCTGCCCCATCCTTTCCAGTCCCTGACCATGTGGCTGGCCACATGTGATGAGATGCTAAGATGTTGTTGGTATGAATATGATACACCGGAAGCTTTTATCCTATTTTTTCATCCTATGTTTCTCAGAGTCTTACATGGGACATTAGTCACCAGTCAAGCTAAAAATAAAATGGTGCTTTGATTTTTATCTGACTATGGGTCTGTGAATGGCTCCCTAGGACCTCATAATGACAATGGGGGAGAGTAGGGAGGAATTTCAACACTGCTGGCCTTTAGCCTAATTTAATCTAAATGCAACCAAACCCCCTTATTAGCTCTTAAAAGTTCTCAAGTTCTAAACATCACCAGATAGAGTTAATATTATACAAATTTCTTCAGTAATACATTCAACCACATTTCCTTGAAAAAACAAAACAAGACTGAAACCTCAGCATCACCCAGTCATGATTTTCTGACTTTCACGGCCCTATCACAGTCATCTCTTACCTCTTTATCACCATCAATGCAGAAAATTAGGGATAATCCTGTAAAAGTGAGAAGAAGATAGAGCGAAGAAGTCTGTCACAGCTATTTTCCTAGAACTTGTAATAATCATGGAATAAATATGCTGATTTTCCACTTCTGCATGGCACAGTATTCCTTCATAGGTCCACTTTTATTCACTTTTTGAGGTTATAATGGGATTTATTTTCCAAGTTTGAAATTATAATGTTATCACATTTGGAAATTGATGTCAACTTCAATTATTTTAGATTTGGGGACAAATTGAAATACAACTTCAAATTTAGAGAATGTCTACAAGATATGACTGTCTCTATGCTCACGTAGAGGAGATAGCTATATTTAAGTCATGTTAGGTTAGACACTGATTAGAATTGATGCTTTTGAACTGTGGTGTTGGAGAAGAATCTTGAGAGTCCCTTGGACTGCAAGGAGATCCAACCAGTCCATTCTGAAGGAGATCAACCCTGGGATTTCTTTGGAAGGAATGATGCTAAAGCTGAAACTCCAGTACTTTGGCCACCTCATGCGAAGAGTTGACTCATTGGAAAAGACTCTGATGCTGGGAGGGATTGGGGGCAGGAGGAGAAGGGGATGACCGAGGATGAGATGGCTGGATGGCATCACTGACTCGATGGATGTGAGTCTGAGTGATCTCCGAGGGATGGTGATGAACAGGGAGGCCTGGCGTGCTGCGATTCATGGGTTCGCAAAGAGTCGGACACGACTGAGCGACTGAACTGACCTGAACTGAGGTTAGACACACAGAGTTCAGTGAGGGGTGGTCCTGAATCAGGAATTAAATCAAAATTGCTCCATGAAGATTTATTGACTATTTTAAACTGATGTACCTGTTTTCATCAGAGAAGATAGTTACAGCACAGTTCTTGGCCTTGGAGGATATATGTTCTATTTGCCATATTAGAACACACAAAGATGTATACAACCTTCAACAAAGGCAACATCAGAGATACTGTGATTTCAAAGGAGTATATGATTCAAGGCCTATGTTAGTAGGAAGTGCTAAAGGCATTCAGACTTAAAAAAAAAAAAAAAAGACTCGTTGGAGGGGTGTCGTTTTTTAACTTGGGTTGCACAGGGACAATTTTGTGAAATATTAATAAATATAATATGCAATTGGTTTTTAAAGTTGAATATAACTTAGGCAAGCAGTGTGAACAATGAGGAATATTGTAGTATATTTTCTTACAAGGTCAGAACAAGGAATAATTCATAGACCCATTTAACTAAATATGTCCCCTAAAATATATTCATAGATTGAACATCTGTTCTCTCTCCCTGCAAATTCACATTCTTCCCCACTGCTAATGTGCTGGCATTTGAAGGTGGGGACTCTAGGAAGTGGTTAGTGATTAGGGAGTGTGGGGGGCTTCCCGGAAGGGTGAGGGACTTCCTTGGTGGCTCAGATGGTAAATAATCTGCCTGCAATACAGGAGACTCAGGGTCAGGAAGATTCCCTGGAGAAGGGAATGGCAACCACTCCAGTATTCTTGCCTGGGAAATCCCATGGACAAAGGAGCCTGGCAGGTTACAGTCCATGGATTGCAAAGACATTCACAACTGAGTGACTAACACTAGGGAGGGTGGAGTTCTCATGATCGTGATTAGCATTCTTCTATGAGAGACCTTGGAGAGTTCCCCAGCCCCTTTTACCACAAGAAGACACTGACAGCATAGACACAGATAGCCCCTATGAACAAAGAAACAGGCCCTGGTTAGACACAAAATTTGCTGGCAACTTAATCTTGAACTTTTTGCCTCCAGAATTATGGGGAATAAATGTCCACTGTTATTTAACCTCCCAGTCCATGGTATATCCTGTTATAGCAGCCAGAGTGGACTGAAACACTACAGGGGAAATATGGAAGAGACCGGAGGGCAGACATGTTTAATAGTTTGGGGTCAGATTGGAGGGTTCCTTTAATATCAGGGTTACGTTGACTAGAGTGTTCTTCTTACTGGCAACCTAGAATGCGGACAGGAGCACAGCAACTGTTTCAGGATTAGAGAGGGTGAGCCTGTGGCCATGTATCATTGTCTCAATATATTGGTCAACTCCTATGTAGGGTGAACCTTGGACAGGACAGGGCCTTCATGGAGCATTTTCTGTGAGGATCAAAACAGGCTGTGGTTTAAAGAGCGATACTGCAAAATAAAACGTTTAGGGTTTTATGACCACTTGGTGGGACTTCCATGGAGATTTGAGAATCAAGAGAAACTACAGAGTCAATATGGCCAGAGATTTAAAAAATAGCAGTAATATGACAGCTCATAAAAAAACAGCAAGGGCACAAAAACAGAAATATAGATCAACGGAACAGGAAAGAAAGGCCAGAGATAAAACCACTCACCTATGGTCAATTAATCTACCAAAAGGAGGCAAAAGTATAAAGTGGAGAAAAAAGTCTCTTCAGTAAGTGGTGCTGGGAAAACTGGAAGCTACATGTAAAAGAATGAAATCAGAGCATTCTCTAACACCATACAGAAAATAAACTCAAAATGGATTGAAGACTGAAAAGTAACACCAGATACTATAAATCTCTTAGAGGAAGACATAGGCAGAACACTCCCTGACATAAATCACAGTAAGGTCTTTTTTGATCCACCTCCTACAGTAATGAAACTAAAGACAAAAATAAACAAATTGGACCTAATTAAACTTAAAGCTTTTGCACAGCAAATGAAATAACAAAACGAAAAAGCAACATACAGAATGGAAGAAAATATTTGCAAATTAAGTGACCAATGATGCATTGACTTCTAAAATGTTAAAACAGCTCATGAAGCTCAATATAAAACAAACAAAAAACACTCAATCAAAAAATGGGCTGAAGATCTAAATAGAATATCTCTAAAGAAGACATACAGATGGCCAAGAGGCACATGAAAAGGTGCTCAACATCACTAATTATTAGAGAAATCCAAATCAAAAGTTCAGTGAAGTATCACCTCACACTAGTCAGCACCGTCATCATCAAATAATCTACAAACAATAAATGCTAGAGATCGTGTAGAGAAAAGGTAACCCTCCTACATTATTGGAGGAATATAAACTGATACAACCACTATGGAGAACAGTATGTAGGTTCCTTCAAAACCTGAAAATAGAGCTACCATATAATTCAGCAGTCCTACTCCTGGACATATCTGTTAAAATAATAATAATAATAATTTGAAAAGATACATGTACCCTAATGTTCACAGCAACACTATTCACAATAACCAGGACATGGAAGCAACCTAAATATCCACCCATGGTGGAATGGGTAAATATGATGTGGTATATATATATATATATATATATATATATATATATATGTATACACATACACACACACACAATAGCATATTACTCAACTAAAAAAGAACAAAATAATGTCATTTGCAGTGGCATTTATGGCCTTAAGAGATTGTCATATTGAGTGCAGTACGCCAGACAGAGAAAGACAGATACTGCATATCACTTATATGTGGAATCTAAAAAAAGAAAATAGTACATGTGAATCTATTTACAATACAGAAATAGAGTCACAGGTGTAGAAAACAAACTTATTGTTACAAAGAAAGAAAAAGGGGGAGAGATAACTTGGGAGACTGTGATTGACATATATGTGCTACTATATGTGAAATGTTGTGCTGTGCTTAGTTGCTCAGTCATGTCCAACTCTTTGTGACCCCATTGACTTGCCAGACTCCTCTGGCCGTGGATTCTCCAGACAAGAATATTGGAGTGGGTTGACATTTCCTCCTCCAGGGAATCTTCCCAGCCTAGGGATCAAATCCAGGTCTCTCACATTGCAGGCAGATTCTTTACTGTCTGAGCCAAAAGGGAAGCAAAGTATACACCAGGAAATACTCTATAATAATGTTTATAGGAATGGATTCTAAAAAATAGTAGGTAAGTACATATGCATAACTGATTCACTTTACTAATATAACATTGTAAATCAACTATACTCCCATAAAATTAATTAAAAAACAGTGAGTAACTAAAGTTTTAATTCTAGATTATCTAGGAGCAGGTTTCTATTTCTAATTTGAGTCTAATAATTTCTTTTGTGCTCACAAGAAGTCTTCATTTAATGCTCAATATACTGTATTGGTGTTTTTCTTTCTGATTTACTTTGCTCTGTATAATAGGCTTCAGTTTTATCCACCTCATTAGAACTGATTCCAATGCATTATTTGTAATAGCTGAGTAATATTCCATTGTGTATATGGACCACAACTTTAGAGTGGGAGAAAATAATACCAAATGAAGCAATTGACAAAGAATTAATCTCAAAAATATACAAACAAATCCTGCAGCTCAATTCTAGAAGAAAAAAAAAGTGACCCAATCAAAAAATGGGCCAAAGAACAAAACAGACATTTCTCCAAAGAAGACATACAAATGGCTAACAAACACATGAAAAAAATGCTCAACATCACTCATTATCAGAGAAATGCAAATCAAAACCACAATAAGGTATCATCTCACATCGGTCAGAATGGCTGCGATCCAAAAGTCTACAAGCAATAAATGCTGGAGAGCATGCAGAGAAAAAGGAACCCTCTTGCACTGTTGGTGGGAACGCAAACTAGTACAGCCACTATGGAGAACAGTGTGGAGATTCCTTAAAAAACTGGAAATAGAACTGCCATACGACCCAGCAATCCCACTGCTGGGCATACACACTGAGGAAACCAGAATTGAAAGAGACACGTGTACCCCAATGTTCATCGCAGCACTGTTTACAATAGCCAGGACATGGAAGCAACCTAGACGTCCATCGGCAGACACAGCAAAGTAAGTCAGAAAGAAAAAACACCAATACAGTATATTAATGCATACATATGGAATTTCAAAAGATGGTAATGATGACCCTATATGGGAGACAGCAAAAGAGACACAGATGTATAGAACAGTCTTTTGGACTCTGTGGGAGGAGGTGAGGGTGGAATGATTTGAGAGAATAGCATTGAAACATGTACATTACCATATGTGAAACAGATCACCAGTCCAGGTTTGATGCATGAGACAGGGTGCTCAGGGCTGGTGCACTGGGATGACCCTGTGGGGTGGGATGAGGAGGGAGGTGGGAGGGAGGATCAAGGTGAGGGACACATGTACACTCATGGCTGATTCATGTCAATGTATGGAAAAAACCACCACAATATTACAGAGGAAGTTAAGCTTCCAAACTGATTCTATGAGGCCACCATCACCCTAATACCAAAACCAAAGATGCCACACAAAAAAAGAAAACTACAGACCAACATCACTGATGAACATAGATGCAAAAATCTTTAACAAAATTCTAGCAAACAGAATCCAACAACATGTTAAAAAGATCATACATCATGACCAAGTGGGCTTTATCCCAGGGATGCAAGGTTCTTCAATATCTGCAAATCAATCAATGTAATACACTGCATTAACAAATTAAAAGGTGAAAATAATATGATTATCTCAATAGATGCAAAGAAAGCCTTTGACAAAATTCAACATCCATTTATGATAAAAACCCTCCAGAAACAGGAATAGAAGGAACATACCACAACATAATAAAAGCTATATATGACAAACCCACAGCAAACATTATCCTCAATGGTGAAAAATTGAAAGCATTTCCCCTAAAGTCGGGAATAAGACAAGGGTGCCCACTTTCACCACTGCTATTCAACATAGTTTTGGAAGTTTTGGCCACAACAATCAGAGCAGAAAAAGATATAAAAGGAATCCAGATTTGAAAAGAAGAAGTAAAACTCTCACTGTTTGCAGATGACATGATCCTCTACATATAAAACCCTAAAGACTCTACCAGAAAATTACTAGAGCTAATCAATGAATATAGTAAATTTGCAGGATATAAAATCAACACACAGAAATCCCTTGCATTCCTATACACTAACAATGAGAAAACAGAAAGAGAAATTAAGGAATCAATTCCATTCACCCTTGCAATGAAAATAATAAAATACTTAGGAATATATCTACCTAAAGGAACAAAACACCTATATATAGAAAACTATAAAAAATTGGTGACAGAAATCAAAGAGGACACTAGATGGAAAAAATATACCATGTTCATGGATTGGATGAATCAATATAGTGAAAATGAGGATACTACCCAAAGCAATCTATAGATTCAATGCAATCCCTATCACGATACCCATGGTGTTTTTTCAGAACTAGAACAAATAATTTCACAATTTGTATGGAAAAACAAAAAACCTCAAATAGCCAAAGCAATCTTGAGAAAGAAGAATGGGGCTGGAGTAATCAACCTGCCTGACTTCAGTTTCTACTACTAAGTCACAGTCATCAAGACAGTATGGTACTGACACAAAGAGAGAAATATAGATCAATGGAACAAAATCGAAAGCCCAGAGATAATCCATGCACCTATGGACACCTGTATATAAAAAAACTATAAAACATTGATGAAACAAATCACAGATGACAAGTAGATGGAGAAATATACCATGTTCATGGATCAGAAGAATCAATATAGTGAAAATGAGTATACTATCCAAAGCAATCTATAGATTCAATCGAATCCCTATCAAACTACCAAGAGTATTTTTCACAGAACTAGAATAAATAATTTCACAATTTGTATGATAAGGCACCTTATCTTTGACAAAAGAGGCAAAAATATATAACGGAGAAAAGACAATCTCTTTAACAAGTGGTGCTGGGAAAACTGGTCAACCACTTGTAAAAGAATCAAACTAGATCACTTTCTAACACCATACACAAAAATAAACTCAAAATGGGTTAAAGATCTAAACATAAGACCAGAAACTATAAAACTCCTAGAGGAAAACATAGGCAAAACACTCTCTGACATAAATCACAGCAGGATCCTCTATGACCCATCTCCCAGAATATTGGAAATAAAAGCAAAAATAAACAAATGGGACCTAATTAAAATTAAAAGCTTCTGCACAACAAAGGAAACTCTAAGCAAGGTGAAAAGACAGCCTTCTGAATGGGAGAAAATAATAGCAAACGAAGAAATGGACAAAGAATTAATTTCAAAAATATACAAACAACTCCTGCAGCTCAGTTCCAGAAAAATAAATGACCCAATCAAAAAGTGGGCCAAAGAATGAAACAGACATTTCTCCAAAGAAGACATACAGATGGCTAACAAACACATGAAAAGATGTTCAACATCACTCATTATCAGAGAAATGCAAATCAAAACCACAATGAGGTACCATTTCACGCCAGTCAGAATGGCTGCTATCCAAAAGTCTACAAGCAATAAATGCTGGAGAGGGTGTGGAGAAAAGGGAACCCTCTTACACCGTTGGTTGGAATGCAAACTAGTACAGCCACTATGGAGAACAGTGTGGAGATTCCTTAAAAAACTGGAGATAGAACTGCCACAATACTGTAAAGTAATTAGTCTCCAATTAAAAAAAAAAAAAAGCTCAATAGCCACATACTAAAAGTTGATTTATTGATGGGTATATAAATTATATATGAGTTTGTTTCATATAGATAATCCAAAATGAAACATACACTGTACACTATTGCTTTGTTTAAAGTTTTTTTGTTACATAGGTTAAATCAAATATTCTTACTAAATTTCAAGTTACAACATAAACATGAGTAATTCCTAACCTCAAATTCTGTTAGCTGTGTATTACATCTAAATCTTGTGTAATTTATATAAAAATTTTTATCTATTGTATTTCCACAAAATACATTTCTTTACAATAAAATGATGAAGTTGTTTAATATTATACACTGTCAGTTTTCATTAGTGTACTTTTTGAGCTGCTAAAAACAGTGTTTGTACAGAAGTAACACAACCAGAGACCATGACAGCTCTAAGTAGTAACTTTCCTGACAACTGAGTGAATCGGCAGCTCGCAGTCAATTCTCTCACAACGGTGCCCTTTGTTTGAATTCCAGAGATTCTCTGGGTTGCGATTTAATTTTATTTGAGAAATAAACAACTGTTCCAAGATACAACAGGAAACAAATAGCCTTGGAGTCTACCTCAACCTTATTAACTAGATGTCAATACTATCATTATACAACTACTTTGTCCATTAACTAATGTTGAAATACTACAACCTGCTCACATATTTGCCCTGATAATGAGAACATTTTTTATTTCACATCATTATTTTTCCTATTTCACAATATTATTTATTTATTATTTCACACCATTCTTGATTCAAATTTTATATTTGTAAAGACCCTTGGAGCATGGCAACCCACTCCAGTATACTTGCCTAGAGAATCCTCATGGACAGGGGAGACTGGTGGGCTGCAATCCATGAGGTTGCAAAGAGTCGGGCATGACTGATTGACTAAGCACAGCACACTTGGCAATTATTATTGGAATTCTGTTTCTTATATGCTTTGGGAATTTGTTAGGACACTTGAAATGGTCACTTCTGTGGCCCAGAAGAATTATAATATACTATTAGGATGTCCACTCAAAGAGGCATTCTGAGTATGGAGTTCAGAGGAAAAGTTATATCATTTAATAGAAAGACAAAAACATCTTCCTTACTGGAAGGACAGGAAACACATAGGATTGTGACTTGCTTTTCATCTCAAATGAAAACTTATAAGTAACTGAGTAATTTGTGCAAACCCAAGCAGTTTTTTTTCTTTATAATCAGCCTTCCTTACTTTCTCTAGTTAAAGCATCTAAGTGAGTAATTAATATTAATAAAGTACCAATATTAATAAAGTACCTCAGAATAAAATACAATGCATATAAATATTCTAACCTTAATATTTCTACTGCTGATCCTGCTATAAAACTTAAGATGGCATGTATGCCTTTTCCTAAACTTTATAGTTATTAACATGTAAAAGTGTTAATCATTCAGTCATGTCCAAATTTTTGTGACTCCATGGACTGTAGCCCACCAGGCTCCTTTATCCACGGAATTCTCCAGGCAAGAATACTGGAATGGGTAGCCATTCCCTTCTCCAGGGGAATCTTCCCAACCCAAGGAATGAACACAGGTCTCCTGCATTACAGGCAGATATTTTATGGTCTGAGCCACTAGGGAAGATCATTAACATATAAAATGATCATAGTATCAACTTAAAAACTTAAGGGAATAATAAATTGTTTAAAGACAGATTGGGCTTCCCTGGTGGCTCAGATGGTAAAGAATACCTGAAATGCAGGAGACCTGGGTTTGATCCCTGTGTCAGGAAGAGGAGAAGGGAAAGGCTACCCATTCCAGTATTCTTGCCTGGGAAATCCCATGGACAGAGAAGACTGGTGGCTATAGTCCATAGGGTCACAAAAGAGTTGAACATGACTTAGCAACTAAACAACATCAAAGTTGAGAAAATTAACATTTAAGACAGATTTCCTTTAGAATAGAATAGAATTATAGAAATTATAAGAGTTATAGGGATTGGAAATATTAATTGATTTTTTTTTTTTTTTGCTGTTTGTTTTATAAGCAACAGAAGTTTATGTAATCATATAACTACTTTGGAAACTGCTCCCCCAACCACAAATAATGCCTGAACCTACCAGGTGAATAAAAATGACTTTGGATATTTTAAAATAATAGATTTGAAGATCATTTGTAGTTTTCCCCTCAGAACAGGAGTGCTTTCAGCTGGACTGTAAATTAAAAACCACATCCAACAGATGATCGATCTGGCTGCATCTGAGACCACTCCTGGGAAAGTTACCATGCAAAAGCTGGGCACTTTTCCTCACAGAAAAATATTTTTTACTTCCACATGCAATAGGCTTTGTTTCAATCAAAAGAGAAAGAATTACTTTTAACACAGAGTTATATGCCGTAATAGTTGAGTTAACTGGATTATCTATTTTTTTGTCACAACTCTTTGGAGTTTTTATTACAATTCTCTCTGTCATTACAAAATAGCACTATTCCCTAGTAGAATCATTTATGTGGAACAAAAACTGGTAAATAACTAATAGAAGAGCATCAGAGAGATTAAGAAATCTTGCATCAAATTAACAAGTACTGCCTATGTAGATACTTTGTCCAAACACACTGGCCCATGCATCCTTGACAAGCAGAATGCAAGCTTGGCTAAGGACTCCATAAAGGAGGTAGCCATATGCAGTAAGTCTCAGAAAGGACAACTGGAAAAGCAGACAGTAACACTGAAGATGGATCAGAAAAAAAAAAACTATAAGGTGTTTTACATCTGAAAATGCATAAAGAAATGCAATTAGAATATTTTGAAATATAGTCATAATATATTTTTCACACATTGACTAGCTA